>JAVDPK010001914.1:175331-231325 GCA_034780415.1 Cichlasoma orientale
TCCTGTGAGAGTTCCTTCTCCACACTATCAAGAGTCCAAAGCCCTTTCCGCCGCACCCTGGTTCACAAGAGTAATTAATAAATTTAGTAATTTTGGCCCATGAAAAGTCTATCACAAACCAATTTGTCACAAAGTTTCCCCAAAGAAACAGAGGACTGATTCTGTAGTTTTTCACATTTTGCATTTTTGCAGTTGCTGTTCTCTTTTTGTTCTACTGTTGTATAAAAAAAAAAGAAGAAAAAAACTATATATAAGATAAATGGAGAGGTTATATATGTATATCTTTGTGTCTACTAGGGCTGTATTCAACCCCCCCAAAACAAAAAAATATAGCCTAATATTTTGTGTCTACGTTTATATTTGCCCACCTACATTATCAGTCTGCCCACCCAACTACAGTGGGCTAGAACCGGGCCTGCTCTGGCTCTCTCTGCTGAAATCACATATTTCACTTGTCTAGACAAGCAAACTATGAGGAGAGTTGATTAATCCTCTGAGAAATATAACTGTTGGATCTAGCACAGTTTATTTGCTGTCATTTATTTCTCTTTATTTCGGTTTCCTGTCGAGCTGCAGAGACGAACAGAACAAATCATTCAAGCTTAATTAAAAGTCGGTGCTGGCAGCCAAACTTTTTTTTCCTCCTAATTTATACAGACAACACAACAGAGTTGCCCTGGCTGGACAACTAACAGACAACAAGTAGACAGGATGTTCACTCTCCTCTGGAACAATGTGAACGTCCCTCCTGTGCTCTGGCTCTTTGTTCTCTTTCATTATGTCTGCAGCCCTCTCTGCTTTCACCCTGTCAACATCAACTGTAACTGAAGACAGTGAATTGGAGGTCATGTCTGCATTAAGCTTTTGTTCTCAACTGTACAGCTGATTCTCTGATCTTTGTTCTTCAAGGATGCAGATGCAGTGTGCAACCTGATCCTCTCCTTGGTTTATTACTTCTGCAACCTCATGCCTCTCTCCAGAGGATCCAGGTAATTTTAAAATCAAAACAGCCCACAGGTGAAATGTTAAATATTTCTTTTCAGTTTGGGGGGAAAAGGCCGGAATCGTTGGCGTGAAGACTGAAAAATAAACGACATGAAGTACATTCCTGCTAAGACCTTGACGGTGTAATAATATCAATGTTCCTTTAGTCAGTGATCTTGAAACTTGAAACTCTTGAAACATAAATTTTAGGCCATAAATGTCAGAGAAAGTATTCGGCTAATGGAGAATCACTTCACTAAATATGCTTGCTTTGCTTGAGTGTTGTTGTTTCTGTGTTACTAGTGTCTAAGAGGCTCTCCCTGATCTGTTCCTCCTCAGTGTGGTGGCGTACTCAGTGGTGATGGGGGCGCTGATGGCCAGTGGGAAAGAGGTCATCGGCAGGATCCCAAAAGGAAAGGTAAACTAATGTGATGTCAGTTGAAAACCTTACTTATGTAGAAGAATGTACAGCAAGTTTTAGTTATAGTAAACTTACAAAAACTTACATAGAATATTATGTCATTATGTGTGTGGAGAGTATATTTTTATAGTTGTTGTTTTGGTCTTATATTTATTTTAAAATGGTATTTTATGATCATTAAAAGCCTTAAATGTAATATTTTCTTGCCTGTAGACAAGCATTAGCTTTTCCATCGCTAACAGATTAAAGGCTGTCCATCATTATTTAACAGATTAGATTCACTGGTGGTGAATCTACTGTAAGTTATGTTACCATTCATAACATTACATTAAACATAGGCATGTATAAATGACACGAGGTGCATGTAGGTACTGCTTTACCCAGTGCAGAAGGACTGCATGTTGCAGGATTTCCTCTTGGTGAAGTGAGTGCTTTCAGGATTGGAAAGTCCCACATTCAGAGACTTTTTGAGGTTTCTGGTGACTTCCCTCTTCCAGAGATTATACAACTCTGGCTCAAGTGTTGATAGCACAGAGTGCAGATGGTTTCAGTGCCCAGTGTGGCAGCAGAGCAAAGGTTCAGTCTTCAAAAATTGTCTTAAGACAGGAAACAATATTAGTTCTGCACTGGTGCGAAACAAAATCATCCATCTGCTTCTCATGTGTAATACTAAAATACATTCAAAGTTACATTAATTTAGAGAATTTTATGACTTCTTTTGTAGATGCACTGATAAAAGCGTGAGCTCAGAGCAGCTCTATTGCAGCTTTATTTTTGGCAGTTTCTTTAATAATTCGAGATGCTCTGTAGTTTAAACTGCTGAGATTTAACCTCTGAATTGAAGCTGATCCGGTGGTGAGTACGTATCTAAAACCATATGTGGTATCTCTGATATCTATCTCCTGTTTTGTGCTACATGTGAGAAAGCGGGCACATTCACTGCTCGCATCACACAGAGCCTGAAAGCAGGCGGCCCACAGATAGCGTGAAGAGTTGGGAGCCCTGCTGTATTTCCCTCATGTTGTTGCTGTTTAAGGAATTTTCCAAAACCTTCCTTACTTGGTCTGACTTTGTTGGAAGGAGAGCTGACTTCTCCTCATTTTTGCTACACAATATTTAGCTTTCTCTAAAGCTGTGTGTCATTATTAAAAAGGAGTTTTGTTTGTTTTTGTCTGTACATTTACTGTATTGAAGTAAATGAGGCCTGTATCCTTTAAACTGTTTGTGTTTGGTTGCTCTTTTTCTTTTTCAGCTGGTAGATTTTGAAGCCATGACCACCCCCAATCCAGACAGCTTCAGTAAAACAGCAAAGAGCTGGATGAATCTCAAGAGGTACAAAGACAATTTTCTTTCTTTTCTCTGCTTTACAGGCACATTATCTGACACTTTCTCTTCCTCTCCAGTTTACCAAGTTGGTACCAGAGTCTTCCATCTGTAGCAGAGTCCTTCCCGACAACCAGAACAATGATCGAAGTCCTCAACACAGACTCGTCTTCACATTGTCCAAAGAAGTCTTAACACGACTTCTGCGCTGTGGAGAGGTCTGTTTAGGAAAGTCTTAATAATAAAGCTTCTGCACTGGGCAGAACAAAGGGACTGTCTTCTTCTACATCCCAAACAATACGGGACTGAGATTTTCAAAAGCATCTTAGCACAGTTAATTAGGAATTATTTAAAATTTAATCATTTGTTTGTTTTTTTGGCAAAGTAGGTAGTGTCTTCTTTTTGATCCTTGATGGAAATGAGAGCACTTTAATGCAAATTGAAAACATTGTTTTACTCTTTGAAGAGGAGACTTTTATTTATTTCATCAAAAGCTACAATTGATTTTACTTTTCCCATCTGAATCCTGCTTTCCTGTCATTTCCCCTTAAATGCAAAAGGAACACCGGCCTCTGCTTAAGTAGCACAACTTAAAGGGTTTGAGAAATCCAAGTCATCTTTTTCAGCCTTTTAACTCTTCAGCCAGTCTGACATTTTTATGACATAATTTCAGCTCCCAGAACTCCAATTTAAATATATGATTGAATTTCGGTGCTTTTTGCATTACTGCCGTAAGTTAATTTTCTAGATCCACACTCTGTGTGTGTGGAAGTGATGCAGGATGCTGAAAGCAGGGTGTTACGGCTTGTTTGGGATGCAGAAGCGATTGTGTCCACCTTTGCTCTTTCTCTGCTTTACAGGCCTCGTGCCTCAGACACCCAAAGCACAACAAACACCATCTGTCCGCCCGTCAGCTTGAACAATCTTTCTTTGCAGAGTCGAATCTCTTTAAGTTACCTAGAACGTGAAATTGCACCTTCTGGTTTTATTTAACATTAAAAATTGTAATTGGCACTTTAAACATTTCTCTTAAACCACTGCTGTACACACAGAGTCCAACCTATCAGCAGAGAATGAGTCCAGGGGATTTTAGAAATATGGAATAAAACCTTCAGGGCCGTTTCTCAGTACTTGAGAAAATGTCATTTCTTTTATTAAGTATAAAACGCAGTTTTCTTTTAATATGATGAATAATGCACTGGAATAAAAATGGGCTGAATGCTGAACTAACAAAGGAGCAACAGTCAGATGTTTGAGAACTATCGGAGCCATTTGGTGCTCTTTGAAGTCCAGTGTTGGGCTTTATTAACTTTGTTCAAATTAAAGAGTTTGGGTAAAATGTCAAACATTCAGCAGTTCCAGCTTCTCAAAGCTGAAGGTGTTTTGCTTTCATCAGTTTTGAATCTTTTTAAATGGGAAAAAGTCGTTTGAGTTGAATGAGCAATTTGAGGAGGATTTTCTCGACCTTTGATCTTTTTATGATTTTAAATAGTGTGTTTTTGTTTGGGGTTTGTTTTTTGCATTCTCCTCATAAAGAGTTTCACAATTACACTTGAGAAAGCAAAATTCAAATCCAGTGTGGCTCAGAGATCTCTAAAAAAGGCAAAAAACGTACTGACAGGTTAAAAAACCTCCACCAGCAATTTTTAAATTCATCCTAATGAATTAATTAAGAGATAAATCTGTAGTTAAAGTTTATGAACTATAAGAAGTAAAAATAAAAATCCTAATCTGGCATATCTGAGCAGAAGCTCCAAACATCTGTGACTGTGCTGAGATTTGAAGATTTATTATGGATGGAGGAAACCAAAACCATATATTTTTATTTCCTTCCTGTCTTCCCTCAAGTTTGCAACATTGCACCGTTTGTCTCTCTCATGTCTCGCTTTGCTTTGGACTTCCATGTTAGCTTGTGCATTTAATTTGCTTCCTCGTGACACCTGAGAGCAATATTTTAGGAGATAAGAGCTCATGTACCTCTAAATGTCTTAAAGATTAAAGTACTGTCTATCTTTGATTTATTTTTTTTATTACCCTGATTTCGACATACAGTGCTTACTAAATTTATTAGACTACCTGTTGTCAAAACTTGTTTAAAACAAAATTATATTATTTATCAGGCAAGTAAACTGAATTTGTCTTTATATCCAAATTTCATGCAGCACACTGGACTTCTCTGAGCAGTCAGAAATGAATCAAACATAAAATTCAACCACTAAAATATTTTTTTCTCTTCAGAAGTGTGAGTAATTTAGCATTTTAGCATCTTAATCAAAAAATAATAATTTGCTTTACTATTATTATTTTTCTGCATTTTTTTAAATAAATTTAAAAATTTGTGGACAACTATATTTTAGCATTAAAAATATGATTTCAGTTAAAGAACTTAATGGATTAACCATTTTAAAAAAAACAAAGAAAAAATTAATTTTGATAATTACCAATACTGTTTATTTATGGCAGCTGTGGCGTCAACCTTACTCTGGGTGGTGGTCTAATAAATTTGCTAAGCGCTGTATGTAACCAGGTCTTGATAAAGTCATTGATATCTGAGGAAACCTGGTCAGAAAATACAGATAAATGTTGTCAATTAAACCAAAATTTGTGTGTCTGGCTGCACAAAGTTACATTTTTGGTAATTTCACAGAATTGGAATGAACTTTGATATAAATATCAAGACTGATGGTGTCTTTTGTTGTGCAGAATGGAGAATAATTATGTTTTGGGGTGAATCTTCCAAGATATTCCTTTATTTTTCATGAGGTGTGATGTTAACACGCAGCAACCTGTGGAAACAAAATACTGTCAGGAAGTAAATTTAAGCACAATAAGGGAAAAAAATGACGAGGTAACTCACCTGGACTCTTCTGTGGCCTTTAATGCTTAAAGTCTCACCACTGACAGCCATATCAATACTGCAGCAGTTCTTATTTGAATGTCCAAAACAGACCCGTCTCTCCAGTGTCTAATTTGGTTTCTCACATTACAAACATTCAGGTCCTTCACTTTTTTCCTAATTGATTAATATGCTAACTGGTTGTTGTTTTCTGTGCTGGGTGTCCCAGTCATTTGTTTCTGCAATGGGTTTTTGGGGTGAGGAGTGCACAACCTATCTAATGTCTTCAGACTTGAAGGAGGGACTTTTTTATTAAATGAATGTTCAGCAGTCAATAAAAATGGTTGACAATTTTAAAAGGCTGTTGTGTTGTTGCTGGGTTTTTTTTTTTCTTCCTTCTCACAAGCAAAGTTAAAGCATAATTTAGTCAATAAGAATTAAAAACACATGTACTAAATAAGTAAACATTTCTCCTCCTTTCAGCTGCTCCCTTTAGGGTTCGCCACAGCAGAACATCTGCCTCCATCTCACCCTGTCCCCCAGCAGCCTCCACTGTCACACCGACCCTCTGCGTGGTGTCCTTCATTACATCCGTGAACCTCCTCTCTGGTTTTCCTCTTTTTTCCTCCTTGGTAGTTCCATATTCAACATCCTTTGTCCAGTACATCCACTCTGTATATGGCCAGGCCATCTCTAACTTTGTCTCCATATTGCTCAACCTGAGCTGTCCCGCTGATCTACTCATTTCTAATTTTGTCCATTCTGTGACTCCCAGTGAAAATCTGAGCATCTCCAGCTCTGCCTCCCGTCTTTTTATCAGTGCCATCGTCTCCAAACCATACATCACAGCAGGTCTCACTACCATGTAAGCCTTCTCTTTCACTCTTGCTGCTGTGCTTCTGTGACAAATCACCCCTGACACTTCTCTCCACCCTGCCTGCACACTCTGATTCATCTCTCTTATGCACTGTCTGTTGCTTTGGATGGTTGACCCACCTTCACTACCTTTACTCAGACCTTCACTGTTACACCTGTCTCCCTTTCACTCATGTTTTGTCTTGCTTCTACTGACTTTCAGTCCTTTCATCTCCGGAGCACAACTCCACCTCTGCACCATCCTCACCTACTTCTGTCACTCCTGGCTTCCTCATGCAGTACCACAGTTCTTCTTTTGGCACCCTGTCATCTTCTTTCTCCAGATCCACAAAGAGACAGTGCAACTCCTCCTGACCTCTGTACTTTGCCGTGAACACTCTCAAAGCAAACACTGCATCTCTAGTGCTCTTTTTTTGGCACAAAGCCATTCTGCTGCTCACTGATCATCGCCTCTCCTCTTAACCTAGCTTCACCAACTCATTCCCACAGCTTTATCGTATAGCTCATCAACAGCTCCACTGCTCGTTCTCCTAGGTATGTCCACACCACCACAGGTAAATCATCAGGACCAGTCGCCTTTCCACTCTTCACAGCTGCCCTCACTTCCTCCTCACTAATTCTCTGGACTCCTGATTCATTAACTTTCTTCCATCCATCATCCTCTCTGTCATTTTCATCAGCTCTTCAAACTCCTTCCATCTTCTCAGCACACAGTCTTCACTTGTTAGCACATTTCAATCTCTATCCTTGATCATCCTAACCTGCTCTTTGTCTCACTGATTTTAAATTATGAAACAAATACGGCGGAACGTTAATCATCCCAGAGGAAATTTTTTAGCATTAGTATAAATTTTGTTTTATACACTTGATCACTTAGTGGGTTAGGTTAATTGGTGATTTTAAATTGCCCATAGGTGAGAATGGTTGTCTGTCTCTCTGGGTTAGCCCTGTGACAGGCTGGTGGCCTGTATAGTGTGTACCCTGCCTCTCGCCCTATGACACCTGGGATAGGCACCATGTCTTTTGACATGATGCTGGACAATCCAAAGATTGTCACCAAATTGCCACCCTTCAGTAAAAGCTCATTTCCACCGCTGTGATCCACAAGCTCGTTCTTTCAGTCATTACTCAGCGCTCGTGGACATACGTGAGGGTAGGAATACAGATCGGAATCATGGGGTAGAGGAAACAGTGAGAGATTATTCAGGATATTGATTCCAGTTTACTGTAATTTAAAAAAATATAATTAAATTACAAACAGCAGAAAACTGCAGATGTATTTACTGAGAAATAGGAGGTTAAAAACAACGTTAAAATCACTCGTTTTCCCCTCAAAAACATAACTTGAAATTGCATTATCTGTACTAAGTAGTATTTTTGTTAATGCTAAATGCACAACTTTTCTGCAGTTCAATTGTATGCACTTAAACGTGTTTTGGTTGCACATATGGCCTTCCATATTGGGTGGATGGGCCATGCTTTAAAGGCTCAGTTTCCCAGACATGGATTAAGCCCAGTGAAGATCTCCACTCAAAAAAGGGGCTAAATCCATGTCTGGGAGACTGAGCCTGAGAGTTTTGCATTCTGATTTAATGAGACAGATTCTCTTCTTGCCTCTGCGCTCCTGCAGTGTTGCGCATTAACAGGCGTTTCACACCTTCGTCAACGTAAGAAGCTCCTCTCTGATCTCACCAAATAAGTTTTTTTTACCTGTTTACTTTCAGTCACAAAAACATATTTGAACCTCATTACTGGCATGTTACATGTCTTGTAACAGCCTGCCTAAGCTGGTGTATAATGGTGTAAATATCAAAACCTCAAAGAACTGACAGCACAGGCTCAATAAAGACGATTCCTCCAGTCCAGGCAGCATTCACGGCTGCTGCTGAATGTGTCAGGCTGAATTAATTTCTACTGCCTGGACTGTTTGAACTTGGTTTATTTGATGATTAGAAGCTGTGGCTCAATGTTTTGAAACAGAAACTTTTTACTGATTGATAAGAAGTTTTTAAGAGCAACATATGAGCCAGTGAGCCAGTCTGTTTGTGTACAGAATTGAAAAACAGATCAAATTCGTGTGTAGTTAATGATTATTTTTGCTGGACAGTTGTTTATTTGTTTCGAATGAGTATAAAACGAGTATAAAAAATATACATGAAATTAGAACAAAACCGTTTCAGACGGTGGATTAAATCTCTTTCTCTTGCAATTCTCACTGTTCACCACTAGATGTTGCATAAAGGTTTTAGTCAGCGCCAGAGCCACGTGATTTTGTCACGTGGAGCATGTGGCGTGAATTTGATCCCTACACTGCACCGCTGATCACTATGGGTTAGCTGTCAGAGTGGCTGTGGGCTGATGCGGCGATGATGGCTGAGGATGTGGCCGTGTCAGAGGAGACTTTAACAGATGCTCTCTCTCTGTTGGTCAACATGGGCAAAGTTCTTCTGCAGAACGCCAAAGAGGAAGCAGCAGGTAGGAGTGATCGCAGTGGCGGACCTCATTGAAAACTTGTCACATTTTAATGTGTGTTGCTGCGAGAAAATGTAAACACCGCTTTGAAATGTAGTTTTATGTTTGTTTTTTACTTTGTTTGACCTTTTGACTAATTCGGCTTATAGCAGAGGCAAATTATTATTAAAAAAATTAAAACGTGCACTTTATTACAGAGTAATAACTGCCTTGTTATTGCTGTTTTACGCGAAAGACGATTGTAGAAAAACAGGTGGGACAATATTAGCTTGCCGAATTGAAAAACAGATTCAGCTGATGTATTTATACAGCTGATACTTTATTTTTGTTGACTATTTTTTTTTACACTGTTAGAATATAAAAATGCAAGAAATTTGAATGGAGTCTGGGTTGCTTTTTTTCCCATTTGTATTAAAGATTAGATCCAATGTGTAAAAACACACACACAAAAAAAAGTTTTATGAAATTTAACCTGCTAATTAATCGCTGTATTTAAGCTGAGTGCTAGTGTTTGCTACAGTGAACATTTAATAACGTGCCTTCTTGAGCATTGTTGAAGCATTGTTACTGGATTAAAAGGGTCATGCTGGCATGAAGGTGGTGTAATGTAATCCCTGTCATGCTTATTGCCAACACAATGACATTACTCAATCAGCTGGGCCCGGTAACTGAGGCTCTTTGTTCTCTTGCAGCCTCCTTGGAGAATTTTGTCCCACATAAAATCACCACTTTATTCGGCCTGATCACAGCTGGAGCTAACTTCTACAAAAGGTAGGATCTGGCACTTAATGCTTAAAGCATTGCTTAAAGCATTAAGTGCATTTCTGTCTTTCTATGTGTCTTTATGATAAAAATAATCACCGTTCAATCTGTTGAGCAGCCTCGGAGTTAAGAAGAAGAGTGAAGCCGAGGCTATTTGGCAGAAGTCCTGTCAGTAAGTATATTTAGATAGCAAACCAAAATAAAACCATATAAATATTTTGTGGGGGTGACAAATGGCACAGATTTTCTTTAAGCAATTTTACTGGGGAATATTTTCCATGTGTCCTTATTGCCTTGCATTTGAATTCCTTGACACCATCATGCCTGTGATATAAAATTAATGCAAAGCAATTTGCTGAGACAAACATGCGAGGGAGACAGTAGACCTAATAAAATGTGGAATAATAAAGAGAAAATATCGATAATATAACCGAGCCTGCAGCCCACTTGTAACTGAAAAATTTCCTGAAACCACCCTCAAAATTTTAAGACTAAATCCATCTGCAGACCTAAAAGAAACATGCAGTTTAAAAGCACTGACATGTCTGCTTCCTTTATTATTAATGCTGAAAAGAAACTACAGTACTGAGTCTTGAGCAACCCCTCATTTCTTTGTTCTGCTTTCAAGGAGCCAGACTTTTATGTAATGTTTTTAATAGTTCTCCAGGTTTTTCTGAAGGTCTTTCAAAGTTTTTCTTTGTACATTGGCTGCTTTTTCACTCATTCTCAGTCCAGTTGTTGTACCTGAGCATTTTCATTTAGCCACTTAACGCTGACCTGTGAATCATTCAAGCATAACTCAAGGGATGAACCAGTGTTGTGTCTACACATAACAGAAAACTCAGCCAAAAAAGAAAAAGAAAAAAGAAAACTGCAGTGAAAAGTGGGAACGGGACTTATGGAGTGATGAATCTGTTAATATGTACAGAGGAGGTCAGGAGAGAGCCAGTGGTGTTGGGGATCTTGTCAAAATTGCTGAAAAGTACCATCAGATTTTGATCCATCATGTAATACCATCTAAAAGGCATGTGATTAGCAACAGCTTCATTTTTCAGCATGACAATGATCCCAAATACACTGCAAATGCAGTAAAAGCATACCTGGATAGAAAAACACACACTGGAACACTATCAGTCATGGATTGGCCTCCCCAGAGCCTGAAGCTCAACATTAGTGAAGCAGTGTGGCAGAGAACGGAACCAAGGGCAGCCAACATCCAAAGAAGAGCTTTGAATGTCCGTCAATAAACCTAGAGTTGTGCAAACTCTGATTTTGCCTCATAAACTGTATTTCCATTCATGTTTACACACGTTTCAATAAATCACTAAACCTATTTCCAAATTTCCAAACAAAATCTAAAGAAATTAGGAGTGACTCAAGACTTTTGCACAGAACTGTAATTGCTGACAGCAACAAATCAAAAGCATGCTATTAGCTCAGGTGATCCCGATGCTGGATGTTGGATGGCAGACGATGTTGTGCTGGTTATTTTCTTTTGCTGTGCTGAAACCTTTGTATCATCAGTCTTGTGCATTATTGCAGCCGTGCAGCGGTGAGAGAGCAGGTGGAGGAGCTTCTGCAGCTGGAGGTCTGTGCATGTGCAAACTTCATTTAAAAAAGTCAGAAATAGTTGATCTTGTTAGCTGTTATTTGTTTATTTGGTCCAAGATGGTGACGATATCTTTGTGGACTGGTTGAATTATCAACTAATTATTTTCTTGCAGTATATTTGTGGGAGTTACGATTACTAGGAAGCATTAAAAGTGTGACCTAATTATATTTTGATGATTAAGACTCGCCCCTGTTGGTTTACCAGAGTTGGTGTATGTTGGCAAATATTTGCTAGTTTAACCCCTAGTTTAATGTCTAGTGTATTATATTTGATACGTACTGTTTTGGGGAGGTTTTGAGACTTGTACATTTTTTTCTCCTCCTAACAACCTAAATAAATTGCACACTACATTTTTAAGCAATGAATTTCAAGAACAAAAAAAAAACAAATATGGCAAATATGACACAAATAAAAAGATTAATATAAAAATTAATATTTAAGTATTTTGTAAAATTTGTGAGAAGGTTCAATAAACACTCCATTTTGAAAAAAATGTAAATTTTCTTGCAAATATTTCATAACTCAGACTTTAAGGGGTTAAACATCCTGAATATGAGGATCTCACAGTATTTTCCAAATGTGGACATTTTTTTTGTAATGATTGATCACCTGAACAATTAATTGATGATTGAGGAAATATTAGTTTATAAACTTACTGCTATTTTTTTAATAGTTTAGTTTCCAGGCAGATGTTGGTATTTGTTCATTTTTATAAGTGTAAACCAAACCCATGACACTGTAACGGTTTAACTCTTTAAACTGTCTATTTTATGTGTGCATGTGTTTGCAGAATGAGTGGGAATCCTTCCTGGAGAGTGTGGACAAAGGTCTGCAGACAACAGATGTGCAGCTGTCTGGAGGAAACAAGGGAGACAGTCTGAGCCCAGAAACTCTGTTTACAGATGGAAGGAGCGGAAAGTAAGTTCACACACCGGCCCTGATGGTGGCTCACTCAGCAAAAACCAGTTTAAAGCTAAAAGCATCTGCTGGTTCGAAGTGGTGTATGTTGTGTCTTAATCAACCCACTTAGGATGAATGTGTGTGTTTTGTTTTTGTTAAATGAAAGCCAGAGATTGGCTTCAGTGTGTCATTAAGAGTTGTTGGTTCATTGTCTGGTTGTGTGGTTAAAGGAGTGTGACTCTGGGTCAGTACCTGGGTCAGGGTCAAAACCTGCTGCTGGTTCTCACCAGACATTTCGGATGTCTGCCGTCACGAGACCATGTGACCGAGCTGGAGGCCTGTCAGGTCAGTCAAAAAATAGGAAAATATATATTTTTCCTATATTTTATTTAAGATAAAATTAATATGAAAAAGAAATACTCAGAAAATAAGTATACACCCATAGCACACCCATTTTGTCCGGCCTGCTTAGTGTTTAGATGGGAGACTACGTGGGAATACCAGGAGCTGTAAGCTTTTGTTTTCTTCTGCAAAAAACACACTGCTGCTTCTTTTAGGAAGAAAACGAATTGAAGATTGAATTACTAATTAGTAATTTCCGAAAGCCACAAATAACTTGTTAGGGGGGTGAGAACAGAGAAAGCCAAGTTTAAGGTTTAAATCTGTAACGGCCAGTTTGTGATGAGAGTGGCTGCTAGGTATACCGATTAACATAACACAACAATCATAATAAGAAAAGGCAGTTTCACATAAAACCAAGTCTGGAGACTTTTCAGAGTGCACTGAAATGTAGTCTTATTATCTCAGAGGTATAAAGATGGGATCAGCAATCTGCTCAGCTTGATTTTTATTTATTTGCTAATTTTTTTTAACTTAAAACAAAAAAAAATCTGCCTTTTTATGAATTAGAGTCATGCATAATAATGGCCTTCATTTTTACACTTCCTGCTTTACATGATGTCAAACATCACTCTTCATCCCACTCAGAGTTTAGGCTAACATTATTAACATTATGAACCTTAACATTTCATTTCCATAGAACTTCCACCCTCCGGGAACTCCAGCCAGTCACATACCGTTGGTCATATTGGGCCAAATATCAGTTAATTCTCTAATGTTAATGTTAAAAGTGAAAATATACGTTTTTCAAAGTAAAAGTAGCCAAGTGGCCAAACACCCGTCATTGTGATACTATTACAAACTAGCTTTAAAACTGAGGAATGGCACTCGTTGGTGTTCTTCATTCATCAAGTGTGCTGTTTATTTTAGAATCCGTTCACATTAAAAAATTCAATTAAAAAAATAAAATGAACCCGTCTTTTTAACATTAGCTACCTCTAGCAAGTGTAAAGGCAGCCATCAATTTACTAATAAGCATTATTTTGGCTAATTGTTACAAAATTTAGACTTTAATTAGTAAATCTGCCAAAGTTACCACTGTAAGCTGCGCATGCAAATATTAAATACGAACTATTAGGTGGCAGCCCGGTTCCATCAAATAAAATCAACCAAAGTTTCTTAACGAGCATTTCAAAAGCTCACTCAATAATATTTTTGTCTTTCTTTTTATCACGAATGTAAACAAATTAGATAAGCAGAAGATGGATGGTAAACAATTAGAAGATGCACATTTTATAAGAAGTTAAACACAGGACTAATTATTTGCTGCGAGCATTCAGATCCCGGTGAAGGAAACCAGCTTTATCCATACTACAAACTTCTTAGCAAGAAAGCACGTTTGAAAACTTTATTCTGTCTACAAATGATTCCAACATTTTTTCCAAAGTGACTGACCTTGCAGCCACAACCTCTTAACCTTAGGTCTATATAAAAAAAAAAACAAGCAAATGGCCATAGAATTAAAAGTGAAATAACAATAATCAAGAGAAGCAAAAAGAGGCCTTTTAAGAAAACTTATCAACAGTGTTTATCAGCTTCTTGTCGTCTGCAGGCCCTCCTGGAGGCTCGGTCGGTGCGGGTCCTCGTAGTTTCTTTCGGCAGTGTCGAGGGCGCTCAGCTGTGGTTGGAGCAGACTGGATGTACCTTTGACATCCTGCTGGATCCACAGAGAAAGGTTAAGATCTTTTCATTTGTTAAAATGAATTAAAATAAAAACAATCAAATGCATTAGAGTACATCTGCATACTGTATTATATTTTATATTTCTATTCAGTGCTGTTAGGGAGGTGCATAAAATTTAAATAGGCCGCTGTAATTTATAGAAAGTAGATGTGGCTGTGGCTCAGCACAAACAAACTAACGGGAACCAGAGGATTTAGCAGCTGTTTGATGATGTGTCGTAAAAGCCCGGCGACCTCAGCCTCCAAACCATTTATACTGAAAAACCAACCACCAGATGTTAGCTGGAGGAAAATGGAAACAACCAAATATGAAAAAAGAACATTTTCCACACAGCACACGAGCAATCATCTGTCACAAAAAATGTGTGTGTGTCAAAAAGCTGATGTGTGCTACTGACTCTATAAAACTCATGGTACATTAATGTGTCTTTTCTGGCACAGGTGTACAGAAATTTTGGCCTTGGCTCGTCCTACACCAAGGTGATGAAGTTCGACTGCCTGCTGCAGTACTCAAACTATGTAGTTGCAAACGTAGACTTCCCAGATTTCCCGCATCGTCTGCTGGAAGACCTCTACCAGGTAAGAATGCACAAGGCTGCAAAAACCTTTGACCAGTGATGACGCTGTGAAGAAAACCTAGAAAATTATCCAAGGTTGGATTTACCTGCATCCTTCCTTTTCTCTGTGCCTCGAATATTACATGGTACCAGGTCTTGGTGGACCGTGTAGATAGAAAACACAAATCTTCATAAAATTCAGGCTGAACAGAGACCCTGAAGTCCTGGAAGGGGAATTTTGTTCCCTCGTGTGCACAGGATCATAATTAGAAGATAATTAACAGTGTGCATAACGTCCATAATTACACTATATTGTCAAAAGTATTTATTCACCGATCCAGATCATTGAATTCAGGTGTTCCAATCACTTCCATGGCCACAGGTGTATAAACCAAGCACCTAGACTGCTTCTGCAAACATTTGTGAAAGAATGGGTCGCTCTCAGGAGCTCAGTGAATTCCAGCGTGGTACCGTGATTGGATCCCACCTGTGCAACAAGTCCAGTGGTTTCCTTGCTATTAAACATTCCACAGTCAACTGTTAGCGGTATTGTAACAAAGTGGAACTGATTGGGAACGACAACAACTCCGTCGTAAAGTGGTAGAGCACATAAAATCACAGAGTGGGGTCAGGTCAGGTCACAATATACAGCAACCAGTAAAAATATTTCATGTGCTTTTTAACAGTGTGCTTTAGGAGGAGTATAAGTTATAATATAAACTATAATGCCCACAAGTTGAAACAGTCGGGGTTCCTATAACAAAAATGAATCTTTTGTGGTTTAAGGGACTCCATACATTTCAGCTGCAATACATTTTGAGGCCACTTGGGGGCAGTGGCACATTCACATTGTCCTTTTAAGGCAATCTTAATGGTAAACAGTTATTTTATTTCTTGTTTTAGAAAATTAATGTTAAATAGTCCGTAACAGATAGCGTGACTCAGAACAGTTTTTTTTTTCCTGTGTACTGCTGCTGTACTGTGTGACACAGTCTCAGAGGCATTTTCCTTCACCGACTTCACTTTAACTTTTTACACTCGATTCTTCCTCTGGCCTTTAAAATTGTCAGATTTAACCACATGCAGGAGTGGTAATAACTGAGAAATGTCTGCTTATCTTTCCAGTTGGGAGGCGACTTTCTGCTGGACGACGCAGGGAAGGTGCTCCTGTCTCACCCATCTAAAAACCCTCTGGACAGGCCGACTGTGGAAGACGTCCTGCAGGCTGTGGATTGCTTATAAGCAGAAGCTGTGAGAGTAGCAGACACCGAGCCTGGATTCATCAGCGGTACGAGCGGTTTAAAGCTGACGCCACAGAGGAAGAGCAGCTCTTTGGCTCACGTTCATGACGTCACACCTTCCATCATGACATCATGAAAGGTGCGACTGATGCTGCGGCGTGAAGCAGAGACGACTGCTCTTCTTTGTTGTGTCAGTGTTGTGATGGCAGCATTTTAAATAAAGTAGTGGATTTAATTAAAACTTAGTTTTATAATATATATTATAGGTTATTTAACTTTAACAAGGACCATGATTTGATTGAGCAATTTTACCTTTAAAGGTGCATTTAGCAGGTTTGGATTTTAGCGACCCCTACTGGCAGTGGAAGGTAACACTTTTGTCATTTTTCAGAGTTTGAATGACATCATTACCCAGAAATCAGGCAAATTGCTCCTTTTAACAGCTGCTGTGCTGCAGATCTCATCATTTTATATCTATGATCTGTGAGTAACTTGATGGTAAAATCACAGTTAGGGCTGAGTATTAATAAAAATATGATAAAAAAAAACTGGTATAAATGTATGATCATGTCATGTGCAGCCTCGATTTAAATAAAAAGTGCCATTTATAACAAAGTTCTTACACATTTCTGACAATTTAGACAAACTTTAACAAGACTTATCACCTCTTTTGTCTTGGTCATTAACATTAAAACTCATTTTAGACTATTGAGGAAGCAGTATTATTTAAAAAACAAAAAGCACCATGCCTTGCAAAGGAAGCAAATCTTTCTTTTACCTGTTGAATGTGTCTGATCAGAAAGTGATGATGTGCACTGTATCAACCTCTAGTAAAGATTTATTAAAAAAAAAAAAAAAGAACCATACAGCCTTTTATGTACAGTACAATTTTCTCATTTTATGTATGCACTCTGGTTTAGGATACATTTGCATACAGTGATGTCATTTTAAGGAGGGTTCAGAAGTGAGGCTGCAGTTTTCTCTCACCAAAGATATCGCATAATCAGCAGTTTAATGGGAATCACGCCCTGTGCTAGACTTTGTGAAAACATCTTCAGTGTGTAACGGAGAAATGTTGCTTAATTCCACTTCAGCCAGAGTACACACCGAGTCGTCCCTTCAAGAGGTTCAGTATGTGCTGAGAAAAAAATGCCTCCAAATGCTTTCCATTTTTCCCTTTTTTGGAAACTTGACAAATATTTAGAATTCCATGAATGAAATCACAGCAGAGTCCCGTCTGGCTTTAACTCATATTACTGCTGCTGCATGAATAATGTAATATTCATAAGTCATAAATCAGTACAGAACTGAAATAGCAACGCAGGAATTTCTGTGTATGAGACATCATTGAAAAGGCTTTAAATACTATGAAGTATTTCCATCCAGCAAGAGACTACTTAAACGCTACAATGCCTTAAAGGAAAATAAATTATTAGAAAATTAAAAATGGATTTTGATTTCTAATGATCAGCTGCTGGCGTTTGATGTTGTAAAGAGAGGTTATTTTAAAAAGAGTTCCTTCTAAAGAGCCACCCTGTCATCAAATTCGCACATATAGTTCATGGACCGATCGCAGTAGTGGTCCCACCAGTCGCCGTCATCTGACGACATCGCCACGCAGTTCTCTCGCCTCCCTCCGTCCGGCTGGCTGGATAGGAAGTGTTTACGCCACTGGAAGTATGTGACCCGAGTCCCATCGTCAAAGAGGTACAGGCCCTCAGAGCGCAGGTCGTTGATGCCCAGCCAGACCGGCCAGTTTCCGGGGTGGAAGAAAGCCTTGACGTAGTCAGCCAAGGCCTCCTGCTCCTTGCGATCTCGCGGCATCGCCATGCGTCCTCCACGTTCTATGCACTTCCTGGACGCTCCGGCGTAATCCTCTTGGCTATTGTACACCAGATAACACTTGTAGCCGATCCGGTGTCCCTTCTCGCACCCTTTGAAGCAGAGAAAAATGAGACTGATGCAATTTCAGACAATTAGGATGAGTTTCTGGATTGGCCACCTGACGCAGGCTCCAAAAGTGAGGCAGTCCCCATAGAGAACCATGTAAAAACTTTACAACAGAAATAAATGCATAACAAGGATGGGTTTGGTCTCTATGGTTTATCTGCCCTTTCTTGGTGACCTTATAAAGTAACTGTGGGAAACATGCTGGCCTGCAGATATTAATGCATCTGTTGTCTCTGTTTTTAGCTGCGTTTTGGTCTCCACCATCACCGAAGGGAATTTGTTTTTGTGACTGCTGAATTCTCCAGCTTAATGTTTGTCTGCTGTTTGAGCCTGAGCAGGTAGCGTATGTGGGTTTATTTTCCACTGAAAACAGTTACCATGCAACAAGATGAGTGAATCAAAACAAATTCATGTCCTGAGTATAAAAACATGCTAAAACAAGCCACAGAAGTGCGGGAAGCAGCGGTGACAGTTTTCCCTTGGAAACGTCGGTTTTGGTTGCAGCTATCAGAGCTGACTGACTGACTGAGCTGTGGTGCAACTACCACCCAGAATCAAGTCAAGCCTTTGTCATGCCTCATGCAGCTACATCTACTCGGGTCATGCCTGGAGTGTTGAGCCACCAGTGCGATCTTCAGTTTGAAAGTATCTGAGTGTTCCTCGGGTACCCTTTAATTTTGCTGACAGAGATGACAGAAATGCTCTAAAATTTCAGCACACCTTGTCGATACAAACATTAGGTTTATTTGCATATTACTGAACAATGACATGTAAGCTCCTGCATGTTGCATCATGTGCCCAGGTTGCCGTTCACCTTGCACATTTCTATGCACTTAAATATCACAGAAACAGCTGACGTGCTTACCTGGCCTACAGCTCATGATAACCCCTCCTCAACTGATTGAAAAGTCTGGTAACAAGTTATTTATCCTAGAGTGAGAATTTTAGGTAAAAAACTTTTTTATATATGTTTTCTCATTACTGATAGTTTAGCAAGTCATAAGTAAAGAATAACACTCTTGTACCTTCCAGCCTTCCGATCTCCTTGCGGTTGTCCTTGCTGTGTTGGTAGACCTCCCGGATGCTGTCTTCCAGCTCCCCGACTTTAGCTGCCACGTGAGTGACGAGGAGCAAGAGAAAGAAGGGAACATAAAAGTTAGCACAGCACAGGGCTTTGTTCTCATTATTTTTATTCAATACGAAGGTGAGCAGTGGAAAATAAAAGCTCCCCCACTACAACAGTAATGCCCCTACTCTTAGAATTAGAATTAAACTGAGGTAGTGGGGAAAACCATCGCCATCACCGCTCTTACCATCCATCCTGGAGAGACGGTCCATCATCTGGCTGACTTTAACATCCAGAGTGTAGTGACCCACGTTCAGCTTGTGGATCGCCACGTCCACACTGGCCAGTCTGGACACTGTGGGCCAGAGTAGAGTGTGACAGACAGAACAGTGTGATTTTTTTTTTTTCTTTTTTAAGGAAGTGAACACGTAAAAGAAGGGAACTGCATCCATATGTGCTACATTCCAAATGTGGTCACCTCTTGGTCCCGAAACTAAATATCAGCAAACAAAGACGGGCTGAATGTGAACGCACAATGACAGCATCAGGGTCCAGTTTTGGTGACTGAAATATTCACACTCATTCGCAGGTATTAGTGTCCATATAATAGCGCTATAAGTCTATGGATGCATCTTACAGCTCTTTTTTGGTCTCTACCAACTCTTGAGGGCGATGCCTCTCTTACAGTGCAGAGATGAGACTCTGATTATGGGTGATATTATATGTTTCTGCCTGCTACAACCAAAACCATTCTGTATATACCTTAACAAGGCTTCAACCATTTAGAAAAGCACATACAGACATAGTTGTACGAGTTCTCGAAGTCCGATAACGGGCTGGTTGGCTCTGGTTCAGGTTCTGGAAGAATATCAGGAACATCGCCTCTTGTCCTCTTCACCTCTGGTTCAGATGCCTGTTAAAACACACGCACATAAAACTCCCAATCCATCACATTTAAGTGTGTTTAGTGACTGAGCTTTAGTAGTTAAAGTGAAACCAAAGCCACCTTCCCTTCCCGCCCTAAACCAACTTATTAGAGTTGTATCCAAAATCCAGTTTATACACATCTGGAGCTATTTTACTTTCATAATTTCCTTACAGTAGAAAGCAGAGACACTCAAATCAAGTCAGGCCAACAATTTCACTTCCATGACAATTATGGAACACAGAGGAGCTCAACTAAGTTTATTGTTTTATATTTAGATTTTAAAGCTCAGTGGATAAAAAATGTTTCCCTTTAAAAGTTTAATATCTATTCGTCTTAGCTGGAAGGCATGCGGTCTATACTTTGATCAGCAAGTATCAACATGTTCCCTCAGTAGCTTATGGCCCGGTGGAGGGAGAGAGGGGTGTTTTATTTTGAAGTCAAACACACACAGACAAGTCCAATGAAAGAAAAACCTGTCGGGTTGATCTGCTTCTCTGGGTGTGTCATCATCAGTTCTTCACATGTCCTTTCCATTACATCATAACTTACAGTAGATAAAAGAGTTTAGGTCATGTTTTCCACTTTAATTACAGGTTTGTCTTAAAAAAAAACACACTGCCTAATGTGTCTTAATTGCCTCATTCACTAAAACACATTTGCATTCACTTATATACACGCACTGAATGTGACCCAAACAGGAAAAACACAGCAGTGAGAGGAGTCTCTAAAAAGAGCGCAGAACTGAACGTACGGCATATGAAGTCCTGACCTGTGCTGATGCAGCGCTGATCGTCCCTGTAGGAACACACACACCCAGAGAACATAAACACAGCAGAGCGAGTGAGGTGGCAGCTGGTCCCATTTTCTGCTTCATAGTAACTCTGCTTTTCCTTCAGCAGCAAAAACTCCCTCTGTACCTCCAAGTCTGTCTCTCCGTCTCTCTCCTTTCCCTGTCTGCGTTTCTCTCTCTCTCTCTCTCCTTCGCTCCTCTTTCCCTGGAAGAGCAGCAGGAAGGCAGCAGGAATCTCCCATTAGATGTGTGAATGGGAGCGGGTGTACAGCCCCCTTTAAAAAAAAAACATCACAGGTATCAAACAGGAAAAATCAAAATAAAGCCCCTTTGCCTGCCTGCTGCCCACTCTTCTCTCCTCCTTCAGAATAGCGCTCCTTTCAAACAAAGGAAAGCTCATTGTTTTTCCTCCTGCCTCCCATTTCCACTCTTTGTGTGCACACTGTGGATTTACAGGTCTCTGTCCGGTGGAAAACATGTACAGTATCTCTAAAGCATAAACAGTTCACACACCAAGAAAAACAGCCTCGTTAATGTATTCTGAAGATTTATAAATACCCCAACATATTGGCAACAAATGTATCAGATAATCCAAAGTTTATGATTAAATTAGCTTAAAATAAATGCTTCATTCCTCCTGTCTCTTCAGTAACTGCATCTTTATGACTTCTTGTGCTCGTGTCAGTGTGTAAGAAAAGGTTAAATGCTAGCATTAGCCACTTTCAGCTACTAAATCTAACAGACCCAGTGAAGAAAAAGTGAGCATTTTATTTCAGTCCTGTTTCCAAAAAAAAGTTGGAATGCAATTATTCGCAAACCAAGAGTTTATATTTAAAAAGATAAATATCACATTTTTAAACTGAAAAAAAGTTGAGGCAGGGATAACAAAAGACTGGAAAATCAAACACCCGGTGGATTAACTCACATGAGTGGGCATAAAAAGAGAGCAGTAATAATGGGGAGGGGTCACCGCGTTGTGAAAGAGTGTGAATCTCAGTGAAAAATTGCAACTGTTTTGTGGATTCCCTCATAGACGGTACATAATGTGACTAAAAAATTCAGAGACAAACGAGAAGTTTCTGTGCAAGGCGTTGTCCAGAAACTGAAACTGAATGTTCATGACGTTCAGGCTCTCGTGCAGCACTGCATTACAAAGAGAAATGATTCTGGAGCAGAAATCACCGGCTCAGGAACATTTCTGAAAACCAATGTGAACGATAGTCGGTGCATTCACAGATTCGAGCTGAAACGCTCCTGTGACCCGAACAATTAAATCTGTCCTCTGCAATCTCTCCAGGGTGCATCTCAGCTTTCACCCAATGACAGCCGGCATAGACCCCACCCTGCATCCCTGAACTCGTTAAACAGAAGATGGACTGACTTCTAACAGCGGTGACATCATCAATAAATATTAGTGGCCTGGTTCCACTGGCAGCCATGTATGCAGATGACATAACATTCTCCATACTGTTCTCTTGGTTTTAGCTGCCCGAGCTGTGCGGGTTCTTTTAGATGTTTTCTGGCAAAGTCTAATCTGACCTTCTTGTTCTTGAGTTAAAACACTGGTTTGCACCTTGTTGTAAATTCTCTGTATTTTCATTCTTGAAGGCATCTCTTGGTCGTAGACTCTGTGGACTAAGGAAAGAATTCTTTCATTATCTTCTGTGGTCTTTCAGGCCTTTTGGTGTTGCTGGCCAGTGCATTCCTTCTTTTTAAGGCTGTATGAGATTGTTGATTTGGCTACTCCTAAAGTTTCTGCTATCTCTGATTTATTTCGGGTTTTCAGCCTAATGATGGCCTCCTTCACATGCATCAACATCTCTGCTTCAAAGTCAAATTATCCTGTTCATTTACACATAAATATATACTATATATAATATATACAGAAAAATAGCCCTTTTATTAATTTGGCTAAATATATATAATTTGGCCTGTATAATTAAATACATTGCTGGCAACAGAAGTATGATTTTGTGAATTTGTTTAGGAAATGGTGACATAATGACAAAACTGCCACTGAAACCTTATGTAAGCGGATATGTGTGTGTATGTGTGTGTCCATGTGTGTTTGGGCCTGCAGCAGGAGGCATGCCAGTTAAAATGCCACAAGAATCCAGCTGAGTTTCCAGGGAAGCGAATGAGGAAAGGCTGTGTGATGTGGAGACTGGGTGGAGCTCAGACAGGGACTGTGAGGGACAGTCAGGTCTGAGTCTGCAGGACAGCTGCACATGCACAGCTGTTTCAGTAACACAACTGATTCCAGACATGTTTCCAGACCGCAGTTTGGAGTCAACCAATGGCCTGGAAAAAAATGTGAGCAAGAAAATCCCTGCGTTGACATTATCGTTTCTTATCGCTGGTTTATAGAAACAATGAAGCCAATGCAAAAAAGCAACTATATTCAGATGTGTCATTATACTTTGTTTTTAAATGCTCAAAAAGTACATGCTGTACATTGTAAGACATTTAGGTCATACTCTTAACCAGTGCATGAAATGAAGTAATCCTAGTCATCATAATTCTGTAGAATATGATTGAAATATAAGCTTTGCTCACTTATCGAGTGTATCAGCATTAAGATATCTGGATGACTCAGTCAAATTTCCACCGACCCTTATCATGTCTGACTTCTCAGATGTGAGCAAAGCTTTTAGAATAGGAGAAAACATCAGTCAGGAACAATACTAACATTTCTGTTGGCTCTGCAAAGATGACCTTTGGTTTTATTTTCACTTAAGACTACCTCATTAGTCTGCTAGACATAAAGTAACAAACTGTTACACAACAAGAATCCCGCCTCTGTTTTCGTTGTAACTTTAATACCATGTGATGATTTTCATTCATCCAAATATTTGAAAAAAAAAAATCTTTACCCAAACATTTCCTGAACACAAAGCAGCCATTCAGGGTCTGGAAGCACTGGGTGGTGCTGCAGTGAGGCGGCTGGGCTGGACAGAGGTGCCTCAGTCCAGAGAAGGTGGTGATGAACTCAGAGTAGGCAAACCTGAAGAGAGGAACTCATGATATATGATATACCAGCAATAAAAGGTGGTTATGACCTGACTGACTAGTCATGCATTGTAGCCTAATTCTAAACTACCTAAAAGTGAATTTGTGCCAGTGTTGCACGCACTGAGGTCCGCTAACAAGTCTCTGGGAGTATAGCCTACTACTGCATATAAAGCTTTTTTTTTTTTTTTTTATAATTGCTCACCTGACTCAGTGGGTCTGAATGCTCCTCATATTTGCTCAACTCTGTCAGATGACAAGTTGCATTCTGGGTAATGTAGGTGCCAAGTTTTAAATGGGAATAAGAAACAGGCTCTGCAGATGTGACCCCAGGGACTGAGAAATAAAGCCAAGTGCTAAAAACTGCAGTACCTCATATAGCCACTTGAGGCCAGTTCCAAAATTAAGTTGAGTCTTGCTACCCAAGCTGGCCGGTCAGCATTAGCATTCATAAATATCTTCCAAAAAACCTTCTAAATACTCAAGAGATCACGAAATGCTCCAGAAGAGTTGAGGTCCTATGACACTGTAGTCCAAACATGTAAATTTAATGGATTAAATATTTTTATTATGGCAATTTTTTATAATGGTTTTGATATAAGGGGCAGAAACAATCGATACAATTCTGCTTTTGGTTTTTTACTGGTCAGATTGCAGTAAAAAAAAAACCAAAAAAAAACCAGTTACCTTGACACATGTAAATTTCTGTTGTGAATTAACTACACAACAGCATCATTTTTTAGTCATTATTTGTCAATGGGTGCCATCAAGGGCCAATCAGCATGCTTCCCTGTAAGAAACACCAAAGGACATAAGTGCAGTTTTATTTTGTTATTGATACTCTATTTTCATCCATTGATTTTCTTCCACTTATCCAATGCAGGGAGTCTATCCCAGCTGTCACAGGGAGAGAGGTTGAGAGTGATTGAGAGACAGACCACCGTTCATGCTCACATTCACACCTATGGGCAGTTTAGAGTTACCAGTTAACCTGACGTGCATGACTGTGGGAGAAAGTTCTGAGTTCTGAGACAAAATCCACACAAGCAAACTCCCCGCAGAAAGGTCCCAGCCGGCCGGTGGATTCAAACCAGGACCTTCTTGCTGTGAGGCGACAGCAGTGCTATCCACTGCACCCCTGTGCTGCCCTGTATTTGTCAAAATAAAAGGAGTGTTTTTTTCTGTCCAGAAGCAGGTGTACGAAGTAGAACAGTTCAATATTTTGGACGCTATTTTTGCAGCTTTCTTACAAACTAACAAAGATTCAAACTAAGGATATTTCCTCTATATTTTTATTGTATTTTACTTAATTTTCCAAGTTCAAAACATAGTTTCAGTTAGTTTGAATTTGTTCAAAAGTCTTGCTTTTATTTTAGTGAACTAACATGTTTTTACACCTAGTTTTAGTTTTAACTATAGTAATCTTGCATTCTTGCCTGGATACAGTAAATGCTATGTAGCCACTGCCAACAGCCCATTCACTTACTATGACTAATAGAAGCCTGCAGAGCACCTGCACCTCTAAAGCTAACTTATTGTTACATTGCATGTTTTTATTCTATACAAATATGACTCCTTGAGGCTTTAGTCTACCTTTGGGCTGAAACAGGAAAGCAAGCTTCACTATTTCCAGTCTTTATGTGAAGCTAGGCTAACAGCTACATATTTGTTATACAGACTTTACTGAAGTTCAAAGAGCTATTTTAGATATTTAGGCCCATCAAAGGCTTGCAACACTGACAAATGTTACTTTAAGAGCGAGTCTCTCAGCTCCATATACTGACTCATGTAGCCATGCCTACACCAGCCCTTCACCGCATGCATAATGCATGAAACAGAATATTGCTCTCCCATTCTTAAAATACACACTGCATTGTGGTCGCTTTGCACCCGAGGGAGACGGTAAATTTAGGTCTAATGATTCTGAACGGGGCTGATGTGTTGTTTTCACAGAGCAGCAAAAAAATTTCCTTCATCTGCGGCACCCTTCTCTCCACTTTTTCCTAACGGCATGTTGGAGCTCTTAGAAATTACAGCTGGAGAAACTGATCTCATGGAGCTGAGGTCAACAAAAATGCAAACAAGCAGGAAAACAGTTCTGATGACAAACAATTGACCACCCTGGAGCAAAACTTTGGGTTGGCAGTGGAACTGCTGATTTCTTTTTCTTCTGTTTTTCTAACTGAAAACTGATGTAGCATTTGCTACTATAAGCTACTGCAGTGACCTCCTCCATTTCCTCCACATGGAAGCTTGGAAATCATCATGGCCTTTATTGAATTAGGGATTATTTGTGCGTGCGATGTATCCATTGCAAAGGAATGAAAAAAGAGCCAGGTTTAAGTTTAATTTATTTACTTCCTTCCAAACTGTGACCCCAAAATGCACGAGTGTGATACATGTGTGTAAACAGAAGATACAATGAGCAGATAAATATAAAATCTGTAAATTCTAACCATGTACTAGATGTTACATGTACATCGGAGACAAGTGCTACCAATCACTATAAGCCTGCCCATTTACCTATGACACAATGTTTCAGTGCAAGTCACACTAGCTTTGTTGAGCACTACTTTGAGGTCAAGGGTGAAAGGTGGGAGGGGTGAAAGTGTTGGCAAGGAGCTCAATCCATACAGGACATCTGTAACAGGTTCCCACAGCAGCCCGGACATAAAGCCCATGACTTTGGCATGACTAAGTGTGAACACTTCCCAGCTGTTCTTCCCTCCTGTGTGTGTGTGTGTGTGTGTGTGTGTGTGTGTGTGTGTGTGTGTTTTTCTTTAAATACCAAAGAGAAGGTTTCTACTTTAGCTGTGTTTAAACCAACCATCAACTTCTATGTATGTATAAAAGCTTAAAATACATTCCGCAGTAATAAGAGCTATAACGGTAAAATCCCATGATTTCTACTATAGTAATTGCACTATGTGGGCCAGGACTGCAACACTGAGCACTACTCTAAATCTCTTAGGTTTACAGGAATACATAAGTATAAATAAAAAGCACATGAGGAGAAAATCAGAACAAAAAAATCAGAAAAACATGGACAGGGGTTTTAGTGTTTTGTTCCATGCTGATGGTATAAAACTCTTGTTAGATGAGTTTCTAAGAGCTGCGTTTGAAGTCAATTGTGCATTCATACTGCAAGCAGCAAAATCATCAGGTTACCATATTTAGCAGGATTATGTGGCCAATGTGTACGTGAGGTCGACAAACCTAGCATACACAAACAACATTATTCTCTGACTGGATTTCCAATCAGCTTTATTCTCCTTATTTTCTATCATTGTTATTCATATCAAGTGCAAAATGGGGGAGTGTTTGGCAATTCTAAGGACTCAATCCTATTCCAAGAAGAGAAAGGGGAGGGAAAAAAACAACAACCCACCAGCACAGTGAGATAATGTCTTAACTACCCACTGGAGACGATTACAAGAACATAATGTGGTTATTTTTAAAGAACGTTGTCTCTTAAATCTAGACGTGGATGTGTGTAGTCATGGCAGTATGGTCCTCTAAAGTGATGATGAGGGTGACTCATTCAGAGCGGTGACGGGGTTCTGCTGTGGTTTACCAGTTGTCTAGGAAGTCGAATCCAGTCTTCAGGATGCTGCTGCTTGTGTTAAACTGAAAAGAGACAGGGAGACGCTGATGAATAGCGTGAGGGACAGAAGATATTGTACAGAGACTGATTGTGTCTGTGCCATTATTATTTTAGCTTAGCCCCTGCCAACACAGAAGTCATAATAGAGAAAGACCTTCTTTTGTATTGTCCCTCCCACTGTCTTAGAGGAGGTCCTGCTGACAACTGGCTGACACGAGAGGCTCGTCACATGATGCAGCTCACACGGGCCTTTCAGGCTATAAAAGCTCGGGGCTCTCTCTTTGATTCCACATAGCAACAACCCTCTTTAGCGTTTGTGCTTTAGTGATTTTTTTTCATAAAAAAACAAAACAGAAACATCTTGTGTGGTCTCCCTCCTGGCTCACATCCTTGTGCCAGTTTATAATGAAAACTGAGAATTCAAAACAAAAACTGTCCGCAGCAGCCACTGTCTGTGCTTCTCATGGATTCTGTCCTGTTCAAGCCATTCAACAGCATCTCTGCCACTGAGATCTGCTGTGTTGGCTTTTTGTAGAACTGCATGCAAGTGTCTCTCCATAGTCTCTGCGCTGGTTCAACTCTATGCAGCCAAAGTCCCACTCGAGCGGACACCAACGCTCAACCAAACCAACCAAATCACACATTAGTCTTCTGTTACCAATGAAATGAAGGTGACAGTGTCGGAGAAAGACTGGATGTGAAAGACCACTGATGGCTATTATTGCAGTATCTTTACCTTACGATAAAAAGCACCTTGAGGTGACTGTTCACCTTCAGCACTCAGTAACTGCAGTTTCTAAAAAAATGAACTTACCTGGGTAAAGTTGGGGCTGTTGTCCAAGTTGGGCGAACTCTCTTCCTGCTTCTCTTTCTCCTTCGGGAGGTTTGAAGGCTTGGACACCAGGCTGGAGGAGAACATTTCATCCACCGTGTTGCTGACAGATGGCAGGGTGCTCTGAGATCTCTCCCAGCCTCCATTCGAAGATGGGACGCTGATGGGAGGGGGTGGGTTTGGAGAGATGGAGATGGATGCCGGGGTTGCACTGACAGCGGTGGGGACAGGAGGTGGTGGAGCAGGAGGCCTGGGTGCTCTCTGCTTGGTGGACCTAGTAGGAGCTGGAGGGTGGGGCTCTGCTGTTTCAGGCTCCCTGGAGCTGACAGAGCTTTCCTGTAAGAAAATGGAGAGAAAGAAGCTGAAAAAGATAATATTGAGAAACAAACCCGGCATAATTTTTACTTATTCTTTTCCTTTGTTTTTGAAACTGTAGCTTGTTTACATTTGCCATCTGCTTCTACGACACTCACTGAGGCTTCACAGATGCCAGATATCTCAGTTTCAGGCTAGATTCTATTTCAAGCTACAGTCTGATAACGTGCGTAAAGGCTGGAACGTTCCATCTGTCATTTATCGGAAACTTTACAGACCATAACTCATGCTTTTGCTTCAGAAATCAGCAGTAACCATAACTTTTTTGAAGAAGTTCCAACCTGCAGAAATTACACCAGATTGCAAGCAGAAAGTGAAACGTGATGGTGTTTTTCCATACTTACCTGTCGGAGGTAGGATGGGAGGGGTTTCTCCCCTTTCTCTATGGATTTGATCTGACTGGGGGTCAGGGACTGGAAGTCAGCTTGCTCGCCCTCCAGCCTGGACCTCTCAGCGCTGATCTTCCAGAAAGACGACTCCTCCTCCGGCCTCCGGCCCTCACTGACAGACACCTTCACAACCACAGAAACAGTTCATTACACAATCCTGTTGATTTAGCCCTGCATTCTTAACATATTGTGAAGCAAGACTTGCTGGCTAAAAACCACACTCAAGTAAGCCCTGTTCAAAATGTGAGTAAAGGTGAAGGTTATTCAGAAAGCAGTTTTATCTGAAAACACGTTAATCTTTTGTGGACACAACAAGATATTGTTATGGGAAAAATTGCAATAGTCACATATTGTACTGTACTTAATATTCCTGCCACTTTGACATGGCATTAAAAATGATTACATCTACTTCATTTTGCCTTAAAATTGCTGGACTATTTAAGGTTTGAACTCATTTTACAGTCCTACTGTCAAATTTTATAGAAGACCGTTACTAATTAGGTAAACACTGCCTTTCCAAATGAACCGCAGTACACTCCCCATCGCTGCTTCAAATATGAGGCCCGATCATACCTTTGTTCCTGGTGTACTCTTGCCAATCTGACTGGGATGAGGAACCTTTACAGCTTTTGTGTCGGCCTGCAAGGAAGAGATCCCCTGGTCTGCAGAGCTTGATGTCAAGCTGAATTCCAGCTGACTCTGAAAGATGGGAAATACATGTAAAGTAAGATATACCAAAAGCAGAGAAATTCCTGTTTTACAGCAACAATAAACAATGTAAATAACTGTACAACAGAAAGAAGCTCAGTTAAAAATAAGAACTATCCATCCATTCTCTTCTGCTTATCCAATTCAGGGTCATGGTTGGGCCAGAGTCTATCCCAGCTGTCATAGGGTGAGAGGCAGGGCATACCCTGGACAGGTCGACAATCACAGGGCTAACACAGACCACCAGTCACACGCCCATTCACACCTACAGCCAATTTATAATCACCAATCAACTCAGCGTGCACATTTTGGGAGAGTGAGAGGAAGCCTTGGCACATGGAGAGAAACCACACAGACACAGGGTGAAAATGCAAACTCCACCTTCTTGCTGTGAGGTGATGGTGCTAACCACCACACCATCATACTGCCCTATTGTATCTAAATAAAAAAAAAGTATAAAATAAAATAAAAAAAGCAGACTGAAATACCATAAATTTATGTTATAAAGTAAATAACACCATTGTTAACCTGTAATTGCAAGATTCTGCAAAATGTGCATGTTTATACACTGTCACATGTAAAAATTTGACAGGAATTTATTTTACCTTTGTTTCCCACGAAAAAGGGGCAGAGTGCTCATCCTGCCAGGTGATATCCTAAACAGAGAAACACATGCTGTGATTACTGATTCAGCTTATACAGTTATTGCTTTCAGTGCCCACGTTTAAGTATATTTTTAATAAGTTAAGTGGTTTTAGTAACATAATGTATAAGTCTGGATATTTTCCATAATCTAGCTCCCACACCTTAATAAACAGACTTTACTATTGCAGGACTTCCTTTGTGCACATTAATTCATCAACTTTTTGACACTTCCTGTCAGTTTATGAGGAGGCTGTGGGTTTTAAACTTTCTCTGCATCAGTTGAATGTTGGTCAAAATCTGGTCACAGCTGAATTCATATCATTAAAAAGCTACTCTTTGTGTACATCAACTCATGCAAACATATTGTTGTGAGCTGATTCGTTTTTGTTTTCATACTTAGTATTATAAAACAGTAAATGTGTTGTTAGCTGCAAGCACCTGTGGCCCATAAATGGACACTGGCTTTGCAACCTCCACCGTTTTTTCAGTATCTCGTACAAATGAACTATTACATTACAAAACCCATATATAATCAGCGTCTCTTTGCATATATAAAAATAAAACAAATGTAAAAACTTTAAATAATTTTTCACTGTTACATCTTTGGATTCATAATAAAATTATATAAATACCATTTGCTGCCAGTCGTCTCGCCAGAGTGACGTTTACCAACATATTTTAAAAGCTACGTGGCTCTTGTTAGCAGGCTATTCCTGTTAGCGGGCTGTTCTCACCCTAAAACACACCTTAAAACCCACAAAAGCCAAACTCTGATGTCTTTTAACTACCTCTTCTCCGAAATGAACTATCTTCTGGCCCGTCTGAATGAGCAGTTTAGGGTAACAGACCACTTCTTCACGCTCAACTCTGTGCATAGCGTATCGGGCTCGGATATGAGGATCCATCATCCAGTTGTCGATAGCGTTGTCTTGCTCTTGCGGCGTCATTTTCTCCCAGGACGAGCCGTGCTTGGCTTTAATTTTCTCCCTCTCCTGCATTATTTTGTTTGCCATGGAGTTGATGGAGGAGAAGTATTCGAACTTCTTTTCCTCCATCCTGTGGGCATCGAACCCCGCTACGGTTGCGGCGGCCATCTTTAACTGGGGCCAGCTGTTGTTATTGTGAGAAGAAGGAAGCCGGTATGCGTCGCTGAGTGGGCGGAACCATTCACATTTTAAGGGTTGATGGCGTCATCTAGTGTTTTTCCTGACTGTGGGAATGTGCATTTATGGCCTGCTACTGATCCAAAATATACTGCTCAAAATAAAATAAAATAAAATAAAATAAAATAAAATAAAATAAAGGAACACTTTTAATCGGAATATATATTGGACTCCTGGGTTATTAATCTAGTCAGTTAAGTAGCAGAGGGGGTTGTTATTCAGTTTTAGCTGCTTTGGTGTTAATAAAATTAACAACACAACAGGTGCACTAGAGGAGCAACTCTGAGAACCCCCAAACAGGAATGGTTTTACAGGTGGAGGCCACTCACACTTTTTCCCTCCTCATCTTTTCTGACTGCTTTTTCACTAGTGTTGCGTTTGGCTACGGTCAGTGTTACTATTGGTAGCATGATGTGATACCTCGACTCAGGTTGCACAGGTAGTTTAACTCCTCCAGGATGGCACATCAATATGTGCCATTGCCAAAAGGTTTGCTGTGTCTCCCAGCATAGTCTCAAGAGCATGGTGGAGATTCCAGGAGACAAGCAGTTACTCTAGGAGAGCTGGACAGGGCTGTAGAAGGTCCTTAACTCTTCAGCAGGACCGGTATCTGCTCCTTTGTGCAAGGAGGAACAGGATGAGCACTGCCAGACTCCTAGAAAATGACCTCCAGTGGGCCGCTGGTGTGAATGTCTCTGACCAAACAATCAGAAACGGACTTCATGAGGGTGGCCTGAGTGTCCTCTAGTGGGCCCAGGCTCATGTGGCGAGAGTATACACAAAGTTCCTTGAGGATAAAGGAATTGGTACTATTGACTAGCCCCCATGCTCGCCTGACCTAAATCCCATAAAACACCTCAGGGACATTTTGTTTTGGTCCAGAGAAAATATTAGTAGGCAGGTGGTCAGATAATTTCAATGTGACAAATGAGCTGTATCATTTTTCTTTCAGATTACCTTGGTAACAAAGTGATTTCTTTTCACCTGGGGTTCTTTTATATATGGCCGGCATGGAACAACACAGTAAGAACACATGGGGTGAAGTATCTAGGAGCACTTTTTCTAGTCCATCTAGTTTCAACACAGCAGGCCCACATCAACCTCTCCACATTATTAAAAAGGCGTGTGTAAGTGCAGCTGGACGCTTTTTCTGCCTCCTTATGAATCGTCCTTCATATCTTTCCTCAACCTCATGATGTTTTCCAGTGGGGTCGAGGTCATTTTTCAGACTCTTCAAACTCTACAGGTGTAAATTAAACCTATTGTGTGTCTGTGACCTCTTGGGGGCAGTGGAAACAAGCTTTAAAAGCAATATTGCCACATCGCTTAATAAGTTGTGTCAAAGGTGTTGGCAAACTATTTATTATTTCTTAACTCATTTAGCTGCTATGCGGTGATTTTAATAACTGAGAAGTTAAATTAGGTGCACCATTGATGTAAAATTGTATTCATGTAATCCATATTGACAAATAAAGAACCCCAGAGCTGCATGAGACTTTGAGGTTAATTACATCTACTCTATAAGTACCAGAGCCTCATAATCCACTTTTTTTTTAATTTGATCTGATATTCTACATCTGAGCATTGGTGTTTATTTTCCCTCGTAAGCCTTTGAAATTTGTCTTTGATGTTCTTCTGCTTCTAAATGAGTCATTTATAATAGATCAAAAGAAATCCTTATCCAAGACTTTCTGAGACAAAGAGAATGAAACATAAACAGAGATGCAAAACTTTAAAATGTTTTGGACAAAACTCCAAACATAAAAAAAAGAAGCATGTGTTTTCTCAACAATATTTATTAAGATTACACGAGGTACAAAGACAAGCCGCATGAACTCACCTATATTAATATACAAACATGAAAAACAAATCCTTTTTTAATGAGATAAGTCACATTTCCAAAAAAAACCCCATGCCTGTATAATTATCAACATGAGAGAAATAAAACCCCCAGAAAAACAGAAAAAAAGATATTTGGAAAGCAGAGTAGTGTTAACAGCCCCCACTTTTTAAGTGCTACAAAATGGCCTTTAGCCAATGCAAACTGGACCAGATAAAAAGTATCAGCAGTGGGTTCAGAAATCTGGTCTCCAAGATATTTAGCCCATGCAGTCACAGGCCTCATCAGACTGTCAGGAAGTTTTAAGTCGCTATTTCCAACTAATACCAAAACTTGTGCTTTTAATATTATGTACAAACTCCAAAGTAAAATTTTAAAAAAGGACAAAAGAATTTGCCCCATACATCATATTATTTTAGATTTTTCACATCTGTGGAAATGTTTTTATTGCATGAATTTTTACCATTTAAAAATAAATAGCTGTGAGGGAAAATTTTTTACAAATGTGTGCGATGGCCTCTTGTATCCCTATTAGCCACTTTTTTGTACTGTTCAGACTTTGCACAGCGGATCAAAGCGACGCTCCTCAGGCTGTGCTGTGATTCACATCACTGAGGCTGAGTTTCTGATTTCTCATCATGGTGCTGCTGTCGAAACGGGGGTGAAGGGGAACAGCGGTCATCGGCACCGTTTTCGGCCTTCGTCTGGATGAGCGACAGCACAGCAGGTAGAACATCTCAACCACGTTGAGTACAAGAGAGAGGCAGGACGCCACCAGCATGAAGATGATGAAGATGGTCTTCTCAGTGGGTCGAGACATGTAGCACTCAACGGTGAAGGGACAAGGGGCTCGGGAGCAGACGATTAATGGTTCCATGACGAACCCATACAGATAATACTGCCCCACAATGAATGCTATCTCCAGGAGGATCCTGAACAATATGGAGACCATGTAGTTTCCCAGCAGATTGCCTTTAATCTGGACCTTCCCTTTCTCATCAGAATACTTTGGACCTTTGGTGATTTCACTGCTAGAGTGGGTTTGAATATATTCTCTCAGCTTCTTCTCTTTGTGGATGATATGCATGACATGCCCAAGGTAGATCAGCGTTGGTGTTGAGACAAAGATGATCTGGAGGACCCAGAATCGGATGTGTGAGATCGGGAAGGCTTGGTCATAGCAGACGTTCTTGCAACCGGGCTGTTTGGTGTTACAAATCATCTTGGACTGTTCATCACCCCAAACCTGCAATGTTCAGATTGCAATTATTATTATTATTATGTACAACAAGTGTCACTTTTAATCATTAGAAAGTATTATAAAGTTTTATAAAGGTGTTAAATTTAGTTACACAGAAGCACAAATAATCATCAAGGATCTACACTGAAGTGTAAATGCAAACAACGTCCTTATGTATGTTAAATAAGTTCATTTAACTTAATTTATACTAGTTTTATAAATTACCTGTACTTGTTTCACTTAAATTAGTTTTTCTGTAGCTGTGCCGTCAATAAGGAATGGAAATGTGACTTAAAAAATTACACACTAATTCTTTTTTTATTATAAAGAGGATAAAGTTAAAAAAACATATGAATTGTAATAAACCTAATGATTGCTGTTACTCTGGAGTTATGAACCTCCATTAAGGCCACCAGAGGGCATTTTTTCATCTGAAAGGCCAAAACTCATAAAAGTACCTAAGGTGCGCGAGTTATGTATAATTCTCCAAACAAAAGATGGAAAAGCAGAAGCAGACCTTCTCTGCTCCAGCTCCAAGGATCATGATCCTGAAGATGAAGAGCACGCTGAGCCAGACCTTCCCGATGACTGTGGAGTGGGACTGGACCTTATTCAGCAGCGAAGACAGAAATCCCCACTCGCCCATGGTGTCTGAAAACAAACGAAGATCCTCAATGACTGAAAAGGTGTAAATAAACCGCAACTTTCATCAAATTCCAGCCTTGAGCAAATCCTTTAGAAAAGAAATGTATCACTGAGGAAATCATATTTTGATTATTTAGCTGTTGTATTTACCGTATATTATATCCAAATATAACAAGGGATCCACTGGAGACAAAATCCCAAATTAAATGTGTTTGCTGTTCTTTATGAAGTTAAATTCTAACATTTTAAATAGAAAAGTCGGAATATTAAACTGGCCTCAAAGTTTGAGAACTCAGCGTCTCTTTTTTTACTTCATCATTGTGTGTCTATATGTATCACATAATTATAGGTTTTAATTATTTTATTTTCTAAATTAACACCCTGTAGTTAGGTGTAATTGCTTAATGCAAATGGTAAAACAAAGACACAATCATGTAGCAAAATCCTCACTGAATCTATTGAATTTTTAGAGGGTAAAGCAGGAGCTGTGGAATCAATATATTTGATTGGATTTTAAACAAGAGAGAAATTTATACGCGGCAGATGTGTTTTTATCATGTGAAAGGAAAGTCCTTTAATGCGTATGCAGTGCACTAGCTGCATATCATTGCTTCATTTAATATGAAAATATGTAGTTAATCAGATGTTCATCCTCACAAATTACTGATGGTGTATCATTTTGTCTCACTTACATTCCTATTAATACCTTCAGTCCTCATCAGTCAATACATGGCAAGATGCATCTTAAGATCCCTTTGTGGCTGAGCTCATTTGTATCTTAGTCCAAAATTATAACCACAAGTTCAGCCTGATTACATTTTATAAAGTAAATACATTTTAAATGAGCGGCATTTTTAAAGTCACGCTTTAGCTCACCTTTGAATTTCGAAGCTCTTCTCGGAGACAAACGAACCCGTCACCAGTTGTGCAGCTGAATGTGGCGAGTGCACCAAACCGAACGTGTCTATGATACCTTGAACTTTAGATTAGATGAAGTTGTGCAAGTGTGTGAGCTGTCACGTTGTCATGACATCTGGAAATGATAAATCTCCAGTGGACAAATTTGGGCTGAACACAGAAAAGGTTAATGATTGACAGACTTATTAACCACTTGTGCTGTTTTTTCTTCTTCTTTGCATTAGATTCATGCGATTGGTTATTATTATCGCTGTGTGACGAGCTTCTTTAAGGTTTTGCACAAGAGATTTGTCAGTTATGCATCTACAAAGCCAGCATTTTTAGTAAAACAGTAACAGAAGCAGCGACTAAAGGGCATGGACAGAATGACATGAACACGGATGTTCAAACAGTGACCCTGACCCTGCACTTTGTGAGGACTCGACAAACAGGCTCATTTTATCAAAGCAAAAGAGCAAATTTAATATCAGAAGCTTCACAATGATTGAAATATTGAACTGAAATATGCTGAGATGATGTATTTCATTTATTATGCCACACCTTTTCAAGGATTCTTTCTTTATCTTGTGCACTTGGTGTTCTCACTGTCTCTAATCAAAGTTTGAATGAATGGAGGTGTCTAATATCAGTTAATCTAACAGCCACACCCCATTCAGAAGAAATACCAGACATAATGAGTCATAGATCTGAATAATTAGTCAGCCACCAGATGATCAATATGTAACAACTTTATAATAAATTATTACTCAAAATATTTGTTGCAAAATGGGATTTATTGACCATAAAAAAACGTTAAACTAATTATTAATAAATTATATTTATTAGTTGTAGCCATGAAGTTAAATAAAATGTGTGCAGATCATTTTATTTATTTATTTATTCATTTAAAAAAAAAGATGCTTGTGAAGTGTGAACATCTAAAATCAAGAGAACTGATAGAAGAAATTTTTTTTCAAGTTCAAGTCATTTATTCAAAACAAATATATAAAAAGGTTATGAACATATAACACACAATATCATCATCATCATCATCATCATCATCATCATCATCTTTCAGCAGGTAAATCAAGGCATAGAAAATAAACAAGACAATAACTTAAAGAGCAGATGGGGGGGGGGGCAGACTGGTGGCAGGGCTGCCAGTAGTTTTGCTTCTAATCTACTTTACAGTAAATTGCTGTGTTTCATGAGTTTACAGTATACTACTGGCAACAAATGTTTGTTTGTATAAGATAAATACGTCAGTATTGCACTTTTCATTAGAAGATTTTCAAGCACATACTATGGAATAGAAGTTAATAGAAGAAGGATAGAAGTAAAAATATAACTTTTCTAAGCATATATTAACACATTATTTGCTATTCTATTGTCTTTTTTTTTAGTTCCTCGGATGTATCTGAACAAAACAAAAAAAAGTGGGGAGGAAATATATGAAGTAAGATGATACATTTTCATTGTCACAGATGTGGTTTTTAATGTCCACTCAGCGGTCGTTTTTCTTCTTTGGCCCCATCTAAGCCTCCCCCGATGCTGTGGCTGGCCTCGAGATCTGTGTTCATCCTGTTCTGCTTGAGGATGTCATCTGTAGTCGGCCACCTCGGAGCTGAGAGGCCGGCAGGGTGTTCTGCTGAGGTGATCTGAGTGCGAGCTCGGGACCTACACCTGACCCTGGTACAAATCAGGTACAACATCTCAACGACGGTTAGGACCAGAGAAACGCAGGCCACCACCAGCATGAAGATAATGAAGATGGTTTTCTCTGTGGGTCGAGACATGTAGCACTCCACAGTGAAGGGGCAGGGCTTCTTAGAGCAGGGGAACATGGGGACCATGACAAAGCCATACAAGTAGTACTGACCCACGATGAAGCCGGCCTCAATGATGATCTTGAATGCAAGCTGGGTTAGATAGCTCCCCAGCAGATTCCCCTTGATGTGCACCTTCCCCTTTTCATCTGTGTACTTGGGCCTTTTGTACTGGGTCCCACCAGGGCTGGAGATCAACACCCTCAGCTTGTTCTCTTTGTGGATGACGTGCATGGCGTGGCCCAGATAGACCAGTGTTGGCGTGGCGACAAAGATGATCTGGAGCACCCAGAAGCGAATGTGCGAAATGGGGAATGTCCAGTCATAGCAGACATTCTCGCAACCGGGTTGCTGAGTGTTACAGATGAAATCTGACTGCTCATCACCCCAGACGCTTTCAGCACCCGCACCCAAAACCATGATTCTGAACAGGAAGAGCACGCTCATCCAGATCTTACCAATCACAGTGGAGTGTGACTGGACTTTTTCCAGCAGGGCCGACAGAAATCCCCAGTCTCCCATCTTTAATGATGATGTTCAGCCACTAATCTGAGAAAAGAAGGGAAACGTTGTAACGACTCAACACCGCACCTTATTACTGAAACATTAACCACAACCTGTTCTTCGATCAATAAACTGCTGGTGAACGAATAGATAGATAAATCGTCTTCATGTCCTAAAATCTGAGAAGGAAGTAAAAAATTACAGTATTCTGAACTTTGAGCTTTTTGGTCAACATTTTTCCCACATAATCATTAATCCTCGGAGAACAAAAGAACAGCCTCGCCGTCATGATACAAATGAGACAAAAAGTTCACGCGTAGAAAAAAACTAAAAATAAATAAATTCTTTGCTACAGTAAATTGAACTATAACGTGATTAAAAGTATAACTTAAAAAAATTAGCATTAAAAAATCTGACGTTAATTTAATCAAATCAAGTGCTCGACAAAAAGCAGTAATTATAATTGAAAAGTAAATTAATAAGTGATGTTCTTAGAAAATGTAAGAAATAAATCTTTGTCATCCTGCATAATGTCCCTCTAGAAAGATTCCAATATAATATTTTTCTTGTATTGATAAAGCGATCGGTTAATCTGTAGCAGAGAACAGAAATCGTTGCATCTTACCTGCAGATCTGGTCAGAAAGGACTGCGCCTGGTTGGGACAGATCACCAGCTATGGTTGGACCTTGGAGTTTTGTGCTCCGAGGTTACGTTGCGCAACACACATCTGGCTTTAATGTCACGTTGTTAATGTCAGCTAACGGGCGCAGAAACAGTTTCGGAAGGACCAGACTCAGTGGGCAGAGCGTGTAATAATTGACAAGTGTTCACTTGCATGTTCAGAGGCCAAGATGTGTCCCTGTGTAACGGCACTGAAGTTTGAAAATAAATAAACAGGTGTGCGGGGTTTATAAAATATTTATTTACTATTTATTTTGGGGTTTTTTGTATGTATTTTATATACAAATAAGAAGTAGACACGTGAATTATTCTGCATCATTCAAAACTAGTATTTTATTCTATTTTTTTAGATTTGCACATCACGCTGAAGCATTTGTCGACTTAGTCGTAAACGTGTCAAAAGAGACTCTAGGTGACCTTCAGCCAGATGCATTGATCATTTTTGTGACTCACAGTAACATTCACAACACAATGACCACATCCAGGAGGTAGAGCAGGTCATCTACTGATTCAAAGGCTTTCTTTTCTTCTTTTGCTGGTGAAAAGCTAAGATGTAACCTGTTAATCTATAACCTTCAAAGGAGATGGCACATGAAGTTTTGTTAATTTTAGACAGAGCCAGGCTAGCTTTTTCCAATCTAAATGCCAGGCCTTTTTTTTCCAGTCTTTTTTCTGTCTCAGATAACTGTTAATCAGTATATTTCCCCACATACTCTGCACTACTCAACCCCCCCGGACTAAGTATTTTTTTGCACTTCTGTACATATACTGCTCATGTTTTCATAAGCTCTTTATTTTTAATCACCACTCAAGCACTTCTGGTTAGATGCAATCTGCATTTCGTTGCACTGTGCTTATGACATATGCAAGTGGCTCAGGCAGAGGAGCAGGTTGTCCACTAATTGCAGAGTTGGCGGTTCAGACGTGCGAAGAAAGACCTTTGACCCCACGCTGCTCCTGCAGGCAAGCGCCTTGCAAGAGACCATTGGTGTCTGATTGCTTGTATGAGTACAAGTGAATGAGAAACACACTGTAAAGTGCTTCGTCTAACCTAGATAGGGTTAAAAGACACTCTCTAAGTGCGGGCAATTTGCCTAATGCTTTTAGCTGCTCAGTTTCTACTAATAAAACATTCTGAATCAGAAGCTCTGCGCGCTCATGTTCTTGCAGACACTTATAATTAGCTGCATCGCTTGATACATTTTACTTCATTTATTAACCTTTACTTAACCCGGAAGTGAAACTCTTCCTAGCTCCAGATTTGATCAGTTTTGCATGCATTACAAAACACAGTCATACATTAATGGTTTAGTTTTACAAAATAAAACTCCAAAAGTTGAAGTAAATATTGCGTTTATGAGTCGTTATAGGACCCGGCAGCCCGTCCAGGGTGCAACACCCATGAGTCAGATAAGTGACTAAGAAACGTTTACTTGAATAAATCCTTTTATCGGACACTGCATATAAACATTTACTACATATTTTCTATTGCTTTTACATGTGGGGTGGTTCATATCAGAAAAAGAATAATGCGCTGTAAGAAAAGGAGAGTTATATTGCAATCACTGCTGAGTATGAGGTTTATTGAATCTGTTATTACAATGATCAGAAACTGAATCTGATACACTGATCGTGGATCTATCCAGCAAACCTCTTTTGACTTTTGTGAAGTGAGTGAGTCATTTTCTGCAGCATTTCGCATGTGACTGAGACTTGTTTACACAAACTGGCCATTTTCTCACCCACCTGCTTTATTTAGTGCACGCACGCACGCACGCACGCACGCGCGCGCACACACACACACACACACACACACACACACACACACACACGCGCACCTTTCCTCCCCAAAGCCAAAGAGTACAAATACTGTCAGGAGCCACAGTATCTGTACGCTTTGGTACGTACAACCTATCACCGGCTTTATACTTCAGATGTGGATCTCCCTCGTGTTGCTGTTGTCAGATGATCCATTTTTAGGAACCTCGCCGACTCCGCCCGTGATGCCGTTCGCCCCTAACTTTCGTCCTTGCAGCTCCAGCTCCAGGTTGACATAATTCTGAATGAGCTCATCCCGATTTTTAAAAGCTTTCCTTTCTGACAGTGGAGGAGTCACTGGGGTCACAGTGTAGTCCTGCCTCCTTGCCATGCACTCCTTCACAGCTTTCACACACAGATAGAACAGCTCCACCAGGCTGAGGAGGAGGGAGACACAGGCTGCCACCAGCATGAACCAGATAATGACCGACTTCTCTGTGGGCCTGGACAGGAAGCAGTCCACCTTGTGAGGGCAGGGGAAGCGGGTGCAGACGTAGCGAGTCTGGAGGGAGAAACCGTAGAGAAGGTACTGACCCACGATGAACAGAACTTCCAGGGCGATCTTGGCCAGGAGATGGAGGACATAACTGCGAAGGAGTCGGCCGCGGATGCTGATCTTGCCGCTGCTTTTGGTGTACTTGGGAACTTTGTAGGCCCTCCTGAGGAGGAGATTCGTTTGGTCATCCAGCTCTTCCTGCTTCTTCATTCTTTCCTTCATCTTGTATTAGAAGAGCAAGAACACAAAGTTAGACGTTTTCCAGTAAACAGAAAAAGACTTCTGGCAGTCTACACAAGCTCACACAGTTCCAAACTGTTTTGCCAAAATAAGGCTAAACAGTCCAAACAGCCACACTGTTCCAAAATGTGTTTTCATTCACATTTTGGCAAAATACATGAGCACAATATAAAATATTAGAGCAATATGAGCATATGGAGGAACAGCTAACAATGTGATTAAATTGGAGAAGCATCGAGAAGCTTTTTGGATTGTTCAAACAAGCATTAGACATTGATATTGATAAAAAAGCTGCTTTTTAAGCCAGCAAGCTTTATTTAGACCATTGTTGTTTCAGGTAAAACAAAAGCTTTGTAGACACCCCGACCCTAAAGATAGCACCAATGGACACAGGCATATACTCTGCCCCATGCTTCACTCGCCTATAGTGTGGCATGCCTGATGGCAAAACAAGCATTGAGCAGTCATGCTATCCTACCACACCTACTGGTGTCACACACCTTCTTCTCGGCGTGGATAACGTGAAGGACGTGACCGAGATATAGTAGCTTTGGAGTCGCTATTGCGATGATCTGAAGAATCCAGAAGCGCACGTGAGAGATGGGGAAGGCGAGGTCGTAGCAGACGTTCTCGCAGCCGGGCTGCTGAGTGTTGCACACAAAATCGGACTGTTCATCTCCCCACACCTGCATGAGATCAGAGGAAAAGCGTTATGGAAGAAAATAACACACTATAAAACTATAAACTTCAGACTTTCCCGCCATAATTGCACTTTAATTCTAATACAACTATTTGTTTTGTACATTAAAGAGACTCCTAGTTTTCACTGTGATATATCCTATGAAAATATGGCCAAACCTTCTCAGCACCGGTGCGCAGGACCATGATGCGGAAGATAAACAGCACAGTGAGCCACACTTTGCCAATGACTGTGGAGTGGCTCTGCACTTTATCCAGCAAGTGGCCCAGCAGATCCCATTCACCCATTTCAATCACCAGCTGTCCTGCATTCAGTTAAAGAAGAATAAACTGCTATGACACACACACAGAGTCATTTCTGAAAGGATGCGTACATGATTTCAGATGCATATACACTATTACAGGGAATATTTTATAAACAGATTGTAGTCAGTTGTTAAGGTCAGAACAGACAGCTTCTCTCACAAGGCCAAACTTTTATCACTTCTTGCAGCCTTGTGACTTTGCAGATAGAGGCCACAGCTGCTGATTTCAAGCCTCCAAAACACACTTATCTGCCGACACTGAAACCTTAGCCTCGGTTAACGCCAACTACTGCCGAGCATAATTCAAAGAACGTGAGAAATTGAGCTTAACCGTTCATGTGCAAACACAGACGGATGTGCCAGAGTGAAACGAGCCGGCGTCGACTTAGATTTGAAATCATAAATTACATTTGATTTTGCAGAGTTTCTTTTAAATGATGATTTTGAAGCTACTAACTTTTCATTCAGCATTTTATGTTGAATGTGTGGCTTTCCTACTCCACATTGCATTGCATTGATTTTTACACGACTATAAATATATGATTTGCAGGTGCTTTAAAGTTTTATTTTTGCCAGCTCTGGTCCTCATTTACATACGTACTTACATTCAGTGTCTCATAACTATAACCATTTAGAGACAAACACAATGATGATGCATCCTTGCATAATGGTACAAATGAAACTTAACTCATAGCATATACATATTCCAACATTAATCCATGAACTATTATTTCATCATAATTCAACATCATTAAATTTTTAGTTTGGCGTGCTGAAATCAGAGACTACATATATATAAAAATCAACTTACCAGCTGAACAAACTGAAAAAGTGAGGAGGAAAGGTGGACGGAGAGAGCGATGGCACAAGAAGACGATGAAAGGGGAAGCGAAGAAGAAGCTGTCCTTGTTTTATTGTTCATTCAGCAACTTATCTGGAAGGACACCATCCAGAACACAACCCCTCGTCCTAACAATCAATGTGAGCAGAAATTATGCTGAAGTTTAATCATCTCTGTTTTATCCACTTAATTTTATTTCTGTGGCATTTCTGCTTTTGTTGGAAACTGAAAAAAGAACGGAGCCATCTGCTGCATGTCTTGGATTGCTTCTACAGATGTTGTTCAGTCCGCAGACAAACAGATGCAGAGGCGTGAGAGCATGACGGACACATTCGGGGAGTTTGGAAGTGATGCGGATAAAATACTGTGATACAAAAGGTTTATTGAACACCAAGATTATAATCTTAATTAAAGGTCCATTAAGTTGATCCACTGTTATCATTTAAACATAGTGAAACGTGTTCTTGAAATCAAAGAGGAAGCAGTGTTTATTTTAGCAATTTTTCTTTGTTAGGTTCCTGTAAATATTTCACAAATGTCTATATTTAATGTGGTCTTTCTCATGGGGAAAACTGCACCTGAGGAAACTGGGAAGGAAACCTCAGTAACCGCTCTGAAGGAATGACCTTTCACCTAGAATTTTTTTTAATTTGCAGGGTTTTTTTGCTGTTGCTGGTAGTACTTTTGTTTCCTCTGACTTGGCTCATCTGTGGGGGGGTCACAGACTGAACTCTGGAAGCCTGCGTGGTCTCTGTTCTGTAAATGATTTACAGCATGCTTATACTCTAAAGAGAAAAAAAACAAAGCCCAGCCTTCAAAATATCGATCAACCGATCAGATTATAGAAACATGCACGAGTGAGACATCTTTTATGACAACAGGCTTCAACATGCAAGATATAAAGTTGCTCCACAGAAAAGAAAATAACCACAAGAGTAACGCTGGGTTGGATGATGACAAGTATTTAATATTTGTAATTACTGTATTGTATATTCCAACAGTCACTTAACACAATATATCTCAATATGTTCAAATGTCACACGCAAATGATAAATTAAAGCAGACCTATTACACTTTTTCATATTCTTATTCTCATATATGCACTGTTACAGTGGTGAATCTTTATATTAAATATGGTCAAATTTTCAAATACTGTGGGCAGAGTACGAGCAACTGATCCGCGTGCCAAAGCCAGGCTTCACATCGCCTTAAACACTCCATTTCAATCTGTGGGATCCCAAAGAGGTGGATATCTTTAATACAGCAGGCACACAGCAGCCCCGCCCACCTGATGTTCAAATCTTCTGTTTGTGAGGGGCAGCTAATCAGCTGGCTTAAAGGGAGAGGAGTTAAAGCAGGCTGTTTTCAGAAAGACAAAGAATAAATATGTGGAGCTGGAAGCTTAACCCCAACAGGTCCACTTTAAGCAAAACGTCCTCATACCAAATGTGTATTAAATATAGTTGCTTAACAAAATACAACACCACAAACTTTAGTGCACTTTTAAGTTGGAGCTGTTTGAATATCACACTTCACTCATCCATCACGCACGTATTTGTGTGTAAACGCTCTTATTTTTTACAGCAGATGAACAGCACACTGGCACATGTTGGCATTTAAACTATGATTAGACCAGCAAAGCAAAGAAGCCAAGGACATAATCTCAGAGCAAGAATAAGCTGAAGTGTATCCTCTTTTTTACCTTTAATAAACATGTCTGTACCATCTGGATGAGGTCACCCATGCAGCTCTTCATACAAACATGATGGAGGAATGTAACGTGTTATTAGTCTGTTTTTTTCTTTTTTAGGCAAACACCATTTGCTGTGTGCATGCGCCAGATGGGCGCGGCCAGAGCAGTACAAGCTGAAAGGACAGGAAAGGCGAATGTCGGCTTAGAGGTTGTTTCACCTTCGTTCTGTGGTCCCAAAAATGTTTTTGGTTAGACTGAAATTACAAAAGCTGCAGATTAATAGCAGACAAAAAGAAGCCGTATCACAGTGCATGTCAAAATACATTTCTGAAATGTAGGCTTGTGTGTTTCGAGAATTTGTGTATTTGTTTCGGTTGCATTTATATTGTGCTTTTTTTGTTTTGATCTTGCCTGCACTTACAGACCTAATTCTCTTCTTTATGATACGGAAGTGTTTCAGTATGCAAATGACCAGCAAGTCACATGTAGACTTGTGTAAAACGATGTCCAGATACAAGACCAAACTCAAGTCTGGCAATAATTAAAAGTTGTCTGGTTTCATAGCAAATGTAGGATGTCACAGATCCATCAGAGCATAATCTATTACTGCAGGAGTAACGCAGGATATTCATTACTTCAGGTGAACTCCTCTTCAAGTTCTTTAGTAATGAATACCCAATCAAAAGAAAGAAATCTCTAATGTACCAACCTCATCAGAGCATCAGAGTTAAACTAATTTGACGGCGGAAAAAGCTGAAACTCAACGTGACTCGTGTAACAAGAAGATCCAGTAACTGGGGTTAAGCTCTTAGCTTGAACTGATGAGCACGCGTGACCCGAGAACCCAGATCCACTCCGGAATGCATCTCATCAGTCCGTACTGTGAAGACAAAAAGTGAGAAGTGAAGCGGATGCGGAACATCATTTTATTGTTTTCAATTCTGGTTTCACAAAAGCTGCAAATGTATCAGCGAACATTTCGCCGTGAGTGATATACTTCCTGTGAAGATACCAAAATAAAAACTGACGGCACGACTTAATTTGTACCGACCTGCAGGGTATGAGGCCAGTAGCCTGTGGTCTTGTTTGAGATGCCCAGAGTGGAGATGGCATGGCGAGCATAAACTTCTGGCTTTGGTACAAACCAGCCTTCTTTTCGTGATGGTGGTGATGATGATGATGGCTGCTGCTCACTTGAGGCTATCTAAATGGACACGGACACACAAAGAGTTAAGAAGCTCGAATTCACTCATCCCCTAAGCTTTATAGCTAATTCCAAGAAAAACCTAAATGTTGCATGATGTGAAAACACAAGCAGTCATACGTCGGCAGTCAAGATCATGGATCTGGCCAGACTCTGAGGTATTAGAGAGCAGCTATTGTTGGGTTATATACCTGGAAAGGGATCAGACTCTGAATGAAGATCCCTTTGCCACTGTACTCGAGGTGAAGAGCTCTTGACAAATGATCCAGGTATCCCTGAAATGTCAGAGGAAAGATTAGTACTGTCAGGAAGAAATAATGTGTTTGTGACTGGGTTTGCACTCAGTGCACAGAAGAAGAAAAGCAGATAAAAGCTCAGAAACCTTCAAACTTTACTTTTAAAAAGTGGCTCACTGCATTTGCTGGCCACACCCCCACTTCACATGCCAAAAGAACTTATATTTTTTATCAATCATTAACAAAAGAGTGAGGATTAAAGCTGAATTTCAGTGAAAACAGGTTACTTCAACTTATTTTAGAAAAATCATATTCGTTTCACAACATTTTTCCCCAGGTCATCCACACCCACCAGCAGTGGATCTACTTGCCAAAGTTTGAGACTTTAAGGGGATACAAGTAATAATTGATCAGAGCCATCAATGTGCACTTTATCCTATCACAAAGCATCTGCTGCGAAAAAGATCTATGCAGGCTGTAGATGTGTTGTACTGGTATCTTTTCGTGCTTGCAGACTTTAGCGGTGATTTGTCTCACAGTGGAGGCGGTGAGCGTCACTCTTCCAGGGAGAGGTCTGCAGCAAGCACCCGATGATATATTGACCACGGCGCCTCTGCTGCGCTCCACCATTCCTGGCAGAACCAATCGGGTCATCAGAGTAGTGACTGCAACGTTCCTATTCACCAAATCCAAGAGGTGCTGCTCGGGCACTTCAATCAGGCTCTGGGGTGAAGCCAAAGACTCGTCGACACAGTTCACCAGGAAGCCGATATCTTTCCCCCTCAACGCTTCTTTGAGTGGCTTGCATGCCGCTTGGTCCAGGGAGACGTCAGCTGAGACGACAAGAGTTTCCACTTCATAACTTTGGGAGAGGGATGCAGCAGTGTCTCTAACAGTGGAAGGGTCCTGAGTGACAAAGATAATGCTGATGCCATGCCTGGCCAGCTCCTCTGCATACGCTTTGGCTACAGGCTCTGATGCACCTGACAGGAAAGACGACAAAGTCACGCCAGAGACAGCAGAATAGGGTACAGTAGCACGTAGTTTAGTAGTCTAGTAGCAGGTAGTTAAAGTATTTTTTCATTTACTGAGAAAATAGAACACCAATCACAGTGCTGTGAAAAAGTATTTCCCCTTCATGATTTTTTTGGCATATTTGTCACTCTTAAATGTTTCAGATCAAATCAAACAAATTTTATTATTAGACATAGATAACCTGAGTGAATACAAAATGCAGTTTTTAAATGATTTCATTTATTAAGGGAAAAAAAGCTATCCAAACCTACCGAATAAGTGATTCCCCCCTTCTTGTTAAATCGTGAATTCACTGTGATTAACCCCAGTTTTTGGAAAGCTGAGTTCAATTTCACTAGTCACACAGAGGCCTGACTACTGCCAGACACGGTGACCACTGCTGACCAAAAAGAACACAATGGCTCATCTAACATTTGCCAAAAAAAACATCTCGATGAGCCCCAAGACTTTTGAGAAACTATTTGAGGCAAAAGTTGAACTTTTTGGAAGGTTTGAGTCCTTGACACCTGGCGTGAAACTAACAGCATTTCATAAAAAGAAAAGTCAAACATTGTGGTGGCAGTGTGATGTCTGGGGCTGCTTTGGCTGCTTCAGGGCCTGGACGACTTGCCATAATTGAATCGTGAATTTTACCAGAAAGTCCTGAAGAAGAATGTCGGGCCATCAGTTTGTGCCCTGAAGCTGAAAAGCACTTGGGTTATGCAGCAGGACAATGATCCGGAACACACCAGCAAGACCACCTCTGAATGGCTCAATAAAACGAAACAAAACAAAAACAAAAACAAAATGAGGGTTTTGAAGTGGCCCAGTCAAACTCTGGACTCAAATCAGATTGAGATGCTTTGACATGACCTTAAACAGGCCGTTCATGCTGGAAAACCTTCCAGTGTGGCTGAATTTAAAAAAAACTTTGCAAAAAAGAGTGGGCCAAAATTCCTCCACAGCGATGTGAAAGATTGCCAGTTATAGCAAACGCTTGACTGCAGTTCTTACTGCCAAAGGTGGCACAACCAGCTATTAAGTTTAAGGGCAATCACTTTTTCCACATACGGCCAGGTAGGATTGGATAGCTTTTTTCCCATTAATAGACAAAAATCATCATTTAAAAACTGCATTTTGTAATATTAAAATTTATTTGATCGGATCTGAAACGTGTGACAAATATGTGAAAAAGTAAAAACATGAGGAAGGGGGCAAATACTTTTTTGCAGGACTGTAGGTGTTTGCAGTTAAAACAACTAACAATCAGCATGTTGTAACCCTACTTCAAAGATGCCAAATGCCAAAAAATTCTCTGATTGCTTCACAGAATAAACATTTTGGGGACTGTTGTAGAACATTAAACAATTAGTTGAGTGACAGAAAACTTACTGGTAATAATTTTGACAACTTATAAGTCATTCAAGTAACTTATGAAAACAGATGATGCTGTAACTGTAACCAGACATCAGTTTCTGGTTACAGCTTCTGAAAACAAAACATCTGCTATTTTAAGGATTTGTTTCCATTTCACTATATCCACTTCTTGTTTTTCAGTTTAACTTCTCGGCTGTGGCAGAAGCTTCAGTAGAGTTTATTTCAATTATGACATAATTTGAATAAATTCTCTTGTGGCCCATCCTTACCATAAACGACAGCCCAGTCACCGTATCTCTGAGTCAGCTTCTTACTTGGGATCATTCTGGGCAGGAAATGCACCCTGACCAACGTGCAGCAGTCACTCAGCAGGATTACTGCCCTGCTGGCCGTGTACAGAGCACCGACCAGCGCCAGGGTCTCAAAGTAAGAGCTGCACGACCGAGAAATTTCTCTGTACAAAAACTGAAAGCTGTCAACCGCCGCCATAGCCCACGCTGTTGTTGCTGAGATAATTTGCTAGACAAAGCTCATTCAGCGATACAACGCTGGGATTTGTACGTGTTAAGGTTAACGAGTAATTCAGACGTGTGAATAAAAAGTGCAGCTGTGTCCTGCACAGTAAAATTTCTAACAAAACTGTAAGATTTCACGTTTCAGAAGCAGCTAAGTCTCCTCTGTGGCGCCCGGTGAAAGGAGCAAAACATTGGATCACGTGACAGCGTAGAACAGCAGTGATGCATTCACATCCATAAGAAAAAAATCGTTTAAATCCTCCCACCTCATGTTGAATGCTTTAAAAAAATATTCAGTGTAGTTATGATTTAATCACGCCTTAATTTTTGCATGAAAAAGAATCAAAGTAAGCCATATCTTTTAAAAATTTACCCCAGGCTATCCTCACTGTAAGACTTTCATAATGAAAGCCAGATTTCCGATTATTTGGGCCGCACCGTGCAGAGTCTCCCACAATGCACCACAGTTAACACTGGACGTTTCCATAGAGACACAGCTGTGGATGGCGGAGTGCTAGCTCGATGAAGCGCATTTACCTGCACAAAGACAAGGTGACTGATTTTAAAAAGCTCTAAACGTGATGCCTTCCTCTTGGCTTCATTGCTTTTTAGCCCAGCTGCCCTTTCACATGAATTTGGGCACTTTTGCTTTTTAGCTTGCGGTGTTTCAGCCATGGCAGCATCAAGCTAACCAGAGAAGGGACACATTCATTCATTGTGTTCAGCATCAGAGTTAAAACGTTGGAGGTGTATGACAAACTCAAAGTGATTCGTGCCTCTATTTTATTTAATTAATGGGATATTTACGTGGAAATGGCGGTGTAGACCGTGGCTGGAATCGCCTGTTTTACCAGAAAAGTATCACACCTGCCGGTGATGAAGTGATTGCCACTTGAGAAAGACAATGATAACGTATGTATGTTTTAGTAACGTGCTGGACATTGAAACTGATGCATGCCCTGTCATGTTCATCATTTGTCATATTTGAAATGAAGTACTTTGCTTCCAAGGAGCAAAGGACTTGTAATAGTGGTCTTGAGCAATAGTTCTCCTGGCTTTTTAAAATTCTTCTTTGGACATTGGCTGCTTTTTCACATTTTCAGTCTTGTCTTTTCCCATTAATGTTTTGTTTTTTTGTCATACCACTTAACACTGAACTATGAATAGCTGCCAAGAAGCTATTCCTAAGGAAGGGAAACAATGAGAAAAGGCTGCAGTATGCCACATTACACAAGAACTGGACTGAAATCAGTAGTAAAAGGTCTTATCGAGTCATAAATGTATTAAAGAATAAATGTGGTCCTACCAGAATGTTGAATTTCAAGCTCCCTAGAATTGTGCAAACTGTTTTTGCCTTTTATACTGTATTTCCATGTATGTTCCAAATGTTTCCCATTTTCATAGAATATAAAGAGAGAAAGTGGCTCAAGACTTTTGCACAGGACTGTAAATATATTTTAAATATCACAGTGTACACAAATTAATAATATAGTTATGCTGAAAAGGGAACATGGTGGTTTATCGTTTATTAAATTTCCAGCAAAATATTTGATCAACTAGCTATCAAAACACCCCTTATGTCTGTTCCACCATAGGCTCAGCTGTGATGCTACAACATAATTTCTGGACAAACTATGCTGAAAGACAAGGATACCCACAGTTTGTTTTTCCATAAAACATTAAAAATTGCTGCCAAATATCAAACAGGGCATGTTGATTCAGTCTCTTAGAAATTCCTTTAATTAAAAACCTTTTCTTTTCCACACAGCAGTAGCAGAGATGTCTCAGTTGTCAGCTGACGATGAGGTGGAGTTGCAGTCCTTGCTTAAGCAGCTTCTGAGAAGCATCAGTGACAAGATCTCCAGTGCTCCATCAACTGAATGTGCTGAAGAGATCCTCCTTCACCTGGAGGAGACTGACAAGAACTTCCACAAGTAATTCCACCATCAAACAGCATGACATCAAATTTAAGTGTTGGGTTTAAAAGACAGGCTTTGTGCGGTCTCTGTAGGTATGTGTTTTTGTGTTGTTTTTAATATATATTTATAGTATTGGTGTGACTTGGTTATTCTTTCCTTTCAGTTATGAGTTTGTCAAGTACCTCCGTCAGTATGTGGAGAACTCTTTAGGAACTGTGGTTGAAGAGGAAACAAAGAGCTTGACCAGAGGAGACGGACAACATGCAGTTGGCTCGGGACATGACACCCTGATTCACGCAGTGACCCGAAGGACCAGAGACTCAGCTGAGTGAGTGTCTCTGAATAGCTTTAGCATCTTTTTACTAATGGCTAGTTTTGGTCATTTTGACCATGTTCCAAACCTCAGTGCTTACTTCCTGATATGTTGGAAGAGTGGAGAACTCAACCTTCTTAATAGAACAATTAAGTTAGAATTTCAAATACAAAACTGTGTTGCTGCTTCTTCTTTTGGGTGCTCCCTTTAAGGGTCACCATGACAGATCATCTGCCTCATCTCACCCTATCACGCCCCTCACACCAGCCATGTACATGTCTTCCCACACTACCATGAACTTTCTCTTTGACTTTCCTCTTATCCTCTTGCCTGATAGCTCCATCTTCAGCATTCAGTATATCCTCTATCCCTCCTGTGCATGTCCAAACCATCTGAGCTGCCCCTCTCTGACATACTCATTCCTAATGTCCATCCTGGTTGCCCCTTAACATCTTTAACTCTGCCACTTCCAGCTCCACATCCTGTTTTTTGTTTGTGCCACCTTCTACAAACCATGCAAAATAACTGGTTTTAATACCATCTCATAAACCTTCCCTTTGACTCATGCTGTTACCTTAATACTCTTCTCTACCACTTGCTTCTTAACCCCTCTAGTGCACTCTCTTTTGCTTTGGATAATGATCCTACCTTTAGTGCGTCTTCACCATTCCACGTGCCTCACTCTCATTCACACACATGTATTCTGTCTTTCTTCCACTGACTCATTCCTCTTCTATCCAGTGCATATCTCCATCTCTCCAGGCGCTCCTCCACCTGCTCCCTACTCTCACTACAGATCACAATGTTGTCTGTGAGCATCATAGTCCAGAGACTCCTGCCTGACCTCATCTGTCAACCTGTCCATCATTGCAACCAAGAACGGGCTCTAGTAATAAACTGTGCTACATTTCTCAGATAGTTTCATGTAAAGCTGCCACCAGTCTTTTTCCAGCATAGAGGAAATTTTGGCACTCCAGAAGAGGTTTTAGTGACATCCAAAAGACAAATGTAAAAGAACTGAGAGGAAAAATGCTGCTTCAAACTCACTTGAGTTTCATAAATTGTCAGATAAAGCAATGGCTAAGCTTGCTGTGACCCGTGCAATAATATGGGTTGACCTGGTTTAGCTTTCTCTCTTTGTGACAGGTACCAGCAGATGATGCACACCTTGAAAAACACCATGATTATGGTTGTGGAGTCTTTAATCAACAAGTTTGAGGAAGACCAGCTGAGAAAGGAGGAGATACAGCAAGAGACGCAGCATTGTCAGTCCAATATCCAGTTCACTGATAACTGCTCTGACAGTGACTCGTCCTTCAACCAGGTTAGAGAAACACCGGTTACAATCTGATGGCAATAAACTAATTTAATTACTCATTGCTTCTATATCGTTTCCCTGCTCCAATCTCTGGATGGCATTGGTTACATAATTTTCTTTCTTTCCACGGTACACTGAATAGAGGTGAAAATCAAAGTTTGATTGGTAGAGTGAAATTGTTGCAAAGCAGAGAGAGCTATTTTTTTTTTGTTTTGCTTTATGGTGTATCGTGATAATTTTAATTTCCTATCTCTTTTCATTTACAGAGTTATGGATTCATCAGACAAGAGCAGCTGCAGGTTTTGGCCGAAAAGCTCGACTCCAACAAGCCCAAAGAGGTAAAAACCTACACACTGCTTTATAGTTTCTTTCAGGTCACGGGAGGATTCTGCAGCTCAGATCCGCAATTCCCAACCAGGTGATCAGGTGTTTTAAGGGGCTGCAGTGTAAATGAGAGGGCTGTGACATATAAAACAAGGCAATAGCCAGAAAAATGCCACATAACATTATTTTGTCCCTTTTAGCTTTCCTTAGATTTCAAACATATTGCAGCTTACTGCCAGTTAGGTGTGGAGTAAAATTATGCCCCCATTTTTAACAATGTGCACAGTTGGCAGGGACAACACCAGACAAATATGAAACACTGAATAAATTACACATGTAGGTGGGGATTTCTTGGTCTGAAATGGGACTAAATCAGAATATTTTATTAATCCCACTTGGAACTTTCTTTTATTGCAGATGCTCACTTAAAATATAAATATTATAGAAAGAAAAATTTAAACTCTTGCTAAAAGAAAAATAAAACTAAGGTGTTCAAAATGCAATGTTAAATTAAAATTAAATAATCTAAAGTTAAAACAATAGTATGTACAGTATAGATAAGATATTAGGAGTGAAAATAGTCCACTTGTCATTAGGAGGAGTTTCAAAGTTTGATGGCCTCATGCAGGAATGATTCCTGTGGTGCTTTGTGGAAATAAACCACTTATAGCAATAATGAGGGGTTGCGAGTGTAAAATGTGTAAAGGGCTAATCAGCTAAAATGTTACGAACCACTGCTCAGTGTAATTAACAGTGCAGTCCAGGTGCATGATGCATATCTGTATGTAGGTGCGCTGGGAGGCTCTGCAGGCCCTCTGCTGTGCTCCTCCATCTGATGTGCTGAGCTGTGAGAGCTGGAGCAGCCTGCGCAGGAACCTCAGTGCAGCTCTGACCGAGCCCGACCCCGACCTTAGCGTGAGTCCTCCAGCCTCGTCGACACACTGTGACAGTATAAGTGGCAAATTTATGCTTTCATTTATAAATAAATCAATAATAATCATGCCATTTTTATTAGCATTTTCATGCTTTAAAATTGAACAGAACAAACAACTACAGCTTGTTTAATTTCCTCTCACTGAATTTTCTCATCATTTAAAATGTCGGTATAATTGATTGATTATATAAATGCATGTATGCTCACGCCTGTCCCTCTCACCTCTGTCAGGATCATGTGCTGCAGTTCTTTGCTAAAAGCCTCTCCTCCTCTCCTCTGAATGTGACGCGGGAAATCTACACGAGCCTGGGTAGGCTACTCAACGGACCGCTCTGGGTTTTAATGTACTGTGCAACACCATTATGTTTGAATTAAACAGACATCATTTTTTAATTAAAAAATATATCTTAAAGGGTCACTTACTTGCAGGCCAAATGAAGAAAAGCCTCTTTCCTTTTTATATGTAGGATTATTCAGTTATATATAAGTGGGAGTTTTGGTTTTATGTTTAGATGTTTTGAGTGGAAGTGTTTGGTGTGCGGGTTTAGGTGGGTTGTATGTGTCAAAGTGTGGAAGTTTCCCAACAGAAAATTGAATTGTAATAATGTGATTAATGTTATTTACACCATCTCTCAGTGGTTTTAATGCCGTGGCTCACAGTTGTATAGCCAGCATCTTTATGATCTTACATCGTTTTTAATAATTTGCCTTTTGATCTGCAGCTAAAACTGTAGAGTCAAGTTTTCTGTCTCATAAGCTGAGCTTTCCAAGTGGCTCAGCTACTCTTGACATTCACAGACCCGAGATCAGTCGTCTTCTTAAGCAGGTACAGGATCTTATCTATGACAGCGCTTTAACTGTATCACCGTAATATAAAAGTACACACACTATTTCTCCCTGTTGATGCCTTGCTTCAGATTCGCCTGATGAATGATTTTCAAAAGGAGGTGACGAGCTTCTGGATACGTCATCCAGAGAAGTGAGTCGTTATGCCTCAGTGAAATCACTGTTGGCAGGTTCCTTGTTTGTGTGTCTAGTCATTACACACTAGCCAGATGTCACTGATGTTTATAAAATGCAATCTGATGTAAAATAATAATGCTTGGTAAATGGTAAGGTATTAAATAATTCATTTTAAGGGGCTATGAAATTGGCGCATATGCTCATTCTGTTCTATTCTAAGTTTCTCAACCTTCCTTTGTTCGTTTATTTCCTGCAATTATTTATAGAATGATGGAACAGACTATAAGTTTATTTTGAGGTTTCTTCTTTCTGCCTTGCTTATAGATACATGGAGGAAGTTATCGAGAGCACCTTCTCCCTGTTGTCCTTCCATCATGAACATGAGTCACCAGGAACTGAGAAACCCCTGGAACCAGTTCACTTACTGGCTTTACTGGATGTTAAAGCTACCTGGTTCAAAAAGTGGATGGTGTGTATGACAAGGTCTTTATGTTCTCTCATTGATATTACACTCTGCTACATATATTCTTTGTTTTTTCTCCTGGCCTATGCCTCACTCTTAGCATGGCTACTACAGCAGGGCTGTGGTTCTCAGACTCCTGGAGAGAAAATACAAGTCTGTGGTGA
>JAVDPK010001915.1:62993-86840 GCA_034780415.1 Cichlasoma orientale
ATATTAAAGCTTAAACATATTGGATTCCTGAACAGTTTCCATCTTCATTCATATGAAGGATACGTCCCCTCGTTATAACAGCCCTCAATATTCCGTTTCAGGTAGGAAGTTCCATGGGACATGCAGAGGATCCTTCAACATCCACGTTTGACATGGTAGAATAATAAATGCTTTGAAGTATACAAAGGGAGGTGTTTCCATGGCTCACATATGACAAGTCAGTTATGACACTCAGTAAGCTACAATAGAGTTGCAACTTGTTTCATCAACATTCCTTCCACATCAAATGGGCACGCTAATCTCCATGATGATAATAATGACATGAACTAGCACTACAGCAGCATGAAATGAGGGGAAGTTACGAGAATGTGTTTGTGGAACTGGCTCTGAAAAAGTGACGCCAACGCAAAGTTACTGAAACCTGAATTGTTTTTAACAGTGAGTGAAATTTTAAATTTTTTAGAGGAGACTATGGAAGAATGGCCTACAGCTTGCTTGCTCACTCTGTGACTTTTACTAAGGAAACACTTTTGCAAACACTTTCCACAGTCATAGCCACCTGGAGCTGCTAGCAACAGTGAAAAAGCTCAGCTCGAGGTTCCACGATAGGTGATGGCACAGTAGCTACTTCTATCTTTTGTAAGCAGACTATGAAGTCAGCCCATTCCCAAGTTACTCACCGATCTTTATAGAGCTTGCCCTAAAGAACAAAGTTCCTCTAAGTGCGTGGAAGGGATTTTATGCATTCTTTGTGCCAAATCTATAAAGGATGCAAAATGGATGCTACGGAGGACAGTGCTGGGTGAACGACTGCAGTCAGTGTGCCAGTGTGACCTTGTGTGAATCTCAGCGTTAGCAGAGAACAGAAAACTGCTGAATATTCCTCAAGTCATCTGCAACAATTGAATAAGTGCGCCTGAATTAGAATTATATCAACAATATTAACAATCTAAGTATAACCAAAACTTGCACTGTCAACACATTGCATAATTTAAACAATTTGAATGGAGCTCATTCTCTCAGTCTTGGCATCCCATACACAGACAGTTTTTATTTTATTTATTTTTCAGCTCCTTGTCCCCCACCCCCACCTCCCTTGAGCCCATTGATTAGTATGATTAAGTCTCATCAGCCCAAATCAAAATGCCCCCCTCCCGACTCACCCGTACCCCACAAGCGGAAAGAAGCTCATCAGACATCACTAATCAAGTACAGCTTGATGCTAGTTTTCAGCCAATCATGCACAGCCTCTGGTGCTGTGAATAAATAAGGCTGATTTGATCAGTCTAAATTTTTAATCAGACGTGTGAACTGCGGCAGTTATTTCCACTATTGTGCGTCTCTGTTTGGCTGAGCTGAGGTCAAGAGGAGGTCAGGGTGACTTTGGCTAGGAAAATAAAACAAAACAAAACAAAAAAGAAGTATATTAAGGAGGAAATGAATAACTGTAGTTTGCTGGATGTTATGAATGTTTTTCAACTATGAAAAGTGCAGAATGGAAAATAAAAATACAGCTTTTTTTTTTTTTGGAATGAGTCACTTTAAGGATCATTTCACCATATTTCTTTTTCATGGCATTATAGCTCTGGCTGTTATACACGCATAAAAACACCAAAATGCCATGAAATTCAGTCCAACATTTGTTCAGTTCACTCCAAAATCCCCATAAAACATATTAAATTCAAAATGAAGCATCCTATGAGTGGGACGTTTCCTGTGCCCTTGGTCATGAGGGGGCACCGCAGCAGATGGATCTAAATATTTGATATGGCAGATTTCTTTGCCAGATCCTCTTCCTTACACAATCCTCCAAGTGATTTGTGTCTCCTTGCAGTCTCAAATCAGGGATCTTCCATGTGTTAGGTGGATGTGTTAAGTAACAAGTCACCACATTTTGTAATAGACTTTCAGGACAGGGAATTAACTCAAAATCAGCTTTATTTGCTGGAACTCATGAGGAAAAACATCCTATATATCAACAGGGCTGGACTGGAGCCGGAAATACATAGACTAGGGAACTCGGAGGAATACATGGAGCACACAGCGTGAGGGGGGAGGTATGATGCTCTTTTGATATGACAAAAAATGGAGGAGGACTGAGGCAATATATTAACACAAGAGAAAAGATACACCAGCTGAAACTAATCAACAAAGACAAGACAGGGGAAGTAAAACTGAACACAAAACACAAGAGACAAGAGACTATCAACACAAGACAGGAAATATCTTAGAGACTGACCTAAGACATACAAACTTGACACAGAGACAGAAGATAAACAAAACAAAGATTAAACCAACTTATTACAGGGAACAATACGGACAAAACAGAGATGAGAGCAGGACAAAAGAAAATAACAACAACAGCAAACAGGGAACTAAGGGCACAGAAAGCAAAAAGAGAGACATGACGAAATGAAGGACAAGATAAACTTGACACAACCAAATGGGGAAATCAGACAACCCTGGAAACAGGACAGAGACAGAACAGGTATGGGGACACGGGCATGGGGAACGAAACTAGACACAGGACCACAAGGGAGGCAGGAACAAACTGGGACTCAGGAAATAAAAATACACAGTAATCATGAACATAACTAAACCAGAAACAAACCAGGAACTACAATAAAAAGACTTCTCAAACCTCAGGATCCCAGACAGTAGTAAGGCATCCATGAAGGAGAAATTAATTTTACTGCTTCAAACTGCATTCCATTGTTTTTAATGGCCGGTACATCATCCCGTTAAAGGTGAATCTGAAAAGTCACATAGCTTAATAATTGTATCCTTAATCTCAACAGTGACAAACAATTGATTCTGTAAATGTGACAAGAATGGAGACGGGTGAGATTTATCCTGCTCTGTTCAGTCTCATGCTTTCATACCAACTCTGTGTTTCTTACTTTCTATTACAATAGCTCTCCATAAGAGCACTGCAAATAGTACAGTAGATAAATAAGCAAATAAAACAAATGCAAGAAGAAAAAAGCTTTAGGAATTGGATTTTACCTTTTTCCAATACTGCTTGCAATGATGGCTAAAGTTTTCTTAGCACCCCATTCTTTCATCCATTTTTAGGAGGCTATTGGTGCTTTCCATATAAAGCCAGTTGATGATGCTCTTTTGAAGTGGCATATTAAAGAAAATATTATTATACAGGCAGCCTCTCAAACCTGGCACTGTTTCTTGTTTTGTATTTTTCTCTCAGAGATTAAAATCCCACTATTGAATTCACCCTCTTTAACTCCTTCCCTCTGTGTTTTATTCCATCGGTTTGAAAGGTAGATACCAAAAAGATTCCATTATGTTTCATGTGTGTGTTTGGCAGGTAAGCTATGAATACAAATTCCGACAGGCATACAATTTAAGTTTCATGACAATGGTAGAGGTAATGCCATATCTATTTTTTTTTTCTGAGAACAATTGTAGAAAACATTTTATGATTTGGCACCCAGAGTATATCTAGCACTTGACCTTTCTTTTCCATCTCACAGTTTTATGAGATGCCATTCTGGGTTGCCGCAATTTGTGCAGGTAAACGAGGCAAAGCTGAGCAAAGCAGCCCCCCTGATATGGAGATGAGACTTGGTCTCATGTCCCTGCGGGCTAGAGGTGAGATTGAAGGCTTGGCTTTGAAAATATATTTAAAATGTTGATGTCCTGGCTCCACCCTCTCTTTTTGCATTCATCTGTAAGCAAGACCTAAATCAACCCACACAAATAAAGTGAACAATAACTGATGCTTAGCAAAGCAATGTTGCCTTCCATTCAGCTGTTCTTCACCCTGCAGGTCATCCTCACCTGGAGTCATCATCTAGCTTAATGTATCCAGTTCAGTCTACGTTAAGTGTGAATGAAAATGAATTCAAGAAATGAATATTTATATTTGATTAAACAAATTATGAGTTCAGAAGAGGCAGTACTGCACGGGATGGCACCAGCTCTCATTACATGTTTATTTGAATCCTTCTATTTTAGCTTTAAAGACACATTTGTGAAGTTTCATGACTGTATCTTGCACAATTATGACTATGTTGATACATAATAACAGCTGAAAAATAAACTGTATTTGTGGTACTTTCTGCTACAGTAAAGGTGTCCATGGTCACATTTTGCCATGATGCCACACAGCTCTTGTCAGCATCATGGCACTGGCATGTTCACAGACATCAAAAAAGTTGCCAAAGTACTCAGGACAACTTTTATGGTTATTCCCACTACAGAAGATCTCCAAACGCTGAGAAAAGATATGCCAGGAGACTCAGATCCACACACAGGATCAGAAAGATCCTGTTCATGTTCAAGTTCATCTTCTTGTGGATGTCCAGACGGCATCAAACTATTTTTAGTTTGCTCCCACGAAGTGCTGTTATGGCCACTTGCACTGTGTGCTCTGTTATTTCACTAGGGACCTCAAATTTATGCAACAAACAAACATCAAATTATATTTCAAATGAACCTGAATGCTGTGTGAATGATCACCACTAAGACCTGGGTCTCCAGCTATGACACAGCAGTTTCAGCAGTTTCAAGCCCGGAGGTACTGGGTATGAATTTGAGTAAAATCACACGGTTGACTCGCCTTCTATGCACTGTTCCTGAGGTAATTGGAAGGCCACATGAAGTTTGGAAGTCTGTGGTGATTGACTCTGCAGAAAGTTGGCGACCTCTGTGCACCATGGACCTCAGCATCCACTGACCTTGCTGTGTCATTTTATGTAGCCTACCACCTTGGGGCTGAGTTGCTGTTGCTCCCAATTGCTTTCACTTTCTTATAATGCCACTAGTTGACTGGGGACTATTTAATATGGAGGAAATTTCATTGTCTGGACTTGTTGCACGGGTGGCTTCCTATCACAGTACCATGCTGGAATTCGCTGAACTCCTGAGAGGGACCCATTCTTTTACAGATGTTTGTAGAAGCAGTCTGCATGCCTAGGTGCTTGGTTTTATACACCTGTAGTCACTGAAGTGATTGGAACACCTGCATTCGATGATTTGGATGGGTGAATGGCTACTTTTGGCATATAGTTTGTATATAATTTTGTGTTTTGTTTTTTAATAATAAGCATAAGAAATGCCAGCCAAAATGGAGTCCCAAGTACCATTACCACTGTGACTGTGAGGCCATCATCAACTGGATGGTCAAAATGGAGCTGTTTGCATCTTGCACCTACATTTCTGTGGCCTTCTACTTTGACTGTGATGATGTGACCCTGCCAGGGTTCTCCAATTCTTCAAGGAGAACAGCCTTGAAGAGAGAGACCATGCTGTCCTTCCAGGTCAAGAGAGGAGGGTGCATCATCCTCCAGGACATCGAGAAACTGGAGCGGATCAAGTGGGGCACTTGGTTGGAGTCCATGCAGTGTCCTCTGCAGCTAAAGAAAAATGTCAAAGAGGCTCTGCTGGCCTTGCAGCTCTTAGCAGCTGGATAGTGTATAAAACAATAGGTCGGGCATTCGAATCCTGGTCATGCATCTAGTCAGGGTCCACAGACTATGCCCTACATGCTACCTTGAAATATGAGTGAGAGACAGAACTGAAGCCATACCTGCTCGGACATTGCATTAATAAGGTTCATTTCAGGTGTTGAGGAACCAGGGCATACTGATGATTAGTGGGCTACTGGAACAAGGATATGGTATGAGTGGACAATGCAAGAGAATAGGGAACTGTTGGAATGCTACTACACATGTACTACACCTGTGAAAAGGGTTCCATGCACAGGATGTAGGACCTATGGATTCTTCGACACCGAACATTTAGACTAACATTGAAACAGTAGTTCAATGTTCCAACATCTGCAGGAAGCAACTGGTATCAAGACAAGAGATTGCCGAGGTAGAAATGCTATGGTAAGGGGAAGCCAGGCCATCAGGGCCCTATACTATGAAGCAGGATTTTGGCTTATCCAGGTAACTTCAGGATTAACCTTGGGTTTTCTATACTATGAAGGTGGTTCACTTCTTACTGGGGTGAATCTTCATGGTAACTTATGCTGCAAACAGCCTGCTCAGGAGGAGGTTACGGCACAAGTGGACACGAGATGTGAATCGGGAACTGTTGGAATGCTACTGTAATCCAGTACTTAGTGCAGTTCTAAGATACAAAGACCACACAGGGTGAGTGGGGAATTTTTTAACATATATGTGGCTGTGAAAAAACATGAAGTAGAGAAAATATTGTGGTGGGATCACACAAGCCACAGCACCAATAGGTTCTTGGAGCTATTAGTTCATACTGCATGATTTGTGATTAGACTATCTTGCTTTAATTTAAATATTTAATTATGGCGTTTTGTTTTGGTTCGTTGTTTTCTCTGCTCTTGATTGCGCTCGGTGTATCTGCCAGTGTACATACAGAGCTGCCCTTGTCTTTGTTCTTTGTTAGTTAATCTACCCTTCCGTTTCCCTGGCCTTGAGTGTGCCTTGCTTCTTTTTTGGGTTTTGTTCTTTGTTAATGGATTTTGGCACCTAATAAAAGGTCTGTTTGTAGTTCATTCATGTCTGTCTGTAAGTCCTGCATTTGGGTCCTTCTTGCCCACCTGTGATGTGCAGTATATTGACCAAATAAAGATACCTCATTTATGTCATTACAAATATATTAAAAATGCAAAATGCTGTCACTGCTGCCTAAAACGAGGCCACTAGACCAACCTGCTTCCAGCATCTTTCACTCAGCATGATTGGACCTCACCACCCATTCACCAGCTAGTATATCATTTAGTTCCCAGCTGAACATCTTACTCAGAACTGCCTTTGTGGTAGATCCAGCTGCAGTACATGTCTCCAGAACCACGTTTTGCTACAATGAGACACCTGCAAAAACAGGCAGGTGCGATGTGGAAATAATGCTCGCACTGCTGTTCCGGCTTATATCTATATATATTCAGTGAAATATTATCATATACCACCACATTTGACCTTCTTAGGTTGTGGTAGCATAATAATGAATTCTTTCTTCCCTCATCTTCATATAGCAATGTGGGTGTTGGGGGTGCGGATGGAGGGCAGAAAAATCCTCCAGCCTCAGATCACTGGCATTCTTCAAGCAGACACTTTATGCACATTAATGGGAGATTTATAGGTCTTTGTTACGGGGTTACTGCATGGCTTCAGTAGCAGCATCTCATAGCATATGTGTGCCTCCTCAAAATCTTAACTTCATTCAGGACTGTGGAAGCAGATGTGACAAGCTCACAAAGTTGCTTCCACTGCAAAGCTTAAGCTCTACCCTGGGGACATCAAGCTTAAGCTTGATTTGAGTTCACTGGCCACATACAGCCCAATGCAGACTGAACATTTCCCCATTTTTTTTAGTCTAAAGTAGTATAATACATTCTAAAACAATTCACATTTATTCACTCTTAACTTTATTAGTACATGAGATAATCACATTACGTTTTTCAGGGCTAAAAAAACAACTTAGGCTGTATTGCCTGTGACATATAGGGACAGAAACCAGCACTGGTGCACTGGATGTTTTATCTGATTCCTGATAATTCACTGCAGCAGACTTTCAAGAGTCATATCACTGTATGAGATAGGAGGCTGTTCAAAACAAAGTCTAACATAAGAAAGGTCTCCTTGTTATCTGCATTTCCCATCCAGGTTCATCTTGTAGCTTTTATTCTTTCTGTGTCAAAGCAATAAATAATATAGTCATATAATACTTATGGCTTTAAAAGAACATCCATATTAACATGAACAACTTCAGCCCATTCTGATCACACAGAGGCACTGACTGAGTTTTGTTCTGGAGAAAAACAAAATAATGTTTTCTAGCAAATGTAAATAAGTATGTGTGTGTGTGTGTGTGTGTGTGTGTCTGTGTGTGTGTCAGAGGGCTAACTAATGTTCATTTTGCTACAAGAAAAAAAAGAAATCAACTGTGAGCAATAGCGCAGGGAGAAAAAGACTAGTACTGTTTGTGCCCAGGACTGTGATTATATTTCCAATCTGTTCAAATTTTGGGATCAAGACCATAAATCAAAGCTTATCACACAAGCTTTGAGAGAAAATAGCAGCTATTAATATCCCATTAAAGCTGTCAATAGGACATATTTCAGTAGATGTAATATAGAGTAACTGCACACGGCAGTAACCATGATACTCCCAAAGCACTTGGCAGTGAGGTCGTTCGGAGTTCACCCCCATGCCGAGGAAGGTTGATTTCAGGTGTTGAAGAGGTGAGTCACACAGGTTCGACCAAATTTGTCCTATGTGAAAATTATTTTTGCTTTGGTTTCATATCGTCTTCTTCTTTTACATTTGCTGAACAGCTTGATGGAATCCAGCGATGCCGTTGTCGTTCCCATGCTTTGTTTTACTTAAGTGTCAAAGAGTTCAGTCAAAACGCACTGCTGTCATTCTCAGCCACACTAAAGACCGTTTATTTGTCCTGGCGCTCTGTGCCTTGAGTTGTTTTCTGTAAGAGCGCATTTGTTGTGTGATTTGTTTATAAAATGAAGACACTGGATTGCAAATCATTATCAAAATTATACCACCCACTTCTTCCATTTCTCTTGGAAATATATACAGAACCAAAATCATGCTTCTGCATATTTTTCTGTATACAGTACCAGTCAAAGGTTTGGACACACTTACCCCTTCATATGAATGGGTGAGTGTGTCCAAGCTTTTGACTGGCACTGTATATTTAGGAATTTATTATACAATTTTGAAGTCTTTCAATTAATAAATGTTAAGGCAGAAAATTTAATGAGGCACAACAATTATTATCCAGCCTAAGAAGTGTCTAGTTGATACTTTTATAGAATGTCTGCTGGAAAACATGCCTTATTGCATTACTCTTAATACAAACCAACAATTCCCAACTGCAGTTTCAAATTCAAAGCATTTAACTGACACAAGTCAACTTTAATTATGTCCACAAAACAGCAGTCCTTTTGGCCGTTCTTTGACAGAGGCTCAGTTTGAAATATTGAGAGTAATGGAACAAGAAGGAGCACATTCAGTGAGCTGTTAGATGGAGCGCTGCAAGCGACAGGGTGAACAGCTACAACTGCTTAGAGAAGTAACCAGCTTTCACTTAATCGTGCAGTTTATAGACTCGTACAGTGTGCAACATCAAATCTGATCATTTTCCTCACAGAATGAGGAACCTCAGTTACCACCTGTAACCACAGATGAGCCAAAATTAAGGCCAGAGAAATGATTTCAAAAGAAAACACCATATCTGAGACTGGTCAGCAAAAGACAGCATGAAAATAGATGACGATGTGGGTCTTTCTTTGCAAGCCAGTATCTTGAAATCACCTCCTTACTATTGATATTGGGACTGGGGTTTTGCCAGCACCCTTTAATGAAATAGCCAATTCAGGACTAGTAATAAACTGGGACTTGTATAGCACTTTTTTTTTTCTAACTGCAAGTCACATTCACCCATTCACTCACACACACACACAGTCCTGTGTCATTGACCCACAAATTCTACAACAAACTTGGAAGTTTTTGATTCTATGGCCCAGATGCAAGCTCAGATTACAAAACTGAAATCTTTGCCTCCTCATTCCTCCGACATACTCAACTCATCTGTGGCCTCCAGCTCCTCCCAGCCCCGGCGTCCAAAGTCTTCTGAGTATCCTGAAATTCTGTTTGCCACAAGATTCTCTTTAGTTCCTAGTAACCAGAGTCTGATCTGCGAGCTGTTATCTCTGGTCCCAGCCAGGGCTGCCGGAGCCACAGCTGTTGCATCTCGCTGTTCCTGAGTCAGAGTGTCCAGAGCCAGAGCATCCCACTCTGCCCGAGCCTAGCTAGATGCTAAGGTACCACAACCACAACTTATGAACAGCTGCACTCGTTCTGGCCTACTTAATCCCTGAATATAGTCATAGTATAAATTATATGGTTTCTTTCAGTTCTTTGTGTCCGATAAGCTGCGGTTGATATTCTGTTATGTTGTGTTCCTCATCCTGGGCCCCTGGTTTTGATTCCCGGTGTATTCTTTTGTTGTGGATATTTGTGTGTTTATCCCCTGCCCTTGTGTCAAGTTCATGTGTTCTGGTCTTTGTGTTTAGTTACTTCCTGTTTTGTTTTGGTGTGTCCTTGGTTCTTGTGCGGTGTGTCTAGTTTTGTTCCCTGTTTCTCCCTCGCAGGTGTTCCCTATTGTCTCCTTACCTGTGTGTATATTTTGTCTGTCTCCCTTTGTTCCTTGTCAGGTCTTTGTTTGATGTCCTCTGTTCCTGCTGTGCGCTTCATGTTTCATGTCCATGCTTTTGTTCATGTCAAATAGTCCAGTCCAGTCAAGTCACGTTAATTTTGAGTTGTAGTTTGTGCTGCTGGCTCCCATCCAGCCCGTCCTTTGTTGGTACGCCTGTAAATAAAGCTTAAATCTTAAACTAAGCTTTTCGCCTTGTGTCACTGTGGCAGGCAAGACAGAGGACCCCAGTGCAGGACATCCATGACAGCGGTGATGGATACAACAATAGGAGTATTTAAAATAAAAGCAAATGTGTTTTTGTTCCAAAAACAACCATATTCCTAAGCCGCCCCAAAATTTTGAGAGCTCGTCAAAACTGTTTGTTTTAAACTTCATTTATTATTCTGATTGCATATGATTTTGTCCCAGTTTTACTTATTGTTACTCACTGTTTTAGTGTGCTGGTGTAAATGGACTGGTTCTTATATAGCTCTACATGAGCACTCAAAGCGCTTTATACAGCGTGTCTCACTCACCCATTCACACTCACATTCTCAAAAGCTCTTTCTGCATCTAAGTGCTTTCTATATAGCATTCACACACAATTACACTGTGATGAACGCATGGAGAGCAACTCAGAGTTCAGTCTCTTGCCCAAGGATACCTTGGCATGCAGACTGGAGCAGCCAGGGATCAAACCACCAACCTTCCAATTAGTAGATAACCTGCTCTACCCCCTGAACCACAGCCACCCCAAACATTGAGCCTTTGCAGCAGCAACTTGTATCCATATTGTTGGTTTAGCGTTGTAGTGTTAATTACATAGATGCAGTGCTAGGTTATGATTACCAGAGGTTGGCTTTTTTCTGTTATGTATATCTGTCACTGAAATTACTAATGTGTGACAGAGCATCATGGCTTTATGATTGCAAGAACTAAAGGCCAAGTGCAATGGTTAGAAACACACCCTGCTTTAACCTAATGAACTCTCAAGACACAGGCAATTATTTTACACACAGTAAACATCGATCTTTCTCACATTTAAAAAAGCTCCAAATAAATGTGTCTGTCAGAAGGCTGTAGTTTCATTACCACACTAAAATTAATCTCCTCCTGTCCACACTTGAATTGGGACTAATGCATAAAAATTTGCCTGTAACCTCTACACTTTAGGAAAAAAAACGGGGGCTTTGTTCCCTCTTTTAATGGCCCTTTCAAAATAAATCACTCATAGCACCAAGCTAAATTAAATGCAATATATTTTCGGTGGGTGCTTTTAACCTGCTGTCCAGATGGAGTAAGCCATTCCATTGCTATGGTGCATTTACTCAACAAAATGTAACTATAAATGACTTCTGCACAATGCCGCCTTTTTAAGTTAATGATTTTCAGTTACTGTTTCAGGAAAATTGAGCCAGTAGAAAGACACAGCTCCGAGTGAAGGTTGTTTCAGCTGTCACACATAAAGACGAAGGATACGCACTAATATAGGTGCCCGATCGCAAGTGAAATTGCTCTCTTTTTATTTCCTATGCACTCTATTTCCTCTTAGTGCTGTTTCTATATTTTGCAATGACAATGGGAACATCTGCATTGCGATAGCTACCCCCCAGATTGTCATAATTCACTGCTCTAGCCCACATCACAGATTACTGTTGTTTTGTTGTCATCAAACCTTAGAAGAGTAAATGCTCATTTCTGGCATATTTCTATCCTGATATTAGCATGCAAAAAGAAGGTTATCGTCTTTGTTTGCACAGCCCACCCACTCCCACCATTCTGCACAGCTGAGACAGTCATTTCAAGTCAGCGAGAGTCAGCTGCACTTTTAACTTGTGAGCACAAGTTCAGTTTTTGACATTTAGATGTTACAGAACCCAAAGCATACTGACGTGTTTTTCCTTATTTCATGCACCCCGCTATCAGCAAGGAAGCAAGTGCACATTAATCTACAGTTGAAATGACTTTATTCTGAAAGTTTTCACAACACGGTTGTTTAGAAAGGTTAATATTTCCTCTGTTTGCACATATACACTTTTGTTGATAGCCATGACAGTTGTGTACATATGTACCAAAAGTCTGTGAATAATTATTAGTAGTAACTTAAATAACTTATTAATAAGGCAACCACCAAATGGTGTGAAACTCATGCAAACAATGTAGGTGAGAATGCAGTACACATGCTTTTAGCTGGAAGACATTGGTATGACATTTACCATTACACTTATATTTGAGCTCCACTGCCAGCCTACTTCTATCCGTTGTCCTTGAGTTACATCTACTGCACCAGTGCCTGCTGAATTCATAATAAGCTCTCCCAGTCGATGATAAGCCATTAAGGTTGACAGACTGTGTACTGTCACACATATAAGATGAAGTATTTCAGAAAATTTCTTTAGTATTAAAATGACCCAAGGGCATGATAGTCTCCATCATACTTAAATTAAGAACACTGGATGCACCTGCAGGAAGGTGGCATGATGGTTGGCACTGTTGTGTCATAGAAGGGAGGTCCTGAGTTTGAATCCACCATCTTGCCAGGGCCTTTCTGTGTGCATGTTCTCCTCATGTCTGCATGGGTTCTCTCTGGGTACTCCATCCTCCTCCTACAGTCCAAAGACATGCAGGTAGTCGGGGTAGTTTTAGTGGTGATTCTAAATTGCTCAAAGGTGTGAATGTGTGTGAATAGTTGTCTGTCTCTCTGCGTTAGCGCTGTGACAGACTGGTGACCCGGGTGTTCCCTATCTCTTGCCCGATGGCAGCTGGGATAGGCTCCAGCGCCTCTGTGACCCTGAATTGGATAAGCGGAAAAAAATGGATGGATGGACACACCCAAAGTCTTCCAAGATTTGGCTGCCCTACCAAACTATAACCTCAATTATAGTTTCCACTTTTGGGTCTTAAAATTAATAAATACATGTGCAGTAATGAAGAAGATGATTTATACTGGCTTATTGCCATAGTAATGTAATGGTGTATCACCTAAGTTATAGATTCAGTGTAAAGTGAGAACCTTTTTTTTTTTTAAGAATTGGATGTTACTTATTTAAAGTATACTGGAATACTTTAACATTGCTGTGGACACAATGACCAACATGTAAATGGATTTTATATATTTATGAACCAAAGAAAAGCTTCAGTGTGAATATTCTAAAGGCAGAAAATTCTAATGGACTGAACCATTTAGAAAGCACCCAAATGTACTTCTAATGATGAAACCATCCATTACTAGACAATAAATGAATGTTTCTCATGTGCCAACTAAAGGAGGGAATATTAACATTTCACAAAAGATGTCTTATCTGTAAGGAAAACTGTAATGGCAGGTTGCATAATCATTGTTTATTTGTGGTGTAGTTAATGTTGCAGCCTCTAGGAAACCCTGGTGTCTCTTACACTGTTGGCTTTTATGTTCTTTTTATTATTCCTCAGTCTGCTCCATAACGTCTTGTTTCACTTGTGTTGCAAACCTTATTTATTTCTTACGTAAGTAAGATGTGTCTGGATCTTGTATTTATTTTGTTTACCTGCTTCTTGCCTCTTTCATAGACTGCATTTGCTTCCTGATTTGTACCCAACCATTCAAATTTTTCTGTACTCATATATGTCCACAGCACATCACGCAGTGTCATTTAGTATCTTTACACGTCTACAATGGCCCTCATTTATTAATATGTAGATGAAAACATTCTTACTCTGTGCAGAAAACAAGTGTATATGCAAAATTACCATCAGATTTATAACATATGCAGCAGCCTATTTTGTTCTTACCGCCGTGCATATGTTAGTAAATCTGAATCATTCTTAAGCAACAGGCTTGTGTGATGTGCATCCAATCTGTAAACCATCTGCATATTGCCACACCCCCATTTCTCTATATATGGAAATACATTTATCTGCAGGTGAAGGAGAGAAAGTGGTGACAATGTTCCAAGAGAGAAGCCTGCACCTCTACAGTAACACAAGAATGCAGGATAAAATTCAACTTAAGAAACTGAAACAATTGTGTACAAAGAGGAAGTCAGAAAACACGCAGCTTTCCAAAGAGTTTCTATCGGTGATAAAAACAATAAACAAACAAACAAACAAAAACAAAAAGGACAAACGAGGCTCACGTTGAAATAAAGGAGATGGTGCTAATATTGTTTCCCCTGACACTCATTGTGGCTCAAATGAAAAAAAAAAAAAAGACTACAAGAAAAAGAAGAAAGGAGCATGTGATCTGTCAGCCCAAGATGACAAACTCACTGCAATGAAAACAAAGCATGCTCTGTGAAGTTGAATGTGTGATACACAAATTTCTCTCATGTGTTTCCAAGAGGTAACTACGTTGTATGCATTGCTCATTGATGCAAGTGAAAGCTGTGTGTGCGTCTGAGGGACACGCTATGATTTCAAAGGTTAATGCATGGCAGAAATAGAACATGAGTGGGTTTGATAATCACAGGCAAACAAAGAACCGGTGATACACCGTGTCAGCCTGAATATGCAACTGTGTGTGTGTTTGTGTGTGAAAGGCACGGAGAATAATTTGTTCAGGAGTTGTATGTTCAGTGTGCAGCAGGAATGTGCACAAATAACTTTAAGGGGGTTTTGCCAGCATTCGGTGGTCAGTGCTCTATTAAAGAGTTTCAGTGCATGCATTTATGACTGCGTGTTTCAGCATAACAGTATGGGTAGCACAATGTCCCCCAGACATATCTCTTCTCTTGGCTGAGCTTAGAGACATCATCTCTTGTTCCTCAGCAGGCCAGAAGCATGAACCAAAACAGAGCTCCTGGATTTGTGAGGGTTTTTTTTTCAACCACGCAGCAGCATTTTGGAGTGCTGAAGATGACCTGGTTTCCACAGTTACCCAGCTGGCATGGCATGGGATGAGATGAGATGAGAGTATAAATGAAAACCAGGTGGCAAGCATATGTAGGAGCTCTTTTAGGTTAGTTCACCTATATAAAATCTTGGTAACCTGTTGATGATATACATCTATACACAGGAAGGATATTGGTGGAAATGATTGTGCTACTACATTTTCTGATGTGATTTGCCGAAAAGCAGAAAATCTATCTGCAGGATTGCGTCCATTCAGCTAACGCTACACTGAGACAGCAGAGAGTGAAGATAATTACACAGTGATTGCAAATAAATTCAATGTCATCTTTATTCTTGGTGTTGGTTTACACTCCCCAAAAAGAAGAACATCCCGTTCTTCAAATACAAATTACATCCTAAAACCACTACTTAATTATAGCACATTAGCTAACACACACACACACACACACACACACACGAGGTGCGCTTAGCTTAGTTCCTGCACTCCATAACAGATCTACTCTTGAACTGCTAGCATTAAAGAGCATTTTTCAGGTAAAAAACACAAAAGTATTTTTAAGTTTCAATTAATAACTTTTTTAAGTATAGCTTATATCTTCTTCTTTCAGCTACTCCCTTTACTGTCTGGTGCAGCGCATCATCTGCCTCCATCTCACTCTATCCCTAGCATCCTCATCTGTCACTCCAGCCCTCTGCATGTCCTCCTTAACTGCATCCATGCATATGGAGCTGCTAAGCAGAAGGAGAAGAGGAAGACCACATAGAAGATTCGATCTTTGTCCAGTATATTCACTGTCCATCCTCTGCACGTGTGCAAACCATCTCAGCCTCGCCTCTCTAACTTTGTCTCCAAACTGCTCAACCTGAGCTGTCCCTCTGATATCCGGTCCATCCTGGTCACTCCCAGTGAAAATTGTACCAACTTTGCCACCTCCAGCTTCACCTCCTGTCTTTTTGTTAGTGTCACTGTCTCCAAACCACACATCATAGCAGATCTCACTACCATCTTGTAACCTTCCCTTTCACCTTCTCACCACTATCCTTCTCTCACAAATCACCCTTGACACTCTTTTCCACTGGCTCCACCCTGCCTTCACTCACTTATTTTGTGCACTGTCTTTCTCTTTGGATGGTTGACCCCAGGTATTTAAACTCATCCACCATCACTATTTCTGCCCTTTACATTTTCACTGTTACACCTACCCCTCTCTTTCATGTACACAAATTCATTTTGTCTTACTACTGACTTTCTGATCTGCAGATTTGCTTTGAAAAGGATTTTTTTATTATGAAGGAAACGCTCTCTACATGTTGAATCTGAATACCTAACATTTGTTTTTTTTGTCAATTTTAAACATCCTTGCCAATCCATGCAGTATTTTTTATGACACCTGTGCCAAAGGAAATAACCATGACATTGGTTGACCAAGGCAGATCATTCAGCTAGAAATGATTAACACTTCAATTCAATTCAGTCCAATTCAATTCAATTCAATTCAATGTATTGCACCAACTCGTGACAGTCGCATCAAGGCTCTTTATATTTTAACTCCCAACAGCCTATTGCAACATAACTAAGGGAGGGTTAGGGATCATCTGATCCAGCCCTAATTATAAGCTTTATCAAAAAGCAAGTTTTAAGCTTAATTTTAAAAACAGAAAGGGTGTCTGTTTCTCAGCTCCAAACTGGGAGCTGGTTCCACAGAAGAGGGGCCTGAAAGCTGAAGGCTCTGCCTCCCATTCTACTTTTAACCCTTTAACACTGACCGTGTCATCGCGACAGCATATTTCAAATGTCCTGCTGTTTGTGGACTTCCTGCAACTATTGTAATAACCCTATGTTGGGTGTGAAGAGCAATTTCTCAGCTTCCAGAAATCGTTTGAATTTTTGCAATAGGACAAACTGTCGTGTAATTACAGCAATGCAAATTGCACTTGCGCAAAAGTGTCAACGGTGATACGGTTGGTGTTAAAGGCTTTAAACAGGTGTATTAGCTGAGATGGTTTTAAAGTTAAGATAAGATGGGGCCTGAATATTCAAGCCCTTGTATGTGAGGAGGAGGATTTTAAATTCAATTCTGGATTTAACAGGGAGCCAATGAAGAGAAGCCAATATGGGAGAAATATGCTCTCTCTTTCTAGTCCCTCTCCGTACTCTAGCTGCAGCATTTTGGATCAGCTGAAGGCTTTTCAGGTTTCAGCTTGTAGGGCAACCTGATAGTAATGACTTATGATAGTCCAGCCTGGAAGCAATAAATGAATAAACTAGAGGTGCTTCTAATTTCAGAGATATTGCAAAAATGCAAGAAAACGCTACATATTTGTTTAATATGTGCATTGAAGGACATATACAGGTCAAAAATGAGTCCAGGATTCCTCAGTGTTCTTGGAGGCCAAGGTAATGCCATCCAGAGTAAAAATCTGGTTAGACACCATGTTTCTAAGATTTGTAGGAGCAAGTACAACAACTTTAGTTTTATCTGAATTTAAAAGCATTAGAGGTCATCCAGACTTTTAACTCTGTGAAACTCCACAATCAACCCTAGTGTGTGAATAAGACTTCCTATTTACAAGCGCAAATCGGAGTCTTTTAGATAGATATGATTCAAAGCACCATAGCGCTGTGCCTTTAATGCCTATGGCATGCTCTAATCTCTGCAATAAAGTATTATGATCAACAGTATCAAAGCTGCAGTGAGGTCCAACAGGACAAGCACAGAGATGAGTCCACTGTCAGAGGCCATAAGAAGACCATTTGTAACCTTCACTAATGCTGTTTCTGTGCTGCGATGAATTCTGAAACTTGGCTGAAACTCTTCAAATAAACCGTTCCTCTGAAGATCAATAGCTATTTTACAACTACTCTTTCAAGAATTTTTAGAAAAAAAGAAGATTAGAGATTGACCATCACTTACCCCAGCTGGGTCAAGTGATGGCTTGTTAAGTTATTCCTGTACGCAGCCCATTAATAAAGATGGATTGATCATATTTAAGATTTAAGCATTAATTAAAGGTAGGACTTCTTTGAGGAACTGGATCCAATGGACAATGATGGTTTGGAGGAAGTAATTATTGAAGTTTACTCAGAAATATCAGTCGGAGTTTAAATAAATATCAGTAGTACTGAAATTAGCTGTACATAATGATATACAGTATCTGGGAGATGGTTATAAATAATTTTCTCTAATGATTAAAAATTTTTTTGTGAAGAAATTTATGAAGACATTAATAGTTAAGGTTTAAGGAATACTTGGCTCAACAGACCTCTGACTCTTTGTCAGCCTGTTTATAATGGTGAAAAGAAACATGGGGTTATTTTTATTTTCTTCAATCAGTGATGAACAGAAAGATGTTCTAGCTTTACGGAGCAAAAAAAAGCAAACATTGTATCAGTAGAACTCTTTCTCAACATGAAACCGTACTTCATGCTGAGATGCTCACTGTGCATCTAGTCTCTTCTTAACTTAGCTTCAGCAGCTGTTTCCCATTGCTTCTTGATATGGCTATGAACTCTATCCCTCTGTAATTACTACAGCTCTGCAAATTAGCCTTATTCTTGAAAATCTGAACAAGTACCCTTCTCCTTTATTGAGGCATCCTCTCACTCTCCAAAATTGTGTTAAACAGTTTGGTCCAAAAGTTCACTGCCCTCTCTCCTAGACATCACCATACCTCCACAGGAACGTCATCTGGACCAGCTGCCTTTACACTCTTCATCGTCTTCATATCTGCCCTTACTTCCTCCTTACTCAGTGTAAAGAGGAAGTTATTGTATCATCAGATCTGTGGTGCAAGTTCTAGACATTTGGGTAAAGAGTCAACTGATCACCACCTGGTGATGAGTTGTATCAGGTGGTGGGGGAGGATGCTGGACAGACCTGGTGCTGGAAACGCCCAGCAGAGGCTCCAGTCCACGGGCTCTTCAATTCCCACCTCCAGCAGAACTTCGACAGCATTCAGAGGGAGGCTGAGAACACGGAGTCTGAATGGACCATGTTCTACAGTGATGGGAGAAGAGTGCAGGAGATTGACAGACAGACCGGTGCAGCGTCTGCTGTGATGCAGTGATGCAGTGGTGCACAACAAAGCCTGGCCTCATGTGGTGTGAGTATGCATACCGTTGACTGGCTCCCACACTCACCTTACCTAAATCCAGTGTTCCTCTGGGACATGTGCGTTCCTGTATGTGTGTTAATAAATATATATATATATATATATATATAAACACACATGCACAAATGGATACAAGCCTGTGAAATCTAACTTTCCTGAAAGTAATTTTAACTTCAATTTCTTACATCTTTACTTGAATCTTTACTTTTTTTCTTTTTTTTTTACCTCAGTTTAAGTGACTATGTTTGCACTATGTTTGTGCACCAGCATTGGTGACCAAGGTACTGCTGGGAAGGGGTTACTGAAACTTTATCAGGACTACATCAAGAGCCATCAAAAGATCATTATAGACCTTTCACAGAGCAGTCTCAGTGGGATGCTGCGGTTGAAAACCTATTGAACATGGTCAGAAATGTGCTTGATAAGGATTTGAACAACCTTTTCTAATAATTTGGTGGTAAATGGAAATTTTGAAATAGGCCAGTAATTATCAACATAACTGGCATTTTTTTAAACTAAAGGAATTACCTCTGTCTGCTTAAAGTATGAAGGAACACAACCTGAGCTGTTAATCATGGTCAACCACAAAGAACCGAAGAGAGTCCCAGATAGTGAGTGATAGTCCCAAATAGGTCAGAAAGAGGTAATGCCTCTAATGAGGATGATGAAGAGTTCATCTTGCCCATTAGTGTGACTAAGTCATTAAGTGTATTGGGGAGAATAAAGTAAATGACTCAGGGCACTGACAGCCATCTTCATAATGGGAGAAACTTAAGGAAAATTTTGATCTTAAATCTGTCACCTTTTTCACAAAGTGATTGAGAAATGCATTACAATTACCATCAGGGAGCAACAGCGCGTGCTAAGGAGGGGGAGACACAGTGCTATTAATGGTGTTAAATAATACCCTTGGATTATCCTTATTGTGCTTCAGGAGACTGTTAAAGAAGATCTAGCTGCATTCACTGCCTCATTATAAGAGTGAAGAAGTTCTTTAAAATATTCTGAGAAACCAAACCTGTGGTTTCCCATGGTTCCACTTTTCAACAGGAATGTTGACGTTAGAATATTTAACCAAGAAGCAGAGCAATTATTAGAGCAAGAAAGGGCAGAGCAATGTCTAATTTTGTAGGGAGCGACCTTACTGAAAATGGTAAAGCAACGTTGATTAAAAAAATAACAAAGTGCTCAACATTATCCTAATGAGCTGAAAGATACAAAAACTCAGAAATCAGAGTAATCAATAAAGTGACTATGCCTAAGACAAATTTAGTTAAATTAAACTATAAAAGAGACTGTCACTGAATGTGACATCATTTAAATGGTTGAGGATAACATAAGTTCAAAGTACGTCCTGCAATGTGAGTCAGGCCAGATATATGTGGAACAAAGTGTCCATAATACTCAGGAACTCCACAGTAGTGCTGTCTGATGAGTCATCTGCATGAATGTTTAAGACCCTGACTATAATAATCCTGATTAACTTAATAATAGAAGATAAAAAAAAAGTCTTCAAAGTCAGAGAGAAAAGATGCAGCAGACCATATATTAAAATATTATACAAGAGGTGAGCTTGTCCAATTTTGATCACAGTCATCTCAAAGGAGCTATGAGAGCCTGAAGAGATCATCTGGCATGAAAATTACTTTTAAAAAATGGCAGTTCCACCTCCTTGGCCAGAAATCCACAATGCACAGAAAAATGAACAGTCCCAGAGACATAATTCTAAAAAAATGTGAGACTTCATTCTCATGCTGCATCTCAGAGAAACATAAAATCCGGGTTCTCACAGCAGAACATGTCATTTAAAATAAAGGACTTGTTAGCAATAGAGCAAGTATTAATCACCATCCCTTTAGCAAAGTGAGCTGTTGGGTGTAGAAGGTCTGGGACATAGTTAGGAGATTAAGTTCGATTTTTCTGACTTTCGCAAGCGAACAAACAGACCTGACCAATCAGAGCGCTGCATTTAGCAACATGCGAGCTCATGGCTCAAAACGCACACCGATACACTGAATATACAGTGATGTGGGAACAGTAAAATCATACTGTTTTACCTCAGACACACAGCTACACGCTGCTCCGGGTCAGTCGGCTCTCTGAAATTATTCTCTGCCTCCTCACATGTGATCCCAACTCTGCCAACAAGAGCTCAAGCTGTCCACTGATATCATGAAATATGCGTGAAAGCAGTCGTGATGCAGCTTCAACGCCGGGATCAAACCATGAAACTCTCCCTGCTGCTGCTTTCTTATCACTTGGATGAACCCTGAATCTGTTTCTTCCTTCTCTCGTTCCGAAACATCAGGACCTCATTACATCATCGCCTGATCCCGACTTAATTTCTTTCACAGTGCGTTTTATGAGGACGATGTATTCGCAAAAACACAATGTGTCCGGTGTGTATGTAGGTTACACGACAGGTTCACATCCAAAAGATTCGGAATTTTGTGTTGTTTTTACGCAAACCATGCAGTGTGAAACAGCCTTTACTTTTAAACATTTAATGCCCCATAGATTCCTTACATGCTTTGTCAACACAATAAACAAATTCTCCTCTTCCCTGGGAAGGTAACTTCTTTAATTGTTCACAGGACATAACAAAAAGAACACAGGGAACAGAAGAGTTCAAATAGAAAAGAAAGTTCAGGGGGTTGGCCTAGGCAAGGGGCGAGGCAAAGGAGACCTAGCAGTACAGGAGGACGGCCAGGCCACATGGAAAGACTTGGGGGAGGAGGCCAACGGCAGAGGCCAACCAACTCTGGAGGCCAATCCATTGGCAACTCCGGTGACTTGGCAGGGATGAGATGGGACCCTCCTGGAGGCTTAGCTGGCAACTGACGTGGGGGGAAATGCAGTCTCTTCTGATGACTGGGGCTCTAGCAGCTCCAGCTCAGGATGCTCTGGAGTCTCAGGATATTCAGGCTGGAGGTGTGCAGGGCACAGTTGACTCTTGAGGCTGTGGTTGAAGCAGGGCCCTGGCCGCCCTCTGACGAGGAGTAGGGATGAGACAGGGTGCTCAGTCTCTGCTGAAACCCCAAGTGGGGCAACAGTCTCACGGGAGGCCAGTAAAGGTGCACAACAAACAATTTCTGAGGAGGCCTGCACAGAAGGATAACAAACAGTCTCTGGGCATACCAGCATAAAAACACAGTAAACAATTTCTTTGGAAATTCATTCAGCAACACAGTAAGTAAAATGACTCTGAGCAAGGAACACAATTATCAGTCTCAGGAACTGCTGGTGAGGAGCTGGCTCGGGTGCTCTGCTGCAGCTCCTGCACCTGTGACAAGGCTTGGGCTCTAAACTGCTGGGATGAGCTGTGTCTCTGAGATACACACCTCCTCTTAGAGGAAGTGGATTGAGGCAGGTAAGCCGTAGCTGTCTCATCAGATGGAGGAAGGAGCTGAGGATGGAGGAGGGATATGAAGAAAGTCATTAAGCCACATCACATCCTCTCTGTGGCTATAGTCTTAGTCCTCTGCAACACAAGTTCTGTGAGAGGATGAAGGTTCCTCTGAGACTCCCAAAAGAAAAACTCCAAACGTCTCAGCTGTTTCTCCAGCTAATCACGAAGGACGAGACAAGGGAAGTAAACAAACACCAGTCACCAGAGACAAAATGCTATCAAAATATGCTAACGGGAACTAATCGACTACAACTACACCAGAGGCACAAATAATAAAATAGGGGACAAATACCAGGCATCAGAAAAACTCATAATCACAAGATAACACAAGAACAGAAACTAGGAATATAAACCACGTCACAAAACCCAAAGCAAATACGGAAATGACAAAACTCAAACCTCTGGGTCAAAGACCCAGCGACCATGACACAGTGAGCTGCACCAAGCTGTATGGATGTAGGGCAAATCATGACCCATTTCCTAAAAGGAAAAACAGTCTAATTATTTATACATGTGAATCATGTCGTTAACAGGCTAATCCAAACAAAATGCACCACTCATAGTTACTTCAGGCTGAAACACTGCCTTGGTGGTCTGATAATATCCAATTCCAAACATAACTTTCAAAGCCATAAAGAATATTCATATATTTTTTTCCCTTGTTATAAGAATAGCCTTCTTGGCTGTATGCATAGCTTACTTATACAGCTATGGTCTGGATGAAGGATAGTTATTTACAACATAATTATCTAATGTCAAAAATAAAAGAGCCACAGGTCAGAGTGGAGTCCTGCATAAATCTGAGGTGAAAGCAGAACATGAACCCCAGTATGTGTCACAACGCTGTGACTGCATAAAAAGGATTCTATGGCTGAGACAGAAAAAAACATTAATCATGCAGCAATCGCACACAGTTAGAATATATGTTTAAAGTGTGAAAAAAATGTAAAGATCATGATGTAAAATCCTATGCAAGTACTTGAAATAGTCTGCAACCTTAACGTCATGCCGGTTCAAATACAATGCATGCTAAATGGCATGGAAAATTAACTTTTTCTTAATTTCTCTCATGTGGAGTTTAGATAGAAGATGAAGCAGCTTCTTCTGTGTGTGTGTGTGTGTGTGTGTGTGTGTGCGTATGTGCGTGCATGCACGCATGTGTGTCTTTGATCTCCCTCCATTAAAAGGGCTCTAACACACAGCATGTGGCCGATCTTCTGGTACATAAGCCACTGAAGATGCTACAGGCCACCAAAACTCTGTATTAATGTGTGTGTGTGTGTGTGTGTGTGTGTGTGTGTGTGTGTGTGTGTGTGTGTGTGTGTGTGTGTGTGTGT
>JAVDPK010001915.1:86940-98745 GCA_034780415.1 Cichlasoma orientale
TGTGTGTGTGTGTGTGTGTGTGTGTGTGTGTGTGTGTGTGTGTGTGTGTGTGTGTGTGTGTGTGTGTGTGCGCAGTCTGTGCTCACTCTATTATCTCATCTGCTTCAAGTATCCTTTGAGTGGGGTTCAGGCTCCATGCCACCCGCTCTTTTTGCATTACGCACTGTTCCACTACATATATTTATTTATTACTGTCTCTTTCAAGATCAAAATGAATGGCAAATAGGTTCCACTGAGATAAATATTACAGAAGTGGGAGTCGGCTGAGGCCATCAAACAGGGTGTGTGTCTGAACAGAACTGATCATATCAAGGTAGATTTTGTAGCTGCTTGTCAGACGCTCCACAGGTCATCAAGTGAGCAAGTACTGAACAAGAGCAGCAGGCAAAGATAGTAAGAGAGGGAGAGTCTTGTGCAATTAATTGGAAGTTTTTTGCCTTTTGTTTGTTGAAAGAGGACTTCCTTTAGTCATCCTCTTCACTTCTTGTAACACCTACAGATAAGACTCTTGGCATCATGTTTAAACACTCTCTGTAAGGTCCTATTTTAACCCAGACCACCATCCACAAAGCCAAGTTCCAACGATGAAGGCTATTGCTGACTTGTCTCTAATAGACAGAGGTGGCAAAACTACAGATATTCTGTACTTAAGTAGAAGTACAGATATTTTTGTTAAAAAAAAATACTCTGGTAAAAGTTTAAAAGTACAGGCTCTGAAATGTACTCAAAGTAAGAAAGCAAAGGTATTCCATTCCTACCAGCTATTTTTGTGCAAAGCTAACTGAACCTGTTATATTAATATAATAATAAAATGGTATTACAGGTGAATACATACATTATTCCAACATAAATTCTAATGAATGGACTCAGCTTGAATCCGTTACCTGCAATTGTAGAGGGTGACTGCCTCCACACATAGACACAAATATTAGTACTGTCAGGGGTTAAAGTGGGATTCGGCAGGTGGGGGGTCAGATCAGTTGTAGTGGCTCTGAATGGGGAAAATAATCACAATAATTTCTATTGTGAGCTCCTGTAGATTTTCTTTGTGTACAGGCTGTGATCAGCTGCTGCTGCTGCTCTGAGGTTTACTGCTCTTGATGGAGGCAGCGAATTCAGCACGATGTAACCCAGTATTTCACGAGCTGTCTTGACCGATTTCCATCCCCTAAACTGACAATATACACTCACAATATACTGTTTATACTGTCTTTACACTGACAGTTTACTGTTTGCATAAAGGTCGAATTCAGTGAATGAATCCAAGCATTATCAGCTTCAATTTAAACTCATCTCTGCTGCAGTCGATGTAGCCTAACTGACCATGAACGCCACAGCCGCTGTGCACCAGTCCAGGTAACAAAGGACACCTCGTGTGCATCTCTGCAGTGCCAACACTTTCTGACAGAAAGCCATTATTTCATACTCTGGGATGAGAATGGATTTATCAAATTGACAAAAGCTAAATGAGCTGGGAACTTCAACTGACTGACATGCAAACAAAAGCTAAAAGAGGGAAAACAGCCAATCGATGTAAGCGACCGCTGGACGTGACGACGCGGGGAATCGAGGGGAAACGCGCAGAACAGCTGAAGGCTGAAGGGCTGTGGGTGTTTCTGCACTGGTGTAGTTACAGTTGAGAGTATGTGTATGTAACAGAAATAAGGTTTACACCATTCACCATCAGTTGGGTTCAGCGGGACAGGTTGTTTAATCCACATGCTGACCAGGCAGAGTTTTGGAAACTGCACCTTCCAAATGATGTCTCACATTTTCTCATTACCATTTTTCTGCCTGCTCCAAATACATGAAAAGCCTATAAAAAGGGATAGATGCCAGCCTAACCCAAAATCTGCCCCTTACCTTCAACCTGGCCCTAGATGGGCTGCCAGTTACTTGGAGAATGTTGAGAGGTTACGCATCTGCATCTCAAATCACTTTTGGAAATGATTTGAACACTCTGTATAATGTCACAGTTAAATTTTTTGGCATTTAAAACTTGTTTGATCTGTGTCAGACGCATGAAGTAATTATGCAAGCTGGGTCCTAGATAAGCTTCACATACACTCAAGACTCTTCTTAAAAGAATGAAACAGAATGAAGAGGCAATCAAAACAAACCTTGTAAAAAGAAATAATAATACAACAGCCTCAACAAAAGGTCCTCTCGGTTCACTGAATATGTAATTAAGATGTCAGCTCACACAGCTTTTTTTGTCGTTTATAAGAGAGTTTTTGTGCACTGAAGGAAAATCTAGCTGGAATTTCAGTCACCTGCTGTTACTTTTCTGATTTCTTGTTGCGTCCTGACATTTAGTTTGTGTGCTGACTGAAAGCATTTCTACCTGCATGTCAAAGCCCATCAGTATGCTGCTAAATTGTGTGAAAGCCGTCGCACAATTTAAAGACTGCAAAAGGAGAATCCAGAAACCTCACAGAAATCAATCAAGGAAGGAAGCCCGAAAAAGGAAGGTTAGGATCCACTCTGGTGTTGTGAAATTATTCGATAGCTTAAGGATCGCTGTTGCGGCGATATACCTGGTAACCTCGTGTCAGCGGGGATTAATGTGGCTGCTTTGCTTCCTTGCTGTGCAGTCGGGCCTCTCACACATTGCTTTATTCACACAGTGGCTTCTGGCTCAGGATTTGTGTACAACATATATTAAACAACACGCACAAACAAGAACCAATGACTCAAACTTATACAGGAAGCAGAAATGTATTAGAGCATCCTTTTGGAAGAATTCTCTCTTCTGCCCTCGGCAGAACCTCCACTTGACTCCTCATCTATAAACGAAGAAGGCAGATTTGATGTAGCAGGGCAAGCACTATCAAATGGATGGAGAAACAGCCTGAAGCTATTTACACACATTATGAACTCTGAATACGAGGAAAGACGGGGAAAAAAAAAAGTGATTTTGCAGTTAAGTCCAGAAGCATAAATTGATCTTTTTCACGCTTCTGTTCCATTTAAATTCATGCTAAAATCTGTATTTTTGACCGAATTTAAGTTTCTGTCCTCTATTTGTGTTATAAAAGAGAAGAAAACTGAACAGTTGAAAAAAAGCACACAAACACACAGTAACTGAATCAAATCATAAGCCAGCTGATCTATATTGTTCACTCAGACGAAATGTTGCAGAAATTTAAACTTGTTTTTTTTTTTTTGTTTGTTTGTTTTTACTACCACCAGTGACAGAAGAGTACCTTTCCATTAGCTACTGAAGTACAGTGTTGATGCACATTGACTTTATATAAAAGACTCATCTGGATGAAGAAATTCTCATGGCAGTAACATCCGCCCACCCTCCCATACATGCCTTCCAGGTGTCATCGCCAATGACAAAACAAGTAGTTGTAATAATATAATTAATAATAATGATAAGAAAAAAATGGGGGGAAAAATAAAAATTGAATTGATAGTAGCTTTGTTAAATGGACTGACATTAAGAAAAAAGTGAGTCAGGCCCTCAGTTGGTGGATGAGGATAATCTGGAAAGTGTTTGCAAAAGTACTGAACTGAAGGCTTGTAAAATAGTGAGACTTCAGTAAATTGTGTTCTCGACACGAGCATGAGAAGGACTGAACCAGCATCTGAGAAAAGAGCTTTGAAATAGAGCAGGCCGTTCCTATGTCAGGTTGTAAAAGCCAAGGTCAACTGGGAAGGTGTAAAAAGGTGACTAAACATTATTGAGAAAAGACTGCACATATTTTTCAAATTAAAATATTTTCTAAACTGAAGCCAAATCAAATTCTGAATGACTAGATTTGATTTGATGTGATTGCTTGGGATCCAGCATTCAAAGGCAGAGGAGCAGTTAGAAGTGAGAGGGAAAAAAAGAGCATAAAGTGACTCCATGTTTGCCCAATACGGTCATCTTTGTGCGATGACCCCCTTATCCTGAGAAGTCTAGAGGGACACGAGGAGTGTAACACAAAGCACCCGCAGACCAAATCACAAACTGAGCCTCCTAACGAGACAGCTTTATAATCAAAGGAATTTATTTACAATTAAATATTTGCAGTTAACTTAGACCATTAAAGTAATCAGAAGGGAATAATATGAAAGGAAGCAAGCTGACATTAGCTTCTCTGAGGCCAAAACAAACAAACCCCCACTCTTGCTAGGAAGAAAGGAAACACTAAGCTATAACTTGAAACAAAAAACACAGCACTTGCAGATACAGACATTTAACATCGCTGCCCCTAGCCAGCTGCTGGGAGTCCCCCCTTTTTCTTTTGGGGTGTATTTATTTTCCACTATAAACACGCCCCTTTCACTCAACTGCAGCATCACCAAAAGATGGCGATTTCTTCACAAAAACTGTGACTTGTGGGCGCCGGGGTCGCTCAGGGGTTGAGCAGGCGACCATATACCATAGACCATATAGCCGCGTAGCGGTGCGGGCGGCGCAGGTTCAAGTCCCGGCCTGTCGCCATTTCCCGCGTGTCTTCCCCCATATCTCTCCTCCCAATTTCCTGTCTCTCTCCACTGTCAATAAAGCCGCTGTGGCCAAAAAAACTTTGTGTAGTTTCAAATTGTTTTGATAGTTTTCATGCTTGCAAATTTTCCACCTGCCGAAATATATAAAAACTTAATCAATCTTAAGCTGAAAATGTAAACTAGATGGATAAAACCATTCACACATTCTGCACTGCAAATCACCAAAACTATTCCCAGCAAACATTTCTTCATTCATCCATTATAATCTAGTCTAATAAATAGATACAATTTAAAAGAAAATTAAACGGTCCCGTCAAGGTCCAGCTGGTCATTTTAAGTATCTGTAACTTCCCTGACTGGGCACAAAACAGGAGGAATAAAATGCCAGAGAATTAGCTATTAGCTTCCACTAATACACAAATGACTTTACCAAGCACAACAGAACCAGATAGGTCCCAGAAGTTTGCCACTTTCACCTTCCAATATCACTTTAAACAAACAAACAAATAAATAAACACTGCTGGGGCTGTACAGTATATGCAGCTACACAAACAATCTGAATTTTATTGCATACTAACGCAGAGGCAAGGAGGTGATATTTTACTTAAAAATGTTTACCTAGTAGCGCTCACACTATCATGTGTTCATGTCACTGTTCATAAATAATTAATTTTTATGCAGCTTTATACGTGTAATTGGACTAGCTTGTGGTCACTGGAGGATTCATCCTCTCTGCACCATGAATGCCTTGTATCGCTGTTTATATAATCCATCCCTGGAACATATTTCACCACAAAACAGATTATTGGACCAACAGATGGATGAAGATCATTGCCTTCTTACAGCTCTTAAAAAAAATGGTATGTCTATAAATCAATTTGGAGATAAATGTCAGGCAATGTCCAGTTTCTCATTCATTGTTTGAAGACAAACTGGAATTATAAATTGGCATTTTTAATCGACATTCAATTACATCTGTGGTAACTATTGCATTAAATGACTGATTTAACTGTGAGCTAAATCAGTCTGTTATTTTAATTGGGAACTTCACTGTCGAGAGTATAGCTTTGGTGGAACATATCACCAGTGGGTGGCTGGATTTTTTTTTAAAGAATACCTGTTTCTGATTAAATATTTGATGGGTAATGTTTCCTTGCTGTCACAACTGCTATATCTGAGTGAATGTCGAGTCACTGCTGCTTGCTACACATTACACATGCAGTTCAGACACTTGTCAAAACTGTTTAAGTTATATGTAGTAGATGAGATTATTTTTTTGAGAAAGCTCTCAAAATGTTCAGTGATAGAGGAAGTGTTCAGATTCTTTATTTAAGTAGAAGCACTAATCACAGTATAAAAGTTCTTTGAAAGTCCTGCATAGAAAATCTCACCAAAGTATACAGTAAATGCATTTGAAGTATAACTAAAAATAACTAAACATTTTCATGTCATATATATATAATATCTACAGTGTAAAATTCCTCTAAAATTCTCTTTTTTTCATTGAACTGTACTGATGCATGAAATAAAATTGAATCAAATTGAATTGAACGAATTAATGGGAGAAATTTTATTAAAATCTGATTTAATCTAAAGTACAACTACTCTTACTACAGTTATTCTAATCATGGATTTGTCAAACTTAAAGAATGTTTAATAAAAGAAAATATTTTTGGCTGTTAGTAGGTGGAAAAAAGAAAATGTAAGATGTTAGGTTGACTGTTTGGTTCTTATTATTCTGCATATCCTTAAGAGCAATCATGTTCGTGACAATCAACTTACACTGCATTTTAGCCTCATGCTAAAAAAGTATAGTTTCAAGATGATAAGGTCAGTTTCAAATAAGTTCAGTTATATGCATGTTGTCCTTACAGTTCTGTTATAAGATTTCCATTTGGGCGTACCAAAGAGGTGAAAATTATAAAGGTAGATGTAAATGCCACAGTCATCCCAGGAGTGGACATCACTGCAAATTCACGCCAAAGTCAGACCGTGCAGTGTTCAGACCCAGGAGCTTCATCTCAGACTCTACAGGCCTCAGTTAGCAAGTTAAATGTTAAGTTAAATGTTAATGTAAAAGTTTATGACAGCACCATTAGAAAAAAAAAAAAAAACTGAACAAATATGGCTTGTTAGAAGGTTTGCCAGGAGAAAATATGTGTGTATCAGTCATCCAGGTCATGGTAGTCTTAAGAGCATAAAAAAAGACATTTTGCCCGTCATCCACGAGGCTTCTTCAATCCCAGGTATCTAAACCTTAGGAGGGGTTGTCCCCTTTGGAGGTGGTCATTAACCCACCACTGATCATCACATGAGCCAAGGTGTGAAAAAGGCATGGGTCATTACCACCAGGCGTTTCTGGCGAAACCACTGTGAGACCTTGCCCCACCCTATCAAATGACCTATTGTTGTCACCTTAAGTAAGGTGTAAGTGGGGGTTGAGATGCCTGGGAAGGGATCTCAAGATAATCTATGTGGCTGACAGCTGGTGTCGTAAGGCACCATCTCTGTTCAGTGGTGGTCATTCCCACTGGATAAAGATGCTTCTTTTACTCTTCTTTCAAACCATCTGTCTTCCCGGTCCAAAATGTGAACATTGGCGTCCTTGAAAGAGTGTCCTTGATCCTTTAGGTGCACAGTATAGCTGAGTCTTGCCCTGTCGAGGTGGCTCTTCTATGTTGTACCATTCGTTTATGGAGCGGCTATTTGGTTTCGCCAATGTAGAGGTCTGAGCACTCCTCACTGCACAGCATACACTATGTTGTGTAGCTTGTGCTTGGGAGTTTTGTCCTTGGGATGACCCAGTTTTTGTCTTAGGGTGTGGCTGGGTCTGAAGCACATTGGGATCTCATGCTAGGAGAAAATTCTCCTGAGTTTCTATGACAAACCTGCTACACAAGGAATGACAATGCTGTTCCTTTTGTCATTCTCTTTCTCTCTAGTTGGTGTCTGACCTTCTTTCCTGTGCATCTTCACTCATTTAATGATGGCCCAGTTGGGATAACTACATGTTTTAAGAGCTTTCTTTAAATGTGTGTGTTCCTTTTCTTTCCATTCTGCCATACAGGGAGTGTTTTACGCTTGGTGTTGCAGGGTCCTGATCACCCCAAGTTTGTGTTCCAGTGGGTGGTGGGAGTCAAAGAGTAGGTATTGGGCTATGTGTGTGGGCTTCTAGAAAGTTTCAGTGTTAAGGCTTCCATCTTCCTCAATGAGCACAGCACAGTGGTAACCTATTAACCTTGGCATCCTCTCTGGTGAACTTCATGTATTTATCCACTGAGTTAATGTGCTTAGTGAACGCTACTTCCTGGGTTTTGATTTTGACACAGGTGTCATCCACATATCTGTATCAGTGGCTAGGTGCTATCCTAGCACCTATCCCATTTCCCTGTGGTATTCGAAGGTATAGCTGTCTTCAGTGTCTGCAATGTTGCCTTCTGGTAGCGCAATCCACTCAGTTTTGACAACCGTCTCTCTCTTTGTAACCATCCGACTACACTTCTTCCAATGTCATTTGGACTTCCTGTTTGCATGTTCTCCCCGGGTTTATGTGGGTTTATTCCGGTTTCCTCTCACAGTCCAAAGACATGCAGTTACTGGGGTTTGTTTAATTGGTGATTCTAAATTACCCATAGGTGTGAATGTATAAATGGTTGTCTCTCTGTGTTAGCCCTGTGACAGGCTGGTGACCTGTACAGGGTGTACCCCGCCTATCACCCTATGACAGCTGGGATAGGCTCCAGCCCCCCGCAACCCTGAACAGTGGAAGAGAATGAATGGATGGATGGATGGATGGATGGATGGATGGATGGATGAATGGATGGATGGAATGATAATTGCTTATTAGTCTGTTTTCACCCTTTTCCTACAGATATGTTTTGTCTCATAGATGGGTGTATCAGACAGTATTATCTACCTCTGTCCTTTTTGGTCCAGTTTGGCAGTAGACTGATTTTCATATGTGGAAATCACAGCCACATCACAGAGTAATGTCTGTGCCTACACATTGCTCGCTCTGCTTTGTGATATCTAGAAGATGCCCAATGAAGAGCTCTGTTAGATTGAAATGTTGATCTGTTAAATTAAACTTGCTGGGAGCTATCAGTGCAGTGTGCTGAATTTTGCTCTGCTGCTGTTATCTAACCATGTGCCAGTTAAAAGCATAAAATCCAGATTGTATGGAGTAATAATTTAATAACTTAAAATGACTCGTTGAGCAGAGCTTTGTAGTTTTAATGAAAGTCCCTAAAGCAGTCTGACATTGACATGGAGCAGATAACAACTGGGTAGATGTGGATTTTGAGTCGAGTGCACCTCTCTCATTACTATTTTATATTACCCATAGGAGAAGGAAAAAAAAGAAAATGCTATTGGGTTACTGGGCCCAAACTGTATAAGGATCAAATCCATATTAATAGCTGTAGGCTTTGTAGGCTTCATATTCATGCTAAATAATCATGTTATTCAAGTAGAGCGGTGAAGAGCAGTTGTGATGTTGGCCAGAGTAAAAAGGTAATAATGTGTCCTTGCAGTGAAGACATGTGTCACAGTTGGCCAGGGGCTTACAGCCAACATTGTAAGGTGAATGCCAAGGGGTAGTTTTGGGACTGAAAGGGACCTTGGCAATGGGCCAAGAAATACTTTGGTAACACTGAAGAGTAGTGCCAATGGCCTATTTAGCAGTATAGAAGCTAAATACAAACTCAGGCATGGGGCAACCGTAATGCCACATTTTACTGTTTCTCTTTTATTTCATATTAAAAACAAAACAATAATACAAAATTCTAGTAATGACAAAGAAGCACATTGAGGGAATTTTCAAAATCACGGTATACGAGAGTCAGACCTCCAAATCAAGTATATGGTTCTATACTCAGTGGAAACCCCTTGTGAATAAGGGAGCAGCTGAAACATGCTCATCTACAGTTTATTTTCAATTTATTCAGAAAATATTCCTCTTACAGACACTGCTGCGACAGAGGACCGTAGGTAGGTCTTAAGAACCAATGAGCTCATCAGTGCTACAGAGGTTTTTAGCAGAGCCATCTCATCTGCCACTGTCAGTTTCATGACATTCATCTCATTCTCAGTATTGGTAGGCAGTTCAGTTGCAGCCATTGGCAGCCATACATGCCCATGTCATAACATTGCCTCCACCTTGTTTGACAGATTATGTAGTATGATTCAGATCATGACCCCCCCCCCCCCATTATTTTGATACAGGTTAATTTTGGTTGGATCTGCCTGAAGATTATTTTCTTTCTTTATCCAAAGCCAGACAGTCTCTTTTAGATGTTTTCTGGCAAAGTCTACTCAGCCTTCCTGTTCCTGACTGCAACCTCTAGTAAAGCCTTCATTTCCATTTATGAAGACATCTCTTGATTGAAGATTCTGACAGCGATGAACCTACTGCCTTGAGAGTGTTCTTCAGTTGGCTAGATGTTGTGAAGTAGCTTTTCTCAAACGAGGAAAAAATAAAAATTTGCGACCACCCACTTGTGGCCTTCCAGGCCTTCTGATTACGCTGAAACAAGACTGCAATTCTTGAATAGTTAATGCAAACCTTTTGTTAAAGCCCTCGAATTAAAGCTGAAAGTCTGCATTTCACATTGTAATTATTTGTACATCACCAGTGGATTTTCAATCAGAGGTAAAATTACAAAACACTGTCCAGCTGTCGTTAACGGTTTAAAAATTGTCAATTCATTATTAGGTTTATTGGTTCATTAACAGCTTTTTTTTTTTTTTTTTTGGAATGGAAGTCTCAACAAATCATTCAGCTCATCTGATATATTAACCAGTCACAAAAAAAGGTTCTTAAAAGTGTGATAGACAGACACCTCTAGTGACAACTAGCTCTGATACATGGACACAGTTTCTTTGAAGCTTTTTCCTAATCAAAGACCAACATTGATTGGAGGCATTCATTTGACTTTGTGCATGCCTGTGTGGCATTACTTTTTCAGTTTGAAACTACTGCTTTTTATTCTATTAATTTTGGGACATATGGATGTAAAAGGTTGCAAAACACACGTGTGCATGAAAGCAAAGATGGATAGACCCTCAGCATTTTCCTCTGCTTATCTGGGGCCGGCTTGTGGGGGCAACAGCCTAAACAGAGAAGCCCTGACTTCCTTCTCCCCAGCCACCTCCACCAGCTCATCTGGAGGGACCCCAAGGCGTTCCCAGGCCAGCCGAGAGATATAATCTCTCCAGCGTGTCCTGGGTCTACCCCTGGGCCTCCTCCCGGTAGGACATGCCCAGAACACCTCACTCAAGAGGCGCCCATGAGGCATCCTAGTCAGATGCCCAAGCCACCTCAACTGGCTCCTCTCTATGTGGAGGAGCAGCGGCTCTGCTCTGAGCTAATCCCAAATGGCCGCACTCACCTTTTCTCTAAGGGAGAGGCCAGCCACCCTTCGAAGGAAGCTCATTTCTGCCGCTTTTATTCACAATCTTATAATTCTTTCAGTCACTACTCAAAGCTTGTGACCATATGTGAGGGTAGGGACATAGATCGACCAGTAAATCAACAGCTTCGTTTTTTACGCTCAGCTCCCTCTTCACCATGACAGACAGCAGCGTCCACATCACTGCAGACACACTCCCGATCCGTCTGTCAATCACCTGTTCCCTTCTCCCATCACTCGTGAACAAGACCCCGAGATACTTAGACTGCTCCACCTGGGGCAGCAACTCATCCCTGAGCCAGAGAGGGCACTCCACCCTTTTCCGGGCGAGGACCATGGCCTCAGACTTAGAGGTGCTGATTCTCAGGCCAGCCGCTTCACACTCTGCTGCCAGCCATTCCACTGCGACCTGGAGGCCACCACCTGATGAACCCAGCAAGACTGCATCATCAAAGAGCAGAGACGAGATTCTAAGGCCACCAAGGCAGGACCTCCCACAGGATACCCAGAGGGATGCAGTCAAATGCCTTCTCCAAGTCCACAAAGCACATGTAGACTGGATGGGCAAACTGCCACACATACTCGAATATCCTCGAGAGGATAAAGAGCTGGTCCAAATGTTGTTCCTTGAAATGTTGATATTATATAACTGATTCATGCACTTAATTCTTATAACCATAATATGTTAAAACAGGTGAGAATAATGATTAGAAGAAGTTCCTTAATACTGCATGCTTTGTCATATGTGTATATACAGTATGAGGTCTGAAAAGAGAAGTTGCAATGGTAAATAATGCCAAAAAAAGGAAGCTGAGTCATGTAATTTATAATAAATTGGAAAAGTATTGTCAACTGTTTTTGTCAATAACATATACTTGTTGGGTTTATTCTCTGTATTTTACAATATCTTCTGTATTCCTACATGTCTCACTGTTTGCAATGAATGTCATGC
>JAVDPK010001915.1:138327-151816 GCA_034780415.1 Cichlasoma orientale
GCCGCATCATATTATAAGCCGCAGGGTTCAAAGCGCGTGAAAAAAGTAGCGGCTTGTAGTCCGGAATTTACGGTAATACTCATGCACAAGTTATAACCTTTACTGTTAAAAAAAGTCTCAAAAAGACAATGTCCACAATTTAGACTTTAAATGCAGACAGGATATTTTATTCAAGCAATTTTAGCAGGTGGCAAAGCTTGCAGCTGAATCAAATAACAGGAATCATACAGTCAAATCACAAGAAATTGCATATATGCCAATTTCTACTACCAGTCTCGACATGTGAGAGTCAGAGAGGTGAGGGTGAGTCCTGGCCATGGACACGCCCCTTCCTGCAGTCACGCTTAACAGGAACCAGATGTGGAACCAGCAACTCCGTCTAAAGTCCCCTTACTTTCTCAAATGATGCAGTCTAACACAGCTCATGAGTACTTTACTTGGCATCTTGCTCACGATGACGCGTTTTGTTAACAAAACTTTGCATGTGTACGTGGGAAAATAAACATTGTGTGTGGCCGTGACACTTTTTAACCAAGTCATGAACATGTGAGCCTGTGATCGGTCGTTTGTCACCAACTGGGCCAGCGCTGGCCCTATAGGAACAAATAAATAAATAAATGAAATATAATAAAATAAAATGAAATAAAATACATATAAATTAAAGAATGAGCAAATTTGGACCAATACATCCACAGTTTATCTTTGTGCACATGATGTGTTCACTGCCAGCTGGTCTGCATGGAAGCTTTTTGCCATCTACGGTTGGTTCTTTCAAATACTACATCTCAGTATTGAGTTTCCTCTTCTGTCCTCTTTGTCTGTAGGCCTTTCAAGAGAGCTGACTGATCTCCAGCTAAGCGAGCCTGCTCGTCATATCTTAAAGACCTCATAGTACCTTATTATTCTCACAGAGCACTTCACTCTCAGACTGCGGGCTGACTGCAGGTGACCCTGAACCATCCCTTAGTTATGCTGCAATAGGCTTAGGCTGCTGGGGGGCTTCACTGAGCATTTCTTCTTCACTCACCTCTTTTCACTCTATGTGCTTATACGCCACTACTGCACTTAATCATTAGCAGCTGTTGAACTCTGTCTCTCTCCTTTAGCTTGCTTTTTGTCCTGTCGCTTTCTGCTCCCTTCTTTTTCCCCTCGCCCCCTACTGGTCACGGCAGATAGCTGCCCCCTCCTGAGGCCAGGTCCTTCCAGAGGTTTCTTCCTGTTAAAAGGGAGTTTTTCCTTCCCACTGTGGCCAAGTGCTTGCTCACATGGGCCTGTCTGATTGTTGGGGTTTCTAATTTGATTGGGTTTTTACGCCACAATATAAGATGAGGCGACTGTTGGTTATATAAATAAAAATGAAGTGAACTGAATTAAAATTGACACTCTGAGAACAGCAGTAAAAATAAATGCAAACGTGCAGATGCATCGCACGCTGCTGACTAGTTATTAGAATGCTACAATGCAACATAAGGTGCTATAAACACATTATATAATTTATTTGGCGAAATTGCAGTTGAATTTAAGTATAGTCCTGCCACAGCTTGAAATACCGTGTTTACGGACTAAGAGGAATATGCGCTGGCCTGCTTGAACAAGTGTACACACACATATTTACCCCCCCCCCCCCCGCCCACACCCAAACCCCCCGGAGTGCATTTCTACTTGGTTGACTCCGAAATAACTGTGCACTTGCAGTTTGTATTTACCATGTAAGACATGCTGTCCCGACACTGGTCCAGTTCAACAGCAGGTGTAATAGGAGCCATATAGAAGGAGCAATATTGTGTGGGAAATATTTGCGCTGTTTAGTATACACATTGTCACTCTTGATATCAGTTAGCATATCAATACTTTATAATTTCCTTGGACTGCAGTAGAAATTTGCATGAACTCAAGAGGAATCAACGACATAGTTAAACGGTTCTGTCAGTGGAAGCTGCTGTTTAACCAGCTACTGAAAATATTCACCCTGTTATAGTCTGAGTGCAGGTTTGGAAGCTTTCTTAGAAAACTGAAGTCAGAGCAGACTTTCTCTGTATTTTCCTGTTTGTATAAACTGAATGACCCAAACCTGAATTTAGCATATGAGTGTGGACAGCACACACACCTGGAGAAACAACGATTACAGCAGGTGATGTCTGTCTGGTAAATATTGCACATGGATTTTGTTTTTCACTCTGTTCGATATAAATGTTCTTTCGGGGCCAGTTTTGTAGGAAACGTAATTATCTGCTGTAGGGTTGGTGCTGCTAAGTGACCCTCAAAACTCCTAAGTGGGGCTTAACGCAAAAGATAACCAGAACAAACAAAATGCTTAAAAACTGAGGAACCTACAGGAAGCCAGTATATAATTAGCAGAACAAATGGAAAACTGAAAGGCAGAAATGGATCGCTAAAGTGGTACAGGCTTCTTTTTTTGGGCTCATTATAATAGTGATGAAGCCCAGAGGAGCTCTGAGTCAGAGACAGAGCAAAACAGTGAGTAGATTAGCAGCATTAGGAAAAACTAAGCAGTAAATCAAAGAAAAAAGATATATTTTATGATTGTTTTGCAGTGATAATGTTCCAGAAACCCTAATGAACATGGTGGCAGGCTACAAGATAGATGCCGCTAACAACCTTACCTCACCTCCCTAGACAGCGAGGGCCGAGATATAACCTGTGTCAACAGAAGCAGGTTAGTGAGTTACTGGTGCTTATTCACGCGACTTGTTCTCTGATTGGGCTTGGAGTCCAGGAGGAAGGCTTCCAGAGGGCTTTGAGCCAGATTTCTGATGTGAACAAGCCAGAAACTAAACAGTCTCTCCTCCTTTCATCGGGGTGTGTGGTGACTGAATGGGGGAATAAAGGGCTGGTGAATCTTCTAGTAGATGTGGGTGAGCGGGGGTCAGAACAGGCCAGCTGGCAAATCCAAGGCAGACTTTCCAGTCGGTTCTCTGGATGGAGGAAGAGACGAGCGAATTAATACGAGCTTGAGCTAAGTTAGGACAACAGGTTAACAAACTGGATAATAATGGGCCTGAGCTTCACTACCACACGTGTAATTTAACAATCTGGCAAGAAGCAGCGGTGAAGGCCGAATGTACTGAGCCTGATTGTTGATGGGTGAAATGTGTCTGCCTGCCAGGGATCTCCCGAAACCACACCTGCCACTGAAACGGATTGGTTAATGCCATTCTCACACACACACACACACACTGGAGGAGAGAGAGAGAAGGCAGGTGCCACACGTGGAGGATGGGGGGGGGACCATGACAGCCTGGCCCATATGTTTTTATAAAGTCCTGCTTCTGAGCACAGCTGTTGCTGCATCGTTATTCACAGGTCTTCACCACAGCAGCATTCTGAAGGATCCCTTTAGCTCCCTGGAAAGGTTTCCTGAGAGAAAATGTTGTGCTTTGGATGGAGACAGCTGTTTCGGGGGCTCTCAAAATACTAATACCCTCAATTGCAGTAGTATTTAAGCACATCTAGCCATTTTCTTAACTCGGTATCCAGTTCGGGGTCCAGCTGAAGCCTATCCCAGCTTTGATGGAGCAAGAGGTGAAGTTCACCCCGGGCGGAATGGAAGTCTATCACCGGGTCGACACAGATATACAATCATTCACACTGCTACTGTTTTTATTTTGCAAAACTGCCTCATAACCAGATGAAAATGATCAGATATTCAGCTCATACTGCTTTTGTTTTAAAGATTTATTTTTAGGTTTACTGCACCGAATTTGTGTGTAATTGTGCATTTAACGAGCTCTCGCTACCACAACTTAATTATGTTGATTTTGATACATATTTTTTTATAAACCTGAAAAAAATATCAACTCTTTTACTAGATGAATACAAAAACAATTAGAAGCAACACAGTTTTGACTAGCAGTAAAACCCCAATTCCTGCCAAATGCTGCCATACCAGACACACAAACACACCCACACACAGTGCCAGTGAGGTCCAGCATTGGATGAGAAGCAAACTCATTTTTCTCTGGTAAATATGGAATCTTGAATGTGTCACTCCACCTAGCATCTGCTGACAGTGTTTGCATTACTCATGCCTGTCCTTCACGACACCAGGCAGAGTGAAAGAGAGGAATGATATTTACATAATATCCATCTCATGTCGGTCTCAGCATAGTCAACGCCAATCTGGCAATTTGAAGTTCATGAGATTCATTCACTTTTCTGGTTCCAGAAGGAGAACTGTGGAGGACCTGGAGGGTCTCAGGAGTAGCAATTTAATAAATTCATTTACAAATTTATTGATGTCGAAATAAACAAAATAAATTCTAATTAATCATTTGCTATTTTATTGTACAAAAAAATACATTTAAGAATAATTTATAAATCAACTATTCATCAATAAGTTCAAATGGAAAATGGATTTATGGGAATATGGAATTTTTTTAAATATAGGATTAAATCTTGGATTTTCACAATGTATTCGAAAATGTAATCTAAAAAAGGGAACTAAGTAAATGGATTCCCAGATTGAATAAGGAATGCTGATTTTTTTTTTCTGATATACAAAATTCCAGTTTGCTTTCTCATATCAGTTATTATATTAGCTATTTGTTAGTCAGCGAACTTCATCGTCCAGCCTCCACATTTAGACTTTCCACTTTACCACACTGAACCTTGTGCTGGTAAAACATGTGGACTCAAATTAGTGTGATATAAGGAGCGCTCTGATTGGTTATACAGCTGGAGACTGGCCAGCTTTGTTTTTTATTTTTTTTGCACACTGCTGTTTGCGCCCACTGACTTGGACTGCCAAGGAATCCCTTTCAACAGGTGTTAATTAATGACCCTCCAAAAACAACAGACTAGGAGTTTACCTGGAGCTGTGGGGGCAAATCTCACTCTACCAAACACCAGTGAGCATCAGCTGCAGTTTAACATTGTGAGTACAAGAAATTTGTGAGCTACTGAGAGTTCATCTAACTTCATTAATTAAGCAAACCTGTTTAGTGAAGCTGTTTGCTAAATCCATAAAACCCAAAAGGCAAGGCAAGAGGGACAAAAACTAACAAGAAAACAAAATCCACAGGAACACGAGGATCACAGGAATAAAGGGAAAACTGAAGCTATTTATACACACAGGGTTAAATAGAGGAAGTGAAGATAGCTGGGGAAAGCACACAGGTGCAAACACTCAAGGTAAAGAGACAAGGGGAATTAAAACTACACACAAAAAAAGAGACAAATAACTACCCAAATAAAAGAGGAAGTAACAAACAAATACAAAGTTTTAGACACACCTACACAAAGCAGCTACGCACTAAGAGAAATGCTGGGGAAGGCTACAAACAGAAAAACTCTAAATGAGTGCAAAATCTCAAAACTCTAATAATAAGCAAAACCACAAAATTAAATTAAGCTATCAAATGCAAACTGTTATGTCTTTCTACTCAAAATGTGTTCTGATGAAGATATAGCTACTGAAGCTGAACTGGGGCTTGGCCGTACTTTGGTATAATGCCAAATTGTACCACAAGGTGGCGCAGAGTCAGAGTAACATCTGGCACGTCATTAAGAACAAGTCGTTATGAACAGTGGCGGGTTGACAAGACAAAGTGTCTCAGGGAAATATGGGCAGGACTAAGAATAAATATCAAAGAAGTATCAAAAGAATACCTGCACGCCCCCACTGCTAAAAATGCTGCCCTCTAGTGGTGCTTTAGTTATAACTTACAGATGGTGATTACAAAAAGTACCTTTAAAAATGTGACAAATTGCTTGAAATATTTAATATTAACCTGCAGAATCAGTGACACAGAGAGAAAGAATTCATCAAAACTAAATCTGTCTTAATCATAGTTGTGTCACCACCCTCAGTATAAGCCACGTGCGCCTCGGACCAGCAAGACACACAAGAGCCAGGCCTCTGGTTTTAAACAGCACTGCAGGCAAACAAGGCATTCCTAATTTTCTGTGTACATGCCTTTCTTCTTCTCTTCATTCTTTGCTTTTCTGTTGAGATGTTTTGTACTTCTGATCCAGTGAATTTAATCTTTGCTCCACATGATCATCTTCATTTTCTTTTGTGCACTTTCTTTTTAAAAAATTCTTTCATTTTACTTATTTACAAGGACACCTTCATACACTCTTTCTCAAGAGAATTCCTGACCAGTGTGTCTGTAAAAAATACAATAATTATCCTTCTGGTCATAGATGTACTTGCTTTTGGAAGTGGACTCGCCAAGACAAGTCCAAAGGTCATCAAGGATCAAGGAAGAGGGTCCTAGATGCAGGGAGATGATCCATAGTGCTGTGGCCCACACGTAGATACAGTGGGGGAATGAAGGAATGCCCAGCAGTAGGTTCAGTAAAGAGTGACCCATGAATGCAGTCAAGGCAAAATAGCACGACGCAGCTGCAACCATGGGAAAGGCAATGAAAGATAGTGATGTGGGAGGCATGACAGGCAATGGACTCCACAAGAGAGTTGCTGAAATACTTATTTTCGGGTCTGTTTTTTCCCACATTTTTTGCAAATGATTTACACTTTGAATCTACACGTAAGGAAATCCTGAAACCTGTTTAATTGCATGCTAATATAACATCACAATTAATTATTACATCATTATTAGCATTTTATTAACCAATTATCAAGTCATCATTATAAAATTACTCTACACTTTTTGAAAAGAGTGTTACCTTAAAAATTCAAACTAATATTTTTAAATTCAAGACTCAATCAAGGTTGTGTTTTAAAAAAAGAACTTCACAAAAGAATTCACTGAAATTGAACATAAGGCACAACAATAGAAAAAGGCAAGCGTGTTTTGACTGAGTGACATGCTCTCTGACTGATCCTCTTTGTTTCAGCTGATTTATCTGGGCTTTCCTCTCTCTTCTCCCCTGAACCCTTCCGTTTCTTCTCACAGTCCATTTCACTGTTCCACTTACATATTATCAGCAGAGAAGCAGCCAGATGTTGCTCGCTTTGCCAAGAGAGGCTGCATGTGCACACTTCTGCACTGTGTGAGCCACACGCCTGTTGCATGGACTCTGAGAGGTCTGCCAACTCATTCCTGCTTGTTATAATATTGTTACTCTAACTCTTCATGGCAGGCCACTGAGAAATGTCCCGTTGGTCCGGGGGGGGGGGGTGTCCTCCACTGGTGGAAGTGGTAGAAGATTGTGCACCCAGGTGCAACGGAGGCAAAGCTTAAACCGAGGCTTCAAATGGGGACCACTTGTGCAACTGTTGTCAGTCCAAATATGTGATGGTGTGGCTGCCACTGTGAAATAATAGCTGCTACAAACTCGTTCCAGGATGATGTCTCGTCTGTCTTTCAATGAATGCTTCATGTTCTGCACTGAAAAATTTACTGTGTGGGCAATAGGTTTGCGCACTCTCACTGTCAAGATCTCCTTCTCTTTAGCAACTTGATGTAAGGTCACGTGACAGATGCCAAGCGTGTGTCTGTGCAATGATTCCAAACAGAGTGGACAGTTTGCCGACCTGGCTTCCAAGCTTTCACTGAGAACTTACAGTAGCATCTCTATCTCACTGCTATCGCTAACAGCCTGCGGATGCTAAATCGGGTACCTCAGGGGACTTATTTTTAATTAAGTCACATAAGGTAGCGTCCATGTGACTTTATTAAAAATAAGAGGGTGGGGCTGTGACTGTCTACTATTATTACCTGGGTCTTGACCTGAATTCTCTCCTCACACTGGGAGCAGTCCTGGTAAATGTGCCCCATGTGTGTCTCCATTTTAGGCATGACTGGATGATTTCAGGGCTGACCCAGGACATGCATGAGGGTTTAGATCTCCCAAATGGTCGGATCTTAAACTCTTTGAGGAGGAGACAACAGTTGGGCTTCTCTTTGGCGCTGTCTTTAATAAGCATAAAGAGATGAAAAGTGTCATGACAAACGTGACATGACAAATACGTCTGAGTGCACATATGTTGATTACGTCACTTGTAAATGCACTGCTTAGTCAGACAAATATGCTAGCCTTATTCCCCCCTAACTGAACCCATGCTACTCATTAAAAAAAGCAGATAATGTGATGGAAAATAAAAATGGATGACTCCATTTGGTGGTGTGCTTAAAGTTAACAGCACTCAGTGGAAACCATGAACATCTCTGCAGGTGCTGCTGAGTTTTCGCCTGTCTGATACTGACACTGTGAACTGCAGTTTAAGCAGATACCTTGGAGTGCCCATGGCAGTGCCCAAAAACACAAGACACACTGCTGAGAGGAGGCGCACAGCTGCTGTCAACTGAGCATTCACAACAACTGAAGAGACTCAGATGTTCAAAAGCACGCTTAATGTCAGTGAAGCCATACAGTCCGTAAACCAGCTGATTAACAGCTGATTCATATGTTATGTCATGCTGTTTCATGGCATTTCTCGGTGCAGCTGTGATTATTGTTTGTTTACTGTGCACATATGGTGGCTTATCATGCATTAATAACAAACATTTCAAACTGAGTGATATTAAACTCGCCTCTGCATGAGCTTCACATATGTTGTGTCTCCTTGGAAAGCATTTGAATTGAAGACATTGGAAAGCTTGCTTTCCTCGGGAATTTCTAACTTAGTAACGTACACACTGTGACATCACCATTATTTTGCATCAGTGTAATAAGAAACATATAGTACTTGTGTGTGTGATATTTATTTTACATACTTCATTATACTCACATTATAAGTGATTGCTTCATCTTTTATTTGCAGTCTTTTTGCCTTGAAGTTCACCCTAAAGCAGGGGGATTTGGCAGGTGGGGGAAGCCTAAGATCTGGTCTACGGGTGCAACTGGCAAGAATTACTTAAAAAATAACTTCCAAATAGATCTGAATGGCAAGCTCCAGTGGATTTGTTCTCTTTATGGATACAATCTGATTAGATGGAAAGTGCAGGCTACTGCTGAGTCTGAGGTTTATTACTCTTTAATGGTTTAGTCAGGTACATTCTACAGAGTATAAGCAGGTATTACTTGAGCTTTTTTCCCAAGTAACTCTTGTTACCAGAGGGCAATGGCCAGACATGGTTACGTTTATTTATTTAATATATTTAAGCATAACACTGACCGAAGTGCTGCACAGCAATCAATAGAACAATTAGGAAAACAACATTACAAACAGTAAGAGAATATAATTAAAAACAGAACATGATTAAAAGCAAAATGAAACCATAATTATGAATAATAAAGAAAATCAGCACTGTTTACAAAGTGACACCGACTTTCAGCAGCCACTCGTAAATTAATGAATGAAGTAACAAAGTACGAAAACTTCATTACTGTACTTGAGTAGAATTTTCAGAAATCTGTCCTTTACTTGAGTATTTATTTTTAAGACTACTTTTTACTTTTGCTTTTCTCCCTACATTTTTACACAAGTATCTGTATTTTCTGCTCCTTACATTTTCAAGACAGGCTCGTTACTTTAGATTTAACGTATTTTAGATTTAACGTATTTTAGATTTAACGTATTTTAGATTTAACGTATTTGAGGGAACACCGTGCGCCTTTAGCCTTTAGAGCCTAAATGGAGGGAACAATAACACATAAAAGACAATCCTATTGGTGTGTCCATCACTGGGGCTTATCACATACAACGGGATGAAATATATATATATATATATATAAATTATGAATCATTTATAGCAACATACTCAGTTACAGCTAATGTATTTCCCAGGGAGAGAAAAGAATGAGACATAACTTCACTCAGAGATGGAGAAAGATGTAAGAAAGGCAAGAGAAAAAAGAGAGGTTATATTTAAAGGTCAGGACTGCTCAGTGACATTTCATTAACTGGAAAATTAAAGTTTAGCTTTAATATCATTATTTTTCTGTGTATGATGTGAAGTTATGTTTTTTTTCACATTGTGAAACATCCTGCAAAACAAACTGAGGTATACCAACTATGTGTTTTTTCAAATGTTGCATGAAAATATTGCCGTGTAGTGCAGGATAAACAGGTTAGCTTGCTGTCCTGTGGTGAGTTTACAATAAGGTTTTGTGTTGGACTGGTGCACAGTGACTGTGATGTTCATGGTCAGAGTCTGTTTATATCAATTGTAGCAGAGATGAATTTAAATTTCAGCTGGTGATGCTTAGATTAATTCGTTGAATTCGGCCCTGTACCAACTGTATGTGGTGTAGCATAAGGATAGTATAAACAGCATACTGTCAGTGTGGGGAATAGAATTCAGCCAAGATAGCTTGTGAAATACTGGGTTACATCTCATTGAATTCAGCTGTGTAAATCCACAGAGAGCAGTCAATCTCAGAGCAGCAACAGCTGCAGCTCAGGCCAGCTGATCACAGCCTCTACACAAAGAAAGTCAACTAGAGCGCCCGATGGAAGCTAAGCTGAGCGACTACAGCTGATGTTAGGCACTGGACAAAAAGGTCCTGTATCCGGAAAGATCCGGAATGCTGCGTGGCAGATCCAACTTGGATCTGCCATGTATCCATAACATTTCCGGAGAGAATACAGGAAGAGCTGATCTGTCACAGATGTTTAAATGAATATTATCCAGATATGTAACGGATGCTCATTCAGATTTTGGATTTTTCAGGATCCAATCTTGTCTGTTTACGTAGAAATCTCCAAAACATATCCGTCAAAGATCCGGTGGCCCAAGCTCTTGCTCTAGTTGTACAGAGACTAAATAGCCCGTAATAACGGGCCATACTTCCCATTGCACCCCTCACAGGCCACCCAGAGGGATGCGGTCGAATGCCTTCTTCTGGATGGACAAACTCATACACACTTGAATGTCCTTGAGAGGATGAAGAGCTGCTCCAGCGTTCTGTGACCAGGAGAAAAACCACATAGTGGACAAACTCTCCTTTCCAGTGTGATCCCCCGATAGTTGGAGCACACCCAGACTCCAGTCTGCCACTCCAGTGGCACTGCCCCAGATCCCCATGTGATGGTGCAGAGACATGCCAACAAAGACAGCCCCACAGCATACAGAGCCTTCAGGAATTCAGGGTGAACCTCATCCAGCGCAGGAGTCCTCCCACCAAGGAATTGTTTAACTACCTCAGTGACCGCACCTCTTGGGTGAGGTGTCCTACCAAGAGGAGGCCCTGAGGCAAACTCAGGACATGCTGGAATGATTATATCTCTCGGCTGACCTGGGAACACCTCGGTTCTGCCCCTGCGATCTGGCCCTGGATAAGCAGAAGAAAATGGATGAATGGACACGTCTTTTTTAACACAAGCATCTGCACTTCTTCTTAAGTAAAGAATGTCTGTGCTTTTACCACCTTTGGCAACCAGTGCTTGTCAGTCAGTCAACAACTCATCTCTAGGCCTGTGTGACTGGGGCCCAAGCTAACAGTGAGCATGGATAAAGCAGGCTGCTCTGCATTACTCCAACAGAGAAACCATTTATTTTTTTTTTTGGATACATTTCACCATATGAAATAACTAGATAACGCAAGCAATATGTAGAGATCCAGTTGTGTAAAAATAATATAAAAAGACCTAGAACAGTAGACATAACCTTTAAATTTCAATTTTAACAAATGCCACTTGGAGAGCATTCCTTACCCTTGAATATAATCGTGCCTCTTCCTCTCTCGGTCTCTCATTCTTACATCGTTATTTGTCTCTATTGACTCTGAGCTAATAATCACTTCCACTGCACTATTGTCCTTCTTTCTGCTACCTCTGACTGTCTTATTTTAGAAATCTGCTTCTTCCACCACACAATGAGTCACCATCTGCACATTTCACATACCAGCAAGGAGCATCAGCAAAGGTATGGAGCATACGCAGAAGGGCCTGACAAGCCAGGGGGAGTCATGAGAGCAGCGACAGAACATGATCTCTCCTCTGGAAAACACTGCCTGTTGTGTTCGATGAGTTGACATGCTGAGAACAATAACCCGGGTCTCTGCAAGAGCGAGCACCATGTTTATACTACGCTGCTCCCAGGCTTTACATCGAAATGTAAAAACTAATAGAGGAAGGACTATTATTTAAGAACGGTGCGGTTACACATGAGTGTAATGACTTTTATAAATCTCTTGCATTCCGTCTTCCAAAAACTGATTTAGTGAAAACTCATTTTTATAATTAAGACTAAAAGTAAAAGTCTGGGGAATTGAAAGATTACGTACCCACTTAACAGTCTCAGTTGCAACCCTCCTTGGTTGGAGCCTGTAAGGAATGATGCATTTCAGGCTTTAATGTTCTTGCCTTGAATTTGCTTTGAATGTGGTGGAGTCATGGACTGCCAAAATAATTATGGATCCATTGCCAGCTTTGCTTGCCGTGCTTGCACTGAAGACTTTATATGAACAAAGCTAGAAACAGGCAGCTAGTTTGGCTTATGCTAAATGCCAATCAAAGCTTGATTAGCTTGCTTCGGGAGTAATTGGTTATTGCTGCTTGTTGAACAAACAAAGACATCCCAAAATTTTGAGGCACACCCAAGCATCTGAGCAACCCATATATGTGCAGCCTTTCTAACGTTTCTTTATCCTCGTCAATATGAATTTGTACAAATTTAGTCAACAGACAAGCACAAGATTCCAATATAAATGAAATCTTTCGGTAAAGTGTTTCTGTTTGGGCATCAAGGCCAAAAGAGCGTTTAAATTTTGTGACCTGATGCAAGACAATGTTACAGAAACAAATCTTTTTGTTTCATTGAACTCCTGCATGACAGCATGAGTGAAAAATGTATTCCAAAATGGCTCGAAACCAAATGAAAAAGACAACCAGGTAGTTTAATGGGACCTGAGGAGTCCCATTAAACTACCTGGCTATTCAATTTTCAAAAGATTGCAGACATAAGGAGAAAATCCAACTTGCTAGGCTTTGAAGTGTGACTTCTAAAGAAGTCAATAAAACGACAGCATCACCTGCAGTCGGAGCAAATAGTACTTCTTTAGTTTAAGAAAAAAAAAGCATTTATACTAAAAGCTTCTCTTATTCAAGAATATGGTTTCTGGAAGAATTAGATTTACCTGTTGGGTCACCTGGTTGTCAAAATAATAGGCACAGTAATATAAACGCCTACCATGTCTGAAGATGTTTTCACACATGCAGCCCTGAACTTTTAGATGTCAGAGTTGCGTGCATGTATACAACTGTCAGACTCAGATCAGACATGTGGGCTTAAACCTGCCAGTTACCCAGAACTAAGTCTGTATAATGATCTGATTATGCTAATATGAGAATGATGCTGGTCAGTGCCCACTGAATTGACACTAAGCAAGTGGGCTTCATGTGTTTGGGCTCCTGCACAGTCTAACCAGGCAACAACCTATCTTAATCCAAACAGTGTCATATGTAGTGAAATGATCTCATCTACTTGTTAGATGGGCCAGCATCTGACAATGCTTAGAATAGATTGTTGTGGGGGGCGATAGGGAGAGGGAGAGAGAGGGAGAAAGTGAGAGAGAGATTGGGAGAGAGAGAAAGAGAGAGAGATAGGGAGAGAGAAAGAAAGGGAGAGAGAGAGAGAGAGGGAGAGAGAGAGAAAGAGAGGGAGAGAGAGGGAGA
>JAVDPK010001917.1:0-16879 GCA_034780415.1 Cichlasoma orientale
ATCCATCCATCCATCCATCCATCCATCCATCCATCCATCCATCCATCCATCCATCCATCCATCCATCCACTTTCTCTTATCCAATGCAGTGTTGTGCTAGGGCTGGAGCCTATCTCACCTGTCACAGGGCAAAAGACAGAGTATATCCTGGGCAGGTCGCCAAAAATGTTAGAGAGTCAAACTGAGAAATTATGTCTTTATAGAGATTTACATTTCTCAAGATTTACAAAGAAGAATCTCAAAATGCAGGTTTGGCTCAGAGAACATTTGGTCTTTCAGGTTTCAGATTGAATGAAATATCCATATATGTGACTCATAAAAGGCACCTGTGCTTGGGTTCCTGTTGGGAGTGTTTTCCCTACAGCTGGTTGAAGATCAGGGCAGAAAACGGAGCAGGGGCCCACTGGGGGTCCACATCTGGAGTTTGTGAGGTGGAAAATCTAATAGCCCTCTAGCCAATGACCTGACAGGTCAAGGGAAGTCCTACGGGAAAAGACAGTAAGATGTTTGCAGTTCATCTTTAAGTGACAGACACGGTGTGCTATGAGTGTGCACCCAGTACATTTATTGTTTAAGAACTGATGTTGACCATGCTGCTACTGTTATATAATAATAATGCTTATACTACTACTACAAATAATAATCACAATAATAACACTTTTTTTCCAAGTGCCCTTGAGCAGCAGTTGGATGGCTCTAGTTCCTCTGGGAAACAAGACAAAATTGCAGTCTCTCTCTCTCTCTCTGTCTTTTATTTTTATTTATTATTTAGAATTGGGATTTGTCCTTATATGTATACAAATGTAAAAATTAATAAATTAAATTATAATTTTAAGTAATGAGCAACGTATGTGCAATACATTTTTTGGAATAAATATATGTTAGTGACAGAGACGCATGTAAAACATAATGTTCACAATCACCGTGAACAAAGTTGCACAAAAAAGTAAAATTGCATCCAGGGATGCACACATGCATACCTATTTTTTTTTTATCTCTTATTTTCATTTATATACAGGAACAATGCACATTGATCAACATTACTGTAAATGTGCCAGTGTTAGACAGATGGCTAATTTTCAGCTGCAGTCCTTGGGCAAGATGTAAATTGCCAACCTATGAAACAACACACAAATTTAGTGTTTAACTCCTTCCCAAATATTCCCACCATCAGGATTCAGAAGCGTTTCCAGGGCAATCGAGAAAGGTATACCTTACTTCAGATTGCTACCTTTTGTACACAAGGAAATTCCTTTTACTCTGTAAGAAAATTTCAAGGTAGCTGTTTGAAACTCAATTTCTTTATATTTTCTGGGTGCTGTGACTTGCCTGCTCTGCAGGGAGAAAAAAAAAGTTATAGATTTTTCTCATATTGTGTTTATGGACAAATAGTGACAACATCAAAACAAACAAATACAACTTGGAGCCACTTACTGCCAGACAAGTATTTCAGAATTGATTTGGTGCTCTGTGCACTGTAGAAGACTCCAACTCAACAAAATAATTTTTAGTTTTTCAGTTTCATGAAGTTCAGCAGACATAAACTGCATTGTGAGTCCTTCTGTTTTGTTGGTTAAAGCTGTGTATTCATATTAAGTTTACATTGCAGATATACAAATCATTGGCAGTCAGTGATTTTTGTTGACCTCTTTAATGCCTCTAGTAACAAATTATAAAGTGGGAATAAAAAAATATAGATTATATAGATGGTAAGATGCCCTGCTCTGCAGTCATGAGCTATTAAATGAGTGACCAAACAATTAAAAAAAAAAGGTATCAGAGAATGTTGTATGACTAAAGTAAAAATTTCAAATATTTCTGAAATGTTTAAAATATTAAATTGTGCTTATTCTTGAAAAAAGAATGCAATGATTTATAAATGACAATTCCTCAACTGGTGATGTTTCAGCATAATAATACGATCATATTAAAATGTATTTTTAGGCTTTGGGTGTCTTTTTTATTTCAAATTAGTATTCTTATTATAATGCTGCTTAAATTTATAACTACCCACAGCACAAGTAAAAATGTACAATGATTTGCATTTTTAAAAATACATTATTTATTATTATTATTAAAAATGAATTATTATGTAATATGATTTTTCTATTTGAATCAAATAGTTTTAAATTTAGACTACTTATTGTCATACTGTCTTCTGATGGTTCCACCAACTAAATCCAAATTAGTCAGTACAGAAAACCCAACAGTCCCATGGTCATTGTTGCTGCAACTGTGGATACTGTTCGCCTCCACAGCATTTTGCAGGTCTGTCTCCTGTTATGTTTGTCTTCTGGCTTCCCAAGTTCAAACTTCGGCATAGAAAATTACTTTGAATTTATAGCAAATGGTTTGAGGCAGTTGAGGTAACTGTCTGAAACATCCTCACCAGTTTTGGGCCGTTCAGAGCACATACAGTCCAGGTATGACATAAATACTAATTCTTCAACATTTCATCAAAACCCCTGCAACACTAATGAAAATACTGATGTGTACTAAACCTGTAAGTAAATGCATCAACTCGCTGTAACAGTAAGCTAAATAATCATATTCCTGTCTCACTGTGCCTGGCTTTAGGCACTATAACAGTTCCTTAGGTAAATGGACTTTACAACACTGCCCCTATAATTTTGATTCAGCAGACCCTATAGAAAAAAAGAAATGATGTGTTCAGTTGAAGTTACCAGGGCAGGAGGAAGATCAGAGTTTAAATATTGACGTTCAGCTGAACATATATAGGATTATGATGCTGATGAAATGCATATACTTAGTTTTATAGCATGGCTGTCTGCATGCAGCTCATCAAAATGGAAATGACTGATTGAATTGCAACAGGCATACATCCATCCCCTGCTTATGTTTATAGCCAGGTTCCTTTTAGTGTATTCTAAGAGCATTTCAGCAAATTGTACACTTTTCTGCTGATTCACAGTCTGTTCATCTGTCTCTACCAGTCTCCCTATCTTAATCCAGCAATACCCTTATCCCACTCATTCATCAATATTGTATCACATACTTTAAGAATAAGGTTGATCATATTCAAGGATTTCTGTTCCTGCTCCCACTCCATTATTTCTTGGTTTAAACATAATTATCTCTGGCAATTATCTCTCCTGATGATCTTCTAGCAAAGGACTGCACGAACCTTTACCTGAGCTTCTTGCCACTCTGTCAGTGCTGTAGACCTTTCCCCCCCCTTTTACTTGCTATGTTCATGTGAGCAAAAGTAACTTCAGTTCTCAGGGAAAACCTTTTAGTACAACTAATGTGAAGAACTTCAGATTTGAAGAAAGTATGAATGCAAAGTTTGGAAAAAATACACAACCTACTTGACCTGCCTGCCCAAACTGACCCAGCTCCTTCTAAAACACATATTCAGGTCCACTAAGGCTCAATACTTGGCTGACCTTTTGTTTGCACTGAACTTTTACTCAGTGCAGTATCTTCAGTGAATACCCTCTCACTGCCGGTTTGTTCTCTGGGAACCCTAACGCCCCAATCACCTTTATTTTTATACTGGCAATACATAATTAACAGTAACCTGACATACTGTCACAATCTGCGAATTATGCAGACTATGCGGAGAGTAAAGCTGGAGACCCAAACTGCAGACATGGGAGGTAGGATCTAACAAAAAGCTTAAAAGCAGTTTAATTAGGCTGTAAAAAAAAGAAAAAAAAGAAAAAGAAATCCATAAAGCCAAACATGAAATCCAAAGGGAAAAGCAAATTATAGCTACAGGCACATGGAGCGAGAAAAAACACATCAGTACAGTGAGACAAAGACCGTGGGCACTATATTTATTAGGAGCATTATATAAGTAATCATCCTTTTCATACTTAAGTAAACTTTTTTTTTTTAAATTCTATCTATATTTCTTACATTTTGCACTGCTATTTACTATTTTTATTTTTTTGTAAAAGTATGTATATATTTATTTTATATTTTTTGCGCTGTTAACAAATTTAATACAAAGCAACTACAAATGATCGTAACAAAAACAGCTTTAGTTTGGAGGTACTTTATAATAAACTCGTGTATTGGGCAAATTACCGTTTTGACTAGATCACACACAATTCAAGAATTGAATACAATTCTTTGTGAGGTGGGACTGAATCTCTTTCATGGCAATTTATCAAATAGCTTTGGGTAACTGATATATTCACATATCTGCTGTTGCATCACCTGTGAATCACTTTAGCACATCCATCCATCCATGTGTTAGTGCATCAAGAGTCATCAGGAAAGGAGCTACAACTACCACATTCCTAATATCAAGCCATTCTCAACCGGAGACAATGCTAGAAGCATGCTACCATGGGCTGAGGAGAAACAGAAAGGGACTGTTGCTCAGTGGTCCAAAGTCTTCTTTTCAGATAAAAGTACACTTTGCATTTAATTTGGAAATCAAAGTCCTAGAGTCTGGAGGAGGACCGGTGAGCCTCAGAAATCCAAGGTGTTTTGAAATCCAGTGTGAAGTTTCTGCAGTCTGTGATGATGTGGACTGTCATGTCATCTGCTACTGTTATTAGTCACTTTCCCACTTTGTTTTATCAAAAAATAATCTAATAATTTGAGGTACTAGATTTCTGATTTTCATGAACTATAAAACATAATCATAAAAAAAGGCTTGAAATAGTTCACTTTTTGTGCTATGAATATAAAATATATGTGTTTACCTTTTTCAGTTAAATTATGACAAAAAGGAACCTTTTTTTTATACTATACTTCTTTGAAATGCATTCATACTGTACAGTGAAGTTACTTTTAAATATTGCTACTATTGCACAAATTAATGCTACTATTATAATTATCTACTGATGTTACTATGGGGAACTCATTATTATTCTGTGTTTACTGGTTGCTGTTTTTCATTACACAGTTTAGGAGGTCAGTGTTTATTTGCAGTGTTGTCTTTGGTACACTTCAACTAATCCTAGTGGGATTCGTGCCTCATGAGAGCTGTGTATGTTAAACTGATAATAAATCCTTAGCAACTAAAAAGTTGCTCTCGTGGCCTGTTGCTAAGCTTCCTCTCCGAGGCTTGATATTGCTTTCTCTATAAATAGGTTGATCTCTGCAGAGGTCAAACAGCTTCATTCAGCTCACTGGAGCCCATTTATCGCCAGTAAATTTAGAAGATTTACATTTCAGTCATTTTGCTGGCAGTCGCCACAGTGGCTAAATGAACCAACCAGGATTTACCTTCTGAAGGATAAATGGACAGACTTCACAAAGTGTTTGCATGTGTCTTACCGTGCTCGAGTCTAACCAAAAGACTAGCTCTCGTGTTTTGTTTTGTTTTTTGCCTTAAAGTAAACACAAATGAACCGTATTCAATATATCGACCTCATGTTCATCTATTCCAACTTCATACCCCACTAATTCTGTGTTTTAATATATTTACTCTGAAGGTCTGACATGCAAATATTTGAGCTTTGTGGGATGTCAGAATCCAAAAAAAAAAAAAAAAAAAAATAGATGCATCATGTCGTTTTAGGTAAAAGTCAGCGTAAATCACATTTGAAGTTTTCTATGTCTGTGAGAAAACGCCAACTTAGTTCTTTGCGTGACCACATGATGGTCTTTACAGTACGGGCAACTCGTTTGTTTCCATCAGTCAGTTATGTTACCAGGCTTCTCCTTCACCTTGAGTCGTGAGTCCTTCATCTATAAATAGGCTTATTTACACCAGGGTCAGGAAACTATCTTCTCTTTTGGCTTTCCAAGCAGCAGTTTATTTTATAATTGGATTTGTCTCTTTTTTTTCTTCTCACATGAAAGCAGCTTTATTTCACACTGTGTGTACTCTTGCAGCATCACACCAGTGAACCTTACAGCAGTTTTGATTGGCTTTTTATAAAATCAGACAACCATCTGGAGGCTTCCTAATGGACTTGACTATAGCCTTGTGCCACTGTTCCATTTGCACATTAGTGAGCGAGTGTTTGCATGTTAGCATATATATAGACACAGTACATGTAAGCACACACAGATACTAAGCACATACTGTTTTTAGCTGATTAAAAACAAATACACTGTGAATTAATCTCTTAGTGCAATTACTTGGGTTACGTATAACTCTAATATTTTTATACCAGCATTTTAATAAGATATGACAAGTACAACTTGTGCTTCTTAACCAAGTCATCTTTGAAAAACAGTATTACATGCTAATATTGAATTACAGTATTAGTCGATCCACACTATTGACTGGGGTGTCCTATTACATGTACAGAGACTCCTGTCCTTCTAAGGCCTTAGCCACTGAAGAGGACATCCTTTTTCACCATCCCAAGTCCAAGGGTCTGAGGTGGAGCCCAGAAATAATAATCTCCGTGGCCTTTTGTGCACTCAGCAAAGCAAGATGGGGAGTTCATTTGCCGTGAAAATTTATATCTCTCTTTTCCTTGGCTCCTGGTGTTCTCCGTTCCCTGCCACACACAGTATGGGTATTCTTCTTTCTTTGGGCAGCAGCCGCCATCCCTGACACACCACATGTTTTATTGCCCACTAAAGCATAATGCTCCACTCCTTTTTGATATTGAATTATTTATTTATTTTCCCGTGCCGCCTGTAAGCCCCCATGAACGATTGGCCGCCTCGGGCCCGCTGTGATATGATCTCAGGGGGTATTAAATATATTGCCGGCATTTGTTTCCCACCTCTAAGTGGATCGGACGACACTGCAGACAAATACTCATCCTCCAAAGTAGAAGAGCCTCGACAACAGAACAAGTGTGTGCTCTGCTCTATAAGCCTTATTGCATCCCACTGTCTGGTGAGGGTACAATAGAGGGTTGTTCTCATCAGATTTAGATTATTTTGTGTTTGCGCATTGTGGATTTTGTGTTAGACCTGTGACTTTACTCTGCATCCAATGTTTATGATTCTGCTTGTGTGTGTGCTTGTTATTTTAATAATAAGCACACACATTCAATATCAAAAAGGAATGGAGTATTATGCTTTCAATAAATTTAATCGTTTCATGTTAGGTTTTTACAATTCCAAAAAAGTTGGCACATTGTGTAAAATGTAAATAAAATCAGAATGCAATGATTTGCAAATCTCATAAAACCCTATTCAGCAGTGGATGCTCATGATCTTCGGGCCTCACGCAGCAATGCATTAAAAACAGGCATGATTCTGTCATGGAACCCACTGCATGGGCTCAGGAACACTTCCAGAAATCACCGTCTGTGAACACAGTTCTCTGTGCCATCCACAAATGCATGCAAAGAAAAACAAGCCAGCCATTTAAAATGCACTGAGTCAAAGTGGCAAACTGTTCTCTGGTGAGACGAACTGAAATGTGAAACTCTTTTTGGAAAACATGGATGCCACAGCCTCCAGACTAAAGGGGAGCCGGGCCATCAGCACTCAGTTCAAAAGCCTGCATCGCTGATGGTATGGGGGTGCGTTAGTGCATGTGGAATTGGCAGCTTCCACGTCTAGAAAGGCACCATCAGAGCTGAAAGATCTGTACAGGTTTTAGAGCAACACGTGCTCCCATCCAGACAATGTCTTCTTCAGGAGATGCCTTACATATATCAGTAAGACAGTGCTAAACTCCAAACTGCAACTACAGTACTTCAACTATATGCCTTGTTCTTCAAGAATGGGAGAACATTCGTCTTCCAGAAGACCACCAGCAGGTCTTCTCGGCTCTCAGACATCTAAAGACTGTTGTTAACTAAAGAGGTGATACCACTCAGTGGTATCGCATGGGCTTGTTACAAGATATTTTTATTTTTTTTTTTTTGAATTGTGAGTGTATTACAGACTGACTTTGATACAATTGTTAGTTTTACGTGACATTTCTCAGGCTGGGCTACGTAACCCTAAACAGGTTTAGTTTGTAACCCTTCATCTGTACGTTTAGACCTCTGGAGAGTCTCACCATTTACAGCAACACATAGATACAAATGCCAGAAGTTAATCACCAAGCCTTTGGCTAAGAAAATGGTAGGATTAAAATGGAAATCATAACTGTCACAACCCTGTAGCTCTGTAGAACAGAAATACTGGATGACTGCAGTATCGCTCTCTCATTCACTTCATCTCCACATCGCTGACTTTCTTACTACCAAGTCTGCTTCTTTCTCTCTCATCCACTCCTTGAAGCTACAACAAAAGAGAAAAATTGAGAGCGTTATCACCGTTTTTGCATAACCAGCCCATCAGTCTCATACAAAATCATGTTTATTCATTTTGCCCTCAGGGGAAAGAGGGTAAAAGGGAGATGATTAAATTCTAATTTGACCTCTATCATAATTTAGCTGAGCCTATTATGATGTCAATCATTTGAACTCAATAGTGCAGTGACGAGAGAGTGACTGTATGGCAAAGGGGATTATAGATAGTTTGAGGACCACACAGTCATTGTATCAAATTGGTTTTATCTAGCCATATGTAATTTTTTCCCCCTTGAGAGAACAGAACTTGCTTCAAAGTATGAAGTGAAATGAAAATAATGAAACACAATAAGCGAAAATTTGCTTTTTAAAACATGTGAAATTGTGTTATATTAAGGGAAATAATTTGCTTACGCCGCGGGTGAATTGCAAATGTGAAAATCTCTATGTTATTAGAAAACTCAATAAAAAACCTTTGCCGTTTTCTATCTCTACGTTTTATTTTGTATTCTATTGTTCATACTCAGTGCATATATTTGTTAAATTGCATATAAGCTAAAAACGCACATTATTTAACATATTTTGTGTCATTTCTGTAACGAATGTCATAATATTTTCATCCAGTACAAAGCAGATCACATATGATCGCACTGTGCTCACTGAACATTTGGTTTTGACAAGGATGGAAGCGTAGCATGAAAACACATGCAGCAAATACATTACTGCAGCAAGACAAATTAATATGGCAAATTATCTGCTTGTTGAAAAGCAGAATGTAAGGCAAACAAGAAGCTATGCCAAAAAACTCCAAACAACACAAAAAACTAGAAAATGAAAAATGCACTTGTTTTGAAAAACTACTCCAGCTATTTCATATTAGTACTTCCAACTCCTGAACTTGACCTGTACTTATGTCATAAACATCATGTATGAAATATACTCAAAATATGCCAGATTTGATCTGTAGAAAAGAGTGGGTGAAATTTCATTGTTTGAATAGTTGAACTTGTTATCCTCAAAGCTTTTTAGATGCTGAGATCTTTTGTAAAGAATACTATAGTCTCAGTATGTTTTAAACTTTGGCAAATGCTGTTTAATCATTTAAGAGGGTCATAAAAGTATGTAAAGTAACTGTACATTTTTAAAATTTCAGTAAAAGGTCATCTTTAATGTCTTCAGTGAAAACATTAAAGCACTTCTTTTTACTTTATATTCATGCTAAGTAGTTTGCCCAGGGGTGTACAAAGTTTCGCTCGCAACTGCTCTATGAAGACGAGCAGATGAGTACTGGCACTTAAACTCTGTTTATCTTTAGATGTCAGTCATCTTTATAGGTATTTCTATTGTGTGTAAACTTATTCATCTAAAGTGCAGCATTGATCGATTTAGTCCTCCATCTGTCGCATACCTGCTCATCTGTATGTCTGCTTTTTGTGTTATTGATGGCTGAGGACCCTGACATGGTGATGCCTTGCTCACTGGAAAAATCATTCTACATGTTAGTGTTGAAAAAGTAATTTTTTTTGTGCGTGTTGGCTGGTATGATGTTAACACTGCCTGTCTTTGGTTGTCATGCTGTTTCTTGTTACAGAGAATCAAGTGTGTGTGAGCTTGTGTGAATGTTTGATTGTGCAATACTTAAACACACAATAAAGAGGGCATATAATTTTTCTTAATGCATACTTAAATACACCCTACATACTGTGTGTGAGTGTATGTGGGTCTGCTCTGGTGTGTGTTTCCCCAGGCTGCATATATGTCTTTTTTTATGAGTTAAAAGGTTATTTGAATAAAGCAATATACTCAGCAGGCAAAATCAGAAAGCGCAGGAGGCCTGCTTAGTTCTTCTGGAACTTTCTGAACTTCTTCTTTTTTCTGCTTATTTGATAATAGGAGTTGTTAGTTTGAAGAGAGGCTGATGTCTGCTAACCTGAACAAAAGGGGATTGGTAGAGGAGGGAGACCTGGGGGGAAGACCTGGGGCCAGTCTTAACTATTATCCAGGTTGCTCAGCTAGTTAAGAAGCTCCTCATTGGCAAGGCATGTGGTGTGATAAGATTTGCCTGAGATATTAAAGTCTCCGGACATTGTAGGGCTGTTGTGGCTGACATGTCTTTTCAGTGGTGCATGGAAATTGGAAACAGTAGCTGTGTAGCTGCAGATCACAGTGGTGGTTCTCATTTTCCGAAAGGGGGACCAGAGACTGTGCTCCAGTTAACAGAGGATAGCACTACTTATTTTAGATGCACATATAAGCACCTAAAATTAGTTTCCTATTTAGGGTGATTGGTCTTAGGCTTAGATATAGGCTGAGAAACTCAGATATCTGGAAGGAGCTAGGAATAAAGCCACAGGATACATCCTGTTGCCTAAATCATAGAGGTGGACATCCAACTGGGAGGGAAGTGAGAGATAGACCCAGAGAAAGATTATTGATTATAGATCCTGTATGCCCTGGGAGCACCTTGGGATCCTGCAGGAGGAACTGGAAAACCTTAATTGGTGGTTGGGTGGATGCCATCCATCCATCCATCCATCCATCCATCCATCCATCCATCCATCCATCCATCCATCCATCCATCCATCCATCCATTTTCTTTTGCTTACCCAGGATCAGGTTGTAGGGGCAGCAGCATGGAAGGCAAAGTTGTGCCGTGCTGTGTATACCTGTGTAGTTAACTTCCAATAAATGCATGGTAAAGTATGTGTTAATAAAGCAACAGGTTTACTACATTACTACAAGGACCTTAACATTAAGCCTTACCCATGCACAATAAAAACAGCCTTAACGGTCATATATATATCAGGTACTGCAAAAACAGAGAGACATGAGGACATAAATTACCTAAATGGCAGCAAATGTTTCTTGTTTTATTTATCTGCCTTGCACAGCTTAGTAAGTAAATTCTACTTAGATAACACAGATACACCAGGTCTATCTTCTTTTTGCAATCACCACTGAGAAATGGAGACCCTTTTGCCTTCAGAGTAAATGTTGTGTGCATATGTACCAGTCAGGGAATATGCATTTTCCCCTCTTGGCCAGTGGTAGCCAAAGAGTTGTTGACTGATCTCTACGGCTGTGTGACAGGAATCTTAGGTAGAAATAGTGTCTTCTAAATGCCTCAGAAGCAAATATGACTAAACTAAACCTGGCTTTAACACAAGCCCCAAACAAACCTATATCGATAAAGAATTTTCAAGATGACTTTCACTGATTAGTTCAAGGTGGGCAGACTGTAAAACCACACATTGTATAACAACCAAGAAAACAGTGGAAATGCAGCATTTACTCCTAGGGTTGGCAATATAAAAACTTTGGAGGGTGATAAAGGTGTACCCTTTTTCATTTTCATTTTACAACTCACAGTACGGTCTCCAAGGAGACGAGTCCATGCCCTGTGGTGAACCATTACTTTCTTCAAGTTCCTATTTAAACTTTTCATTTCACTGACTGTTAGGTTTAGGAAAAGATTATAGTTTTGTCAGACTTTTTTTTTTCTCTCCACCAGTGTGACTTTGTTTGGCAAAACACAACACTGACACATTGTGTGATAGAGCGGTGAGTCACCCACATGTAGAGATTTTGGGGAGCAAGAAACAGTCCTTTATTATAAGACCGCAGCAGTGAGAGGCTCAAAAAGCCTTTAGTTGTAACATCTGAGCAAAGTCCAGATTTCATACTTTCATTAAAACGCTTTGGCAAATTCATCTCATCCTATAATGTATAAAAAATAATGGCTTTTTTTTTTTTAAAGCAATACTATTGCAGACCTTTAAAAAAAATAAGGTAGCTAATTTGAGTTCATTTTTTATTTCATTTATTGTTACACAGTTTATATTCTGCATTAATTTTTGTGAGTTGACAACACCGAGCATGAAGCTTACTAGTTTAAAGGTTGGTCTTTTGAGAGAAAAGGAAAAAAAATGTACATGAATGTTCTGTGATACAGAGAAGATCTGAGGGTGGACATCCACAGAGACACCGAATTAAAATGAAAAGAATGAAGTCAGTGACTGAACAGTGGGAGATGCAGTTAAAAAAACAACAAAACAAAACAAAACAAAAAAACTGCAAACAGATGAAGCTGATCAACTTGTGTTTAGGTTTTCCAGCTTACCATTAGAGCAACATAAACAAGTTACTAAAGCTGGTATTTTACAAAACAGAAACAAACAAACAAACAAAACCCACCCCTCAGATCCTCAGCAGACTCATCGGAGCTGAACTGACTGAACCCCCTGCTCATCCTTTTTCCACACCTTCCCCTCTCTCCACGTTATCTTCCAATATCCCACAAAGTCTCATTAATCAGCATCCATTAAGACCACAAAGGCTGTGTGGTTAGAGTCATCCCGCTATATGGACTCTTGGATGGTCAGACAACACAAGATGGATGCTGTGGACCACTTACTGTAGAGGGTTAGCAGAGAGGGGACCACAGAGTAGCACAGCTCAATAATTAAGGGCTTACCCATATCTCCACCTCATTACACTGTTATTACAATTTGTAGATACATTTCTCAGCACAGTGTTGTCCTGAATCATACGAGAATGGCTTTTCTTTCTTCTAATAATCTGGAAGGAGGGAGACCCCCCCCCCCCACGCAGATGAATACTTGCATTTGCAATAAGTGCTCTAATGCTTCGTAGCTGTATGTAACCGCAGAAGCCAACCCTGTCAAAGCCTGTTAGTAGCAGAATTACATTAATTTCAAGTGACTTCTATTTTATTTTGAAGTCGCACTTTCTCTGGGTACATCGTGATCCTCCTGATCATTAGGTCACTGATGTAAATAAAAGCTCCTGAAATATTAACTCGAAGTAATGCTTGTAAAGGCAGGCGTGAACAAAGGATAAGAAATGATATTACTTTCAGTTTTTTAAATATGGCACCAATTTAACATATGGTGAAGGCATAATTTGATCAACCCTAGCCACGGCAGCAAGTAAAGACAGCAAGCTCAGTCACAGATGTCATTTAATGGCTTTAAATCCAAGCTTTATATGAGGCTTCAACAAACAAAAAATCTATTTCTAGAGAAAAAGTGAAACTTTTTGAGCTAGAATCTAAATGTTGGAGACACTGAACTTTAAAGCATTTGCACAGTATCTGTAGACTTTAGTCCAGAGAGCTGAATCTTGGATAACATTAAACGAAAAGAACTTGTAATTAAATAGTTACAAAATAAAACTTTCTGCAGCTGTGAATGTGGGACGTAAATGACAGTTCACAAATCTGCAACATTAAATCAAAGCTTTATTAGATGCAACTATAGCCACTGTTGGCATGTAATCGTGGCTGAAAAATCCTTACTAACTACAAACCGCATGCAAATAGACTTCTGTTGTACAAACCTGTCACATATTAACACAAAAGCTTCCTGTTCCATATAATATCATTCTTAAAGAAACACAAGACTGTGGAGTCCATAATGTACTTTGCTGATGATATTCAGTAGGAAAATTATCCAGAGCAGCCAGCAGTGTGGGTTGCAGATGTGCGCTCTCCTTTATATTCTCTCCCTCATACCTGCCTTGCATATTGCCCTCTATTTTCATTGTTGTTTTCTCCCTAACAATTTTCACCTCCCATTTCATCTCCTGTTGTACATTCCTCACTATTATTTCTAAAGAACCTATCAGGGATGGAGGTAAGCAGGTCTCTGATTAGATTACGCTCCTTGTCTTTTAAGGCTTGGGGGATTTATACCTCATCGTTATTAAGGAGAAAGCCTTCAATCAATAATTGTTGGGTGAATTTATGGCAAGCACAGTCAGTTAAAAATCTTTTTGGGGCAATGTTATTAGCTGTGACGAGGCCTGTGGCTGCTGAGGGCTTGGCTACGGGCCGGCTTATGTGAAGACAGGCGACGGCAAAGCAATCACTCTGTCTGCCTGGGTGGATGGAAGCCGACAATCTCTGCCAGCTGCTGACAAGACAGACAGAAGACACTGCCGCCACCTTAAATCTCAAACAAAATTCAAGCATGGAAGAAGCCTTTGTGTTTTATGAAAAGGCAAACATGCAATATCTGCTCAAACGCACAAACACACATGGGCGCGCACACACGCTTCCCCTTACATGTCTGACTACTTGTTGCTTCATTCAGGAGCAGAAAGCTGTGATACTGCCAAGTACAAGCTGTGTACTTGTCCCTGAAATGATCACAGGCAGCCAGAAACTCCCTTAAGAAACAAGTAAGTAAAATTCAAGGCGAACAAGTTCACTCATCAGAGCCAATTCCCTATCCACTACCTTGTGTGTATTTTCCTCAGCTGCACAGCTTGCTTGTTTGATGTTTATTTTTTATTTCTAACATACAATTATGTTTGAGCATACTCAAGGGCCCCGTTACTTCCCCTCCTCTACCTCTGTAAAATTTTATTTGATTGATTTTCAGCAATTTCGTCTTGTAAATCCACTATCTCTATCATGCTTGGCTTACTTTGTTGATGTGTACCCTTGCTGTCGACACTGTCTCAGCTAAGAGATGGATGAATGAAGAAGGAGCTGAAGGGAGAGAGAAAGAAAAATGAAAAGTTGGATAGGGAAGGGAGGAAAGCCAGTCCTGTAAGAGGCTTAAGAGCCTCCTGGAAGTTGCCGTTTGGCTTGGGACCAAGCGCTGTTGTGCAATTGAGTTGCTCCTTTATCTGTTTTTGGCTTTGTGATTTCAGGCAGAAGTCTGACCGCAGCTGCTCTGCCTAGTTGACTGTGCACACACACACACGCAGAATGCACGTACACACAAACACAGGCTTAAGACCCTCTCACACACGACTGACTCCATCTTTAATTTCTCAGTTTGAACTTTTTAGTTGCTGTTTGGAGGTAACAACAGCAGTGGGGTGCATCAATCCAACCGGATTTGTTCGTTTCAAAGTTGGGGATGTTGTTTGTACATCACATACTAGTTTCGCACAACTTTTCCTCATGAATTAGCTCACTGTTGGACTAAAGAAATGAGGATACTAGTTTAATACGTACAAATGCAAATCTATTTAAAAAATATTAAAGAGAAAAACACTGACACTGTATGTATTTCATGTGAATGGGGGGGGGTTAAAATGTCATTATGTTGTGGGTTTGATTAATATCAATAAAGGCAGGTTTTTCTGACAGAGAAAAAAAATGTATGAGGACTCAGGCAGGATGCCTTTACGGTCAAAAGTAAAAAAAAAAAAAAAGTACAACATAAAGTCCACAAAAATAAAACTACATGGGAACTCAGCAATGAAGCACAAGGAAACATATGTGAGAAAAACAGAGAAGGAACCCAGGAAGCTGAAACGGGACACTGCTGCTAGATAAAGACAAGACTACTATGATTGAATAGTTCCTGTGTCACTTTACCTTGACCTCAATAGAAAATATCATGAAATCACGGAAAGGCGACAAGGAAATCTGTTTGGAGAGTCGGACTGCACTTACACTGGGCTCCTAAATAATGTCAGATTGGATGTTGTTTTTTGCCCACTGCTTTGTGTTTTTTGAATTTCTGATATTGTTAAATCTGTCTCTTTTCTAGAGTCTAATCTAAATATGTTAGTTTATAGTAGGTTTTACTGTTCTGAATGTTCCCTTAGTGTTCAGTTTTGAGTATTTAGTTTCTTTCACAGTGTTTGTGTGTCAGTGTGCCTGCCTCCCCGTCGTGTTTCGTCCTTTCCTGGTTTATTTTGCTAGCTCTTCTCTCGTGTGCATTGCGATTAGTTTTGCTTCCCCTTATTGCATTAGTTTGATTCTGTTCACCTGTGTCTTTTCTCCCTTATCTTGTATACATATTTAAGCCCTCAGGTTTCTTCAGTTCCTTGATGTGTTCTCCCTCATCTCCTCCTTGGCAGTGTGCAGCTTTGTTTGGTGTTTCCTAGAAAATCCTAGTTAGATTATTTGCTCATGTAGAGCCTCTCCTTGGTTTCTTGTTGTTTTGTGGATCACCAGCAATAAAGCTGTTTTTGAGTTTATGTTTTGCCTGCATTTGGGTCCACACACAGCCAAGCATGGCAGATGTGGGTCTGCTAGATAGATAGAGCTACTTAACATGGCCGGCTGATCCATGATGGGACCATGGTGGGTCCATGGCTGTAATAAGATTCCCTGCTTGTGATGTGGGCAATGCGACCATGAGTGGAAACGCCCAGAAGAAGCATTTAGGAAAACTGGTGGTAATGTCTGGTCCATCCACCAGGAGGAGCAGTGATAATAGAAGCTAGTGGTGTGCGATACTGCAAGATTTGGTACAGTATCAGTCCGATACCAAGTAAATACAGGGCCAGTATCGCCAATACTGATATCAATACCGATACTTTTAAAATTAATTATGAAGAATTTTCATGACATTTAAGTATTTTGTGATTTTTTTTTTAACCTTTGGATCATTAATTAGAATTGGATAGAACTGGGCAAAGTTTATAGGTAAAAAGAAAATACTTTATCAAAATAAAAGTTTTTGTTCTGAAACAATAGAACAGTGACAACAGTTTTCCCCATACATTGTGAAGTCCGGATTTTTTTTTCTTAAATAAAGTGTACAAAATGATCACTCAAGAACAAATTAAAACTTTTTTCTGGTAGAGTGTTCAGAAAGTATAATACAAAAATGTATTACTAATTTTCCGGATTTTTTCTTAAATAAACAAGCTGTACAAAATTATCACTCCACATGTTATAAAACTACGGTGGCCCAGAGGTGTCAGGTCAAATACAAAAGCCACAACACAAATACAAAAGCCGCAACACAAATACA
>JAVDPK010001917.1:29941-40953 GCA_034780415.1 Cichlasoma orientale
CACACACACACACACACACACACACACACACACACACACACACACACACACACACACACACACACACACACAGCATCTCTCGTTTTCTCTCCCAACGCACAACAAGGTTGTTCTCAGCGTGTGTTCTCTCCATCTTCCTTGTTCCTTCTGTCTCTCTCCAGGGTACACATGATAGCGACTGATGTAGGCAGCAATTTATATCGCTGAAGGAGGCTATGAGAAATACAGATGATATCCCACAAAGGGGGTTTCAAGAGTGGAGGAACGACGTCAATGAACAGGAGTTGGGTAGAAGGGGTGGGGGGGTCATGAGAGCTTGATATAAGACTGTAGTGTCATTCCAATGGTGACTCAAGAGACATCTGCAATCCACTTTAGAGTACTTTGCCCTATTTTCTTCCTCTTTGCTTTTTCCAGCCTTCTGGTGAAAAGGTTCATCCAGGCACTGCGTTAAATTGAACTCTGTTAAATTTAACCGCTTACTGGCTAGAAATTGGACATTTTTCGTGTTGCCAAGCATTTATTCTCTATAAAGAAGTCAGTGAATTGACAAGAGAAAGAAATTTGTACTTAATTGTGGCATCTTAAAAGGCAATAAAGAGAAACGGTGTCAACCTCTGATGGGCCACTGCAGTACAAGGCTAAGAAGAGACGGCTTGATGGGAGAAACACAAAGGCTTAAATATTGGAGCGGTTAAGTAATGGTGAACAAGCACTGTCTCAATCCACCTCTTCCAAACTCCTGTCCTGTCTAAGTTGTATCTAAACTGTACTCACTCACAAGCACTCCATGATTACATTCCAGTAACAGCACAAAAAATTCTAATTTTAAGGCTCTTTCTTTTCATATATATATATATATATGTGTGTGTGTGTTATTAGAAAAAATATATTTTTTGAACAAATATATTTTTAATATATATTGAATAATCACTGAATCAGGACTGACTTAAAAGTTTAAAGCAATACTCTGGCAGTGAAAGTGTAAAGATAAAACAAATATTACAAAACTGCATTGTATTCACTAGCTAGATATGCCACTTTGGTAAACTGGCTGTGATCTGTGTAGTCAATTGTAGTGCCAATAGTACAACCATGGTATACATTTCCAGAGTCTACAGTCACCTCTTACTGTACACTTCCAGTAGGAGTGGAGAATCGCACTGTAGACTACCACTCATCGGGCAATATTTATATTGGATTTAGTTCATATTTATTAAAAGTTTAAAGCAAAAAATATTTTCTTTAGTGTTCAATGCAATATAATTCCTTGACAATTTGTTCTGTTCACAGTTAGCATTTCCGCTACTATATGTTGCATGAAAGAGTTGTGTATATACTCTAGTAACTTTGTACTTTGGTAATGCTGAGCTGTATATATTGTGAATGACAGTTTATTCATTATCAGTGATGCCCTTCTCTTATAATGTCTCTGAGTGTTGATGCACGGTGGTGCGGTGGTTAGCATCGCTGCCTCACAGCAAGAAGGTCCTGGGTACTGGGTAATGGGTCCGGACCTTTCTGTGTGGAGTTTGCATGTTCTCCCTGTGTCTGCGTGGGTTTTCTCCAGGTGCTCCTCCCACAGTCCAAAGACATGCAGTTAGTGGGGTTAAGTTAATCGGTGATTCTAAATTGCCCATATGTGAAGTGTGAATGGTTGTGTGTCTCTCTGTGTTAGCTCTGTGACAGACTGGCGACCTGTCCAGGGTGTACCATGCCCCTTGGCAGATGGGATCGGCTCCAGCTCCTCACAAGCCTCAATTGGATAAGTGGAAGAAAATGGATGGATGGGTGAATTAATTAATAACTGATTTAACCATGTTGTGTGATACTTTATGCTCTAACTTGCAGCTCTGTTCTGGGTTTCATGCACTTGATTTGCAGAAGTGTTAAAAGTTAATTATGTAATGTAATTATGAGGGCAACAATGTGGTAAATGCATTCACCAGGGTTGGCATTCAGATGCAGTGGCATAGATTCAACAAGCTGCTGGAGACATCCCTCAGCGATTATGGTTCATACTGACACAGTTGCTGCAGATTCGTCAGCTGCACATCCATGATGCAAATCTCCTGTTCCACCACAGTCTAAAGGTGCGCTGACTGTGGAGGCCATTTGAGTGCAGCGAACTCACTGTCGCGTTTAAGAAAGCAGTTTGAGATGATTTGAGCTTTGTGACATGGCGTGTTATCCTGCTGGAATCAGCCTTCAGAAGATGGGTATGCTGTGGCCATATTGTGGTCATAACATACCATTATTTAGAAAAATAAGAGAATAGCAACATACAGTGAAGTGACAAATTGAAGGAAATATTTCATCAAATGATAAAGGTGATCCCTCTTAACTCTTTACATCAATTTGCAGTGGCCTTTCCCGGTAACAACTAGATATTAACATTTGTTGGGTGTTAGCATGTAAATTAAACTACATTTTCATTCTGTCATCAGCAATGCAGCTAAGTAAAGATTTTTGTGGAGTTTTTTTTAAGAAGATTTCTAGAATCCATTTTGGTGCAACAAAGGTTTTCCAGCTAGAACCAAAAGATAATCACCAGCATTCTTTTAATATAGTTTTATAAATAATGTTGTTATTGAAGTACCATTTATTCGAGCATTACAGACCTTTAATTTGTGTTCATGAAATTATCATAATAAATAAGAAGATGCATAGATTTCTGTCAAATAAAGTAACAGAGACTCATTGCTTTTACTGTATATGAACTAATGTTTAAGGTCATGTTTAAGGTCAGGCACATTATAAACCATTAAATCACTGATTTTCATTATATTTCCCTGATTCCACATAGGTATACATGCATAAATCAGTACAGCGATGTAAATAAACTACATGAATTATGCAGCATTTGCTTTAAAAAAATGAACTGGATTATGTTGTTATTGCGTAGCTTCAATAGGTATCATAATGGATACCTGATTCAAACATGAAGTGGAAAAAGATCAGACATAGAGATGAATCTAGAAGATGTAAACAGCCTCTGAAACCCTTTTGAGGTTTTGAACATCTTAGTCCATGCACAGCATCTGATGCCTCAGGTGGGATGAATATAGCTGAAAACACCCCCTGACAAGAAACAAGACAAAAGATCTTATGAGAAACTGAAGTTTCCTACGTTGTAGACTTTTGACCAATCACAGCCAAGATAAATAGCACTGTGGCTTACCATCCTCTCTGAGTTAGATATCCAACGGAGCCTTAAATAATATTGGATGTCACCATGCAGTCTAAACAGCAGTGGTGCCAAGCCTCATTAAATTTAAATACAGCTGTACCAGTTAACAGACAAAAAGAATCCACGGTGGCTTTTCAAAGTGATTAAATATAATGAATTATTGGCCACCAGAAGTACTGTGGAGCTTACTGAAAGGGGGCCTGTATTAACCGTACACCATTCTTATTGATACAAAATCTAATATAAGACAACAATTAATAATCAACAACAAAGTCTCCTCAACATGGCAAACATCATGACACACAAAATTGTGTGAAACACAAACTCAATAACTGCACATTTTCAAAATTACGCTGCAAAACAGCATGCTCGATAATACCAGCTAGCCAGGTAGCATAAGAGTCTGGTGACACTGAAGGACATTAAAGACAGATGGAGGATGAAGAAAAGACACCAGAGATTCACCAGATTAACTTGTGATGAAGAGAGGAGCTGTGTCTGCTGTTCGGGAGGTTTTGAGTCTCATTTCGCTCTCATTTCTGACCGAACTGATTCTGTCCTGTATGCTCCACATACAGGAGCCCAAGTGAGGGAAAGATAAGATGTTACTCAAGGCTAACAGATGTTTTTTGTTTGGAGAAAAAATCATTTGTGTCACAAAGTTTGGAAGAAAGAAGTCCAAATGGAGGTTTCAATGCCAAACTTAATAGGTCTGCTGTGAAAACATTAATGCTAATGAGCCATATGTTGACTTTTTTAAAAAAAAACAATAAAAACAAAAAGTAGGATTAGATAGATTTGAAGAATAGATTTGGTTTGGTCCTGTAGTTTTTTTTCTATTCTGTTCTAATCCATATTTCACTGTTTTTTATCTTCTTTTATTATAACATTTTTTTCATAACATTGTTTTATACAATACCAGCCAAAAATTTGGACACACTCAGTCCAAAGTTTTGACTGGTACTGTATATGTGTGTGTGTGTGTGTGTGTGTGTGTATTCAGCCCAGTGAAGAATCGAATAGCTATACACTTGTGCAACTGCAACATCAATAATATTAATAATCATAATAGTGTGATATACTATGAAACTGGAATAATCTTAAAAAAAAACCTCTCAATCTCAAAAGTCTTGAAAATAGGGATACCGTCTGCATCTCAATAGTGAAGACAGTGTGGAAGTGCTTTAAATCTGCAAGTATTTAATGGCCAGGGGGTGACTGGCTGCAAAAGACCTTTGTTTGTATAAAAATCTGTAGGAAAATGCTGCCTGGCTCTGTGACCTCAATAAACACTTTCCACAGGATTTTGTGGGCTAAATTGTGGTCATTTGTTAGAAGTCAGAAAGGAGGAGTATCCAGGTTATGTTTAAGATCCTGCTCTTAGTGTTTTACCTCTAACAAAGCGCCCACTCAACAAGTAGCTGCACATGCTTTTAACAATGTAGCAACCAGAAATAACAAGGTCCAAACTGTTTAGTGTTATAACTTTCACAGCTATTTTTGTCAAATTCGTTCCCTTTTAATGTCGCTATTTGAATAGTTAAAGCAAGAAAACTAGTCAAATGGATGTAAACGTCCTCAAGTCAGTCATGAACGTAAAACTGAAAACTGGTTGGCTTCTACAACAGGACAATGATCCTTATAACGTGAAATCCTTCAGGAACTACTAGCTGAAGTTACCTGATTGTCCTGTGCAGCCCCCCTACTTGTTTCTTTTAACTTGCAAAACCTTCGATAGGATGTGCGTCATCTTTATCACCAGTTTGTGCTTTAGGTGTCTTTTTATTTTCAATAAGCGCTTTTTTTTTTTATATCTTAAATGAAAAATTGGAAGCTTCTTATAATACAGAGGAACCGTGTGTGTTCTGTTGTACTTTTTCTGTACAATTCAAACCACAATCATTAGCTGAGGTAAATCCACTCCTGGAGAAATGTTGCAGTACACTCTTCATTATGATTTACTACAAACCCACTCTCTTGTTTGCAATCAATACACAATTAGCAAACAAGCAGAGGGAATATCTTGTTCATTACCCAGAATTATTGTTATTTTTTTCTGTAATGTTCTGGTCGACCTGTGGCTGCAGATGTCAACAGAGAATGTCAAGGGTCTTATAGATACATTCAGTGGTAGATTTTAGGGACATAGTAGATAAATGGCAGAAATTTTCACTGTGTGGAGTGTATCCATTGCACCAATGGCTTATGGCATACAGCAAGTGTCCATAGTCAGCCAAATACATGCTTCCTTTTAAGGTCTTTTGATAGAAAGACAACAAAACAGTATCTCCCACTAAAACCTGGTGTATCACACTCTAACCTTTTTGTGAACTCAGAAAATATCAGTTTTATCTGAGATTATACTCTGCAGTTATTAGCTATGCTGTCAGCACCTGAGAGTGCATGCAAAATTACAAGCATTCTGGCTAAAGATTTTGTCAACTGACTATTGGCTCTTTGTCAGAATTAGCTAGCCTTGTCTCGCCTGCAGTTGATTCAAAATGTTACAGGAAAACTCCTTACTGGAAGGGAGAAGACAAACTCCATATTTCCCCTGCACTGGACTGTCTCCACTAGCTGTCAGTGAAATTGATTTTAAGATAATTAGCTTAGATTCCTTTAATGCTCTGCATGGACTGGCACTAGGTCTACATGTCTCTAAGCTCTATACCGCTGTTCCACTTATCCATCCTATTGGATAGGCTGACCAATCTGCATACGGCTGGTCTCATGGCCCGACCCTGTCAGGCATGCATACATGCGCATGGGTGCCATACAACCTACTGAGTATCATTTTGAGTTGCTGCAATGAAATTTCAGCAAAATGGACTAGCCTGCAGCATCATTTTTCACTTTGATGTTTGGGGTGTTTTTGAATTCAGCATTCTGTAGATTGATAGATTTCATGTCCATCAAACAATGTGGCATCATTTTGTTCCTAACACATTACCCAATCCATACTAGTATAGATATCCTGCATGATTTTTTTTCCCCCATTGAGGGATCTGATATGTCTGTGTAGGCTTATCCTGGTCGCAGTAGTCTCAGAAGCTTTAAAAAGGTGACTGGACTTCTTTAATTTTGTGAAGAGGTTTTACCTCATCCAAGAGGCTTCTTCATTTCTAAAACCAAAAGGTTGAAAGTCCCAGGTATTTAAACCCTAGTGGGGGTTGTCCCGTTGGAGTGGTCATTGATCCACTATTAATCATGTGCGTCACCACATAAGCCAAGGTGTGAAAAAAGGTGTGAGTCATTACCACCATGGATTTCGGATGAAACCACTGTGCACCCACCCTATTGTGTGACTTGTTAAGGTCACCTGAAGTAAGGTGCACGTGGGGGTTGAGGCGCATGGGAAGAGATCACAAGACTGCATTATAGGTGGCTGACAGCTGGTGTCGTAAGCCACCACCTCTGTTCAGTGACGGTTGTTCACAGTGGACATAGACAGCTTCTTTCACTCTTCTTTAAAACCATCTAACTTCCGGGTGGAAATGTGAACATTGGCATCCTCGAAACAGTACAGCTGAGTCTTGTTCTGTCAAGGTGGCTCTACTATGTTGTGCCATGCATTTGTGGAGTGGCTGTTTCTAGGATTAAATCATAAAACTAATTAAAAGCATAGTTTACCTCCTGAGGGGATGATGGGATTATTTGAATGCAGCCTCCAAAACAAGAACCATTTTTCATGCAAATATCTCTTTTCAGTCTTTTGTCTTTGACTATGAAGACTACAAATCTGTTCAGATGATCATTTGCTGAGCCAGTATGGAACAAGGTCAGCCTATTGGTTACAGGGGTCCTTGTGATTGATAGATACGTTTCATGTTTGGATGGATCTGTATTTCCCATTACCCCTCTGGTTGGTGCAGCGGTACGATATCCAATATTCCCACATGGCTTGAGCTCTTTAAATGGTGGCTTCCAGTAGGGAAGAACCCCCACCTCCTTTTTTTCCCCCTCTTTGATTGGCTCCTGTTCTAGAAAAAGGTCCTCTCACTTTACTTTATTGATTTAAATACTCTGGGGAGGGCCAACTGTATACCGGATAGCAGAGATCTGCTCGTGGATTGTGTCTGCCTGTCAACACGTAAAATTGCCACTGGGGCCAAGCTAGCAACATTTGAGCTATTCAATATGTCAGATGCAGTTAAAGGGAGTGGGTGGGATTATCAATGAGAGGGTGAGTAACCAGAGAGTGCCCCATGTTGGGGAGACACAAACAGGAAGTAGAGCAATTTGATTTACATATTGATAGTTTTTGAAATGAGGAACTGGGGATGGAAATTGATGCTATGTACCATGTTGAGCTCAGGCTTGTTGGCAGCTTCGATGAGAGGCAGGGGTGGAGAGTAAAAACAAAAACAACTGCCCATGTTGTTATTTTTATTTCATATTACACCAGTAGTCTTCTTACTAACCAGGGCCTTTACAATGTCTCGCATCTCCTCCGTGAAGAACTGACTGGAAAAAAGAAAAAGCTGCTCTTTGATCATGTCATTTGACACTTGAATAATGACACATTGTTATAAGTGAGGTGGCATTACCATTTCTCTGATGCCAGGTGACTTAGTCTATGGTCTGAGACAAAGCAAGGGCAGAGTCAAACAAATGTAACCAGGAACTAATATGAAGTGGGGCTGACAGGAGGAAAATTATGAAACAAGATTACATTATTCTAATGTGGGCAGACAAAAGGGTAAGGGACAAGAATAAATGGAAATTCAGCTGAGTCAGAGGAAAGCAGATAAATGCCAATGAACTAGTGCAAAGACTTCTATTTTAATGAGATATGGAAAAGGGTGATAGGGTGGAATGAGAGATCAATGTGATCAAGAAATAAATGATTACACACCATCTCAAAAATCACAAAGTACCACATTTTTTAAAAGTTTTACTGCAGCCCCTATGGTTCATATGTTAAATGAAACATAGAACACCAAAAAAGATCAAACTGAATGAAACCTTTTAAAAATCAAACAGAAGTAATGGCTTTCCTTAACAAAAACCAACTAAAAAGGTGTGAATTTTAGATGGAAAGCTAACATACTTAGTTTCCTCTATTAATAACTGTATTCATAATGTGCCATGTCTTCAGAACAGAGCAGAGTACTTTTACTTCTATGTCACTGAAAATTAAAAATGAATTTTTTTCTCGTGGGCCCAGGAAATCCTACTGACGTTATTTTGAAGCAAATTCTGCTTTTCACAAACAAACCTTTGTAAAAACTGTCTCTGGTGCACCATGCTGCTGCTGCGTTCCCTTTTTTTTCTCCTAGTTAAATATGTATTCACAATGTTCTTTTCAAAGAAAACACAAAGCATGAAGGGCACATTAGATTAGATTGATTTTTCAATATTGCCCATCTAATACCAAATATTTACCAAGAGTTTCTATTTTTTTCATGTGCTAAAATAGACTAAAAACAAATGCTAATTATGCATGCATGCGCCACACACTATCTTTAATTCTCTCTCTTGAAACTATTTATTATTATTTGAGTTTGACTGGTTTTTTTTTATTGCGTTCTGTAATTGATTTTGTTTTGAACTACCTAACAGCTGACAGTGGCAATAACTAAAAGCACCAAAAATATATGAACTAAACCCGTGGATGCTGATCTTCATCAGAGTACTATCAATTGAAGCACCAGTTACAGTAGCACTGTTCATGCTAAATAAATATGGCCGACAGACACACAGCCAGACAACCTGTTTTTGTAGTAGTAGTATTAAGGTTAAGGTTTCAGTACCCCCTAGGGCCACCCATGATGTATACATTACTAATATTGTCAAGTTGTTTCAATGTTGCGATTTGTGATAAATGGTCACATCACATTAGCAGAGTGAAAGTGGATCCTTATGCTGCATTCTATAGAAAAACAAAGGCGGATTTATGTATGTCACTGCCTCCCTGGACCAAGAAGCCCCTGGATCCTTCTATCTCTGACCCTCACAAGTCAATGCAAGCCCTCTCATCTGGGATTATTCATGTTTCCCACATACAGGGTTGAAGCTTTAATCAAATGCCTGCCGCCCTTCATGGCGTTGACCTCTCTCACGAGCAGTTTTCACAGCGGAGACGGCAGGTCAATCGCTTCTGCCACCGCTGTTTCCGCTGAGGAGCATTTCCACCGCATGGGATGGCCATTAAAGCGATTTAAATCAGTACTGGCAGAGAGGACGGGGCTTGCTGCTTGCCTTGGTAACTGACAATGTAATGATTAATGTGAGAGGGTTGTGGTTCTCTTAGGGTTGGGACTAACACAGCTGACTGGAAGGTCCAAAGGTTCATTCAACAATAACTGGGAAAAACTGTGAGGAAAAGAGACCAGTAACAGTCACACGGTCACTTCTGTCTTGACCAAAAAATACAAATAAAAATAAATAATGGAGATGCCCTAAAGCAGAGCATCTACTTTACTAGAGCTGTTTAGCGGCCAGAAGGAGAGGACTGCACCAGCCAGCAATATTGTGTTATTGAGAGAATGAAGCAGTTCAGTGCTTAAAAAACTGATAAGAGCACACATGTATTTGCCGTGTAAAGCCATAGTATAGTAATAGTTTCTCTAGCTGAGACTGAAGTCACACTCCCACTGTGTGTGTTGCAATCCAAGTTTCTCTGCTTTAATGTATGATTCGATAGCTAGTCCAGCCGCATGTGCATGTAAATCTCTTCCTTTGAAATGGTTTGCCCTTCCTGCACTTATAAAGACACTAGAAATTGACCTCCCATTCTCCATTGTAAAAGCAAAATGACGGAGTGCAGCCTGGAGCATTCAGCTGGAGGCGACCCGTCACATGTTCCTTCAAAGCAGTCACAGTCTTTGACTGAGAAGGCCTCTCACAAAGAAAAAATAACACCAGTTTTTAGAAATAAGTTCTATAAGCAGCAAAGTAACTTAAAGTTGACAGGAGTTTTAGTTTTGGTGTCATTTATTTTGGTCTGAGGTCCTTGTTCATCCAGTCATGCTGAATGCTAGCACCTTCAGTATTGGCTGAACTGTTGCAAGTCCATCTACTAAAGCTGAGCTGATTTCAAAGGTTAGAAAATAGCCACACTGATTGCAGCAAAGCATTCTTTAGCAGTACTGTGCAAAAGTCATGAGTCACCCCTCATTTCTTTATATTTTGCTGCGAAGCAGCCAGACTTTCTTTCAAAATTTTCTTGAGCAACACTTCTCCAGTTTTTGAAGGTCTTTTAAATGTTTTCTTTGGACTTCGGCTGCTTTTTCATTCATTTTCTGTCCAGTCCTTGTACCTGACCGTTTAAGAGGAATATTTTGTTTGTTTGCTGAACCACTTAATACCAAACTATGGATCATTAAATTATAAAAAGACATAAGTCAAAGGATAAACCAGTGTTGTGAATACACACAATGGACAACAAATAATTAATTTCAATTGTATCTTTAGGCACTTTGTTACTAGCAGCTTACTGGAAAAACACATAATTTGTTTCCATTTCTTTATTTGAATCTATGAAAAAAAAGTTTAACATGCATAAAATTGAATGTACCAACACATTATTTCCAAAATGCTATTAATGGAAAACCTGGCATATTTCAGCATGCTTTGCGGTGTGTCCTTAGACAATTTGAGGAAACTGGAGAATTGGAGGAAGCGAAAGTGGCAGGCTTAAAAAAACTATCTACTGCAGATGAACAGTATCTGAAATTCATGTCCTTACAAAACAGGGAAAAATCCAGCAAAGACCTGACACAGAGATGCATCTTCCCTCCAGTTGATCCATCTACTGTTCACTGAAGCCTCATCAGAAATGGTCTCAGTGGAAGGGTGGCTGTCAAGAAGCTGTTCTTAA
>JAVDPK010001917.1:41272-53051 GCA_034780415.1 Cichlasoma orientale
GGAGTCTCCTACATTGGCCAGAGGCATCTTGCTCTTGTTTATCTTGGATGTAGCAAAGAGTAAAATAGAAATAAAAAATATGCTCAATGGTCATGGATTGTATAACTCAGTATAACTCTATCACCAATATTCACTCGGTTATAACTGGAATCTGTGAACTGGAAAGTGTTACCTGAGTCAACATGACTTTTTCCTAATATTTCTCTCATTCTTATTGATATGTAGTTGGCTTTTTCATACACTTTAGAATCCAATGTTAAAAGATGAAGCATCTGCATTTAAACTTGTGAGAAAAGATTTTGGAAAATATAGTGTACCTGCCGATAATCCCATTATACTATCCACATCTCTCCACTTTTGTCTTAAACATAAGCATTTAAAGTTTAAAACAAAAGATAACAGCGTTTTATTTACACCGCCGTAGTTAAGTTTTGAGTGTTTCTTTTAAATGAAACTAGCAACTTCTCCGTTTTAAGATCAGGCTTTTCTACATTCCTTCAGTTCTTTTTTGACATTCCTAAGTATAGCATCAGAAGCGCCTCACTCATCTCAGAGGTATTTTTATAGGATGACTTGCTGTGAAACAGCAGCGTCATTTCATTTCACGACTGAATAGATGCTGATACTGACTCTTAAGCTGCCACAATATAGTAGTGTAGATCCAGATAAGACTTTGCCACATGATGCAGTGCAGTTTTATACCACACTGATGCTTGCTAATCCCACCTGTCACTGTTGAGGTTCCATTTATTATCACACCTTCCAGCTCCTCTTTTCTCAACTGCTGAAGTGAAGGATCTAAATCTTGTTCATGTCTTTTCACACCCAATTAACTCATGGAGGTAGAATGTGCCCTTTTGACCATACTATGCTACCCTGAGATATTTCCTCACTGCAGCATGACAAGAATAGAACTGTTGCCAACTGCAGTTACCCTGGCAATCTTTGCCAGTGCACAGTAAACACTGACACTTCTGCATCTGTGCATAATATATCTGCAACAAAGCACACTACAGTGAAAAGGCACATGAAATAAGACATTGTTATAAATATGCATCGGATGTTGCAAGCTGAACATAAACAATCTGATTGTAATTGGTACAAAGTCATTTGGAATTTAACAGTTACTTCTTTAGGAAGAATTTTACTGACATACTACATTTGCCATGTTTCTGTTCTTTGCTTACTCTTTCATACAGGAAACCATCGGTTTACTTTGTGGATGATCCTTTGTCTACCCCATAACTGTAAACATAGCATGCACTCGTTAACACAGATGGTACATCTGTGCATAATTTATCACTGACATAACAAGGATGAGCTGCTTCCATCATCCATTCTTCCATTACGTGTTTACAATTTAAACCAAAACTATGTTAATCACAATTATTCCCATATAGATTTAACACAAATACACTGTACATAAATGACCCAGAGCAAATATTCAATTTACTTTGGCATAGTTGTCCGACAATACACACACACACACACACACACACACACACACACACACACACACACACACACACACACTTCCTCTGTCACTTCATATTATTAGACTACTGAGTGGGAAATTTCAGACAAATGGGGTTGAATTCTTAGATCTGTGTAGCTAATCTCTTCTTAATTAATATTGACATGGTTGACTGAGTGTATTATACCTGCAGTTTTTAGTATGTGGTGTATAATGAATCCTCCAGGATTATTTGTATCAGCTGAATATGGTTTACTTGATAAAACTACAATGAGAAAAAAGAACCACCTTTTCAGTTGTGTTTTGCTTATTTAGCTATTTTTCACATGTGGACAATCAAGGCAGATGAATAAAAGCTGGTTTAAGTTTCATTACTAAGACAGACTAAACCATAGCATACTGATGCAAACAGTTATTTCAGAAAATTAAAATCAATAATAATATTAATATGAAAGAATGCATTTTAATGGAAGCACTTTACAGTCTATACTCTATTTACAATAGGCTTTAGATCAGTACAGTGGATGCTTAGCTCTTCAAAATGTTTTAAAAGGGTATAATCCATGCAGGATTTAAACACAAACAAAGGGATTAAACTGTGGTCTAACCCCCTCTATGTCATTGGAAAAATAAGCTAAAGTCCAGACTAAATCTATATGTTGAGTGTATAAATAAGTGAAGAACCTATTTTCCATTATACTTTCACAAACATACCTCAACATGTAATGAGTGAAAAGCCAATCCAAGGGACTCCTCTCTTCCTTCCATTATCAATCAAAGGATCAATTACTCATGTATTATTTGCACTGAAGCAAAAACAAAACAAACTCGTTAATTTCACTAATGCTGCAACCAAAAGCAGCGTCTTAATTTAGTGACAGCTAAGTGTAACTGACTGAATTGACTGACACTAATACCTGATACATCTGTAAGCAAAAAATTTTCCAGCCTGAAAACTTAAATCCATTGATACACCAGCACCAGATAATGGGAGAATTAAATGAGCAGGAACAGAGTGGACTCTCAGAGCAGTACTTCTGATGACAGTGACCATTCAACTTCATTAGGCAGTATCGACACATTTATTCCAGACTTAATCTCCGAGCAACAGTGGTGCCACTTGGCCTTTTAGACAGTGTCGATGGGATTCCATGTCTGGCCACCTCAAGCGAAAGGATGGCAAACCACAAAGAACGAACACGCAGATGTAACTCAGTCAATGGTTTTTGTAGTGTAATTTCTCTCTATCGGCCATGACAACTTGGACAGCAGAAAATAAATAATGCTTGTTGTTTCATGAAGAAACAACATACAAAGCTTAACTTTGCAGCACCAGAGTAGATTTTTCTTCTAGTACAGGGACCTGTCATGTGCCAAATTTTAAATTTTAGTAATCGATCGTAACCCCACTTGCACACATTATGATTAGTACATCTTTAATCTTAAACCTGTGCTTTTCTAATTTGGGGAATATCAATTGCCAAATTGCTGTTATGTAATAGTACAATTCTCGCTCTTTTTCTCCACAGAAAATGCTGACAAATGGCTCGGACACTGTTGTAGATAAATAATAGCCTTTCTGTGTTTTCTAAAACAAAGGTTTAGAAGTCCAAAATAAAATTAACAATACTATACACTATATAAGACAAATGTACACTGTATTATCAGAGTTTGCTTAAAAAAAATACTTTAATTGAAAACCAAAGTGTAAAATTTAATTGAAGTGCACTTTTTCAATGAGCTCCATCTATAAAAATTGCTCAGGAATCTAAAACAACTTCTGAAAAGATTCAGAAAATGAGAAATCACTGCACTGTGAAGTAATTGCCCAACTGTGCCAATTTACCACCTCCAGACTAGTAACCTCAGACTTCATGGCAGGATGATCAAAGCCACTACACTCTCCAGTGTTTTCTCCACATACAGCTTTTCCAGAGAGACTTGTTTTTTGTCTTTCATCTTTCAATTCAGATTTCCTTCCTTTCCCTTCTTTCAGGCTTCCAAACAGTAGTCATAGCTCCTTTGTTGGTCATATGTTACTTTGGGGCACCTCTGCTCTCTTTTCTCCATCTGTCTTATCGGGCGGGGTGATATTGAACAGAGCAGTTGCAGACTAATAATTGTTGCCTTATATGAATGTATATGAGTCATATGATTAGAGGTGCTCAATTATTATGGCTCCCCTCCCACTATGCTCTTCAGCTCTAGTAACCATTAATATATTATATCACAACCACTTGAAAAAACAAAGTGGATATTTTACATGTTTACCATGGACAGTATAAAAGAAGAGGGATGCGGACTACATCATGTCACGCGCTGGCTTTGGAATAAGCATTTTGAAACTTTATTGTTGTGTGGTTTGGACAAGGAAATGTCAGTTTTTGGAGCCAGTATGGATGAAAGGGTGGAGTGCTAATCTATCAGCTATTGCTAGCAAGCTTGGTTAGCAAGCTGCATTTATGAATTATGTCCGAAATGCGCAGACACACATATTGGCTAATTAGTACAAATTAATAGATTAATGAAACACTAGAATTTCATTCACCAAAATGGAAACACAAACCTGCTAGGATGCTTTAAAAGCACCAAAAGTACACCCACAGTGAAAAGGTCCAGTTTAATAACTCAAAGCAGAGGATGGTGACTGGTAGACTATAGCTGTGTCCAAGTTCAGGGGTCTGCATCCTGCATTCGTGGTCTTTGTGGGCTTCGAAGGACCCGGAGCTCTTAAAGCAACTATAACACACTTCAACATCAAAGAATAAAGAATAGTGGATAATTAATTTCCAGATATATTGACAGCTTTTTAGTAAGACATTAAAGTTCAATAAAACTATCCTGTTATGAAGCTTGACTTTAATTGCAGCCAAACCGATTTGCTCAGGAATAAATGAAACACTAAAATAAACCAAACATTAGCTGTTAAAGATCATCTGAGTGAATTATATCTGTGTTTAACTTCCACTCAGTTGCGAAACTCAACGGGGGTTTTAAAATAATGTTCTGGGAGTCAGGTGTTCTCTCTGAGTATAGTGAGCCTCGACTGCCCGGTCAGCTGACAGCTGGCTGTTAGCGCAGCAGGAACAGACATCTCTGAAAACATCGGAGCACTTTTGAAAGTAAATCTTGATAAACCAAGCAGATATTTGAGGTTTACTCACCTACTTCTTTGCCTGAAAATATCTTAACACTTTATTTTGTGTCACAGAAACAGTAATATTTCAAACCTTTTGGCCGCTATCCTCTGCCATTGCTGTGTTTAAGTTTTGCTGCACAATGAATCATGGGATATGGTAGGCCACGAAGGATACACCAGACCCATTCAAAAGAAGGATGCATTTGGAGGAGCCTTCGAATTTGGAAAGCCTTCCTCGCCTCACTTGAACGGCCATCAAAGGATGCAGCCCCTGAATTTGGACACAGCTTATGATCAGCTCCAGCTACCTGTGTACCTCTCAATGCAGCCACATCTAACTCAATCAAGGTGGTAACTCAGAGTTTTTATGAGGTGGAGAACTATTCCAGGCCATTTTTTATACTACACTGGCGCCTACCTCAGCTGCCATAGCGCAAGAGGCAGGGTACACCCTGGCCAGGTCGGCAGTCTGTTGCAGGGTTAACGCAGAGACATAGATAACCATTTGCATTCACACCTATGGGCAATTTAGAATCACCAGTTAACCTAAACCCACTAATTGCATGCTTTGGACTGTGGGAAAAAGCCGGAATACGTTGTGAGATTGAATGCCGACAAAGGGAGAGCATGCAAACTCCACAAAGAAAGGTCCTGGTGGATTTGAACACAGGGCCTTCTTGCTCTGAGACAACAGCGCTAACCCCCGCACCACTACGAAATTTCCTAGCTCCTAAATATTTCACAGTCAACTCTTAGTGGTATTATAACAAAGCAGAAGTGATAGGGAATGACAGCAACTCATCCACAAAGTGGTAGGCCACGTGTAATCACAGAGCGGGGTCAACGAATGCTGAGGCGCATAGTAAACAGAGGTCGCCAACTTGCTGCAGTCAATTGCTACAGACCTCCAAACTTCTTGTGGCCTTCAGATTAGCTCAAGAACAGTGTGTAGAGAGCTTCATGGAATATGTTTCCATAGCCAAGCAGCTGCATCCAAGCCTTACATCACCAGGCACAATGCAAAATGTTGGATGCAGTTGTGTAATGCACACCACTGGAATCTAGAGTAAAGTGAAAAGTTTGGTGGAGGGATGATTATGGTGTGGGGTTGCTTTTCAGGAGTTGGACTCGGCTCTTTAGTTTCAGTGAAAAAAACTCCTAATGCTTCAGGATACTAAGACATTTTGGACAATTTCATGCTCCCAACTTTGTGGGAACAGTTTGGGGATGGCTCCTTCCTGTTCCAACACGATTGTGCACCAGTCATACATGTATGAGTGAGTTTGGTGTGGAAGAACTTGACTGGCCTGACCTCAACCCGATAGAACACTTTTGGGAGGAATTAGAGCATTAAATCCTACAGTATGGATTAAGAATGGGATATCACTCAGGTTAGTATGAGTGTGAAGGCAGACAAGTAGATACTTTTGGCAATATTGTGTATAATACCTCTCAAAAGTTTGGACACATGGGTAAGTGTGTCCAACCATTTGACTGTTACTGTATATGCAGGGCACTCAGAGCAGATGCTTCATCAACACATTCCCTGCATAATCAATGAAACTGGCTACATCAAGGATGAAAGCAGTGCGGGAATGATGCATATGAATGGCTGCTAAGATCAACTCTGCAAATGTAAAAATAGACAGTTGCTTATCTCAACACTGCTGGAAAACAGCAAATTCAGAAGTAATTTAATTCATTGATAAATCATCCAAGTGTTATTCATTAATTGCACTCAGATGTGCATATAAGCACAACACACACTTGTCAAAGAACTTAGTAACCCATAAAGATCCCTATGCAAATGGAAGCGAGAGCTTTGTTTATTAGTAATGGTGAGTTGTGCTAATCCCACCGTTTTACTGGATACTTCAAGAATGTGCACCAATTTCTTCAAAAAACATTAGCCTAATTCATTTATGTTTGTAATGACTCAGTGATGCAATGTAGGAATGACAAGTAATATAAATAGCCTGTTGGGACATTTAGCCTTTAGTGCCTTAAAATATCATAATGCTGTAAATGTTGGTATCAAAGCACAAAAGCATAAATTATTTCTTATGAAAGTCCTCAGTCCACATGTTTGATCAAAAAACTTGAGACCGGAAACTAGATCTTCATTCAAGTCCATCTTTTTGGGCACCTCTGGACAGTTTCTTGTACAGCATCTGTTTTTGGGTGCCTTTGCAGTGGGTGCTGGATCTCCTGAAAACAGCTATTATTCAACTTCAACTTCATTTTCATTTCATTTCATTTCTGGGAAATGGACAAAGTAACAGGGCCGTTAGAATAGACAGTCTCACTTTTAACACCTTTTCGTAGTGTACAACCAAATGAATGTAAATAAAAACAAAACAAAAAAATCAAAAAGAGAGGTGGTTCCCACTCTCACTCTTCACATAACCCACTTCCCTCCAGCTTGGAAACAGTGGAGTCTACAACTGAAGAAATTTGCTCAGTCATAGTCAGAGAAAAAGCACACATCACTAGCATTAATCCTTAATTAATTTCAAATCAGTTTGGATCAGAAGTTGACATTTGATCAGATTACATTTTCCCGGAGTGGTCTCCAAACAGCAGCTGTGCTGAAAGCTGTCTGGACATGCCAGAGAAGATGACCTGTAGTGGGATACTGGCCAAAGTAAAATCAGGCAAAGCTTTTGATTTTTACGAGACGTGTTCTCAGAACTTTTTGATCACCCCTCAGATGTGCACGGACAAAACATTGGAAGAAAAATTGTGCAACACGTTCTTCCTTTTTCATAGCCCTCCTCCTCTCTCTGACATATATCTCCTCCCCAGACTAAAAGACCCACCATGCAGGGTGAAGAGCTATTATCACCACCCTTTCTTCATCTTAACTATGATGCTTAGGCAAGCATCAGCATTAATCAAAGAGAGAGAGAAGGAGGGTGGGAGACAGCAAAGCAACAAAGAGATCAGACCTGAGAATACACAGAAAAGGCCACCAAGTGGACTACAAATCACCCTCTTATCTCTGAGATGAAAGACTTGTTTTCCCTCAGCCAGTAAACACAATTATGCATCTGAACATACTCCCAGCAGATCATTCAACAGCAAATCTTCACCATCTCTAATTACTGTATGTGCAATATAAGCAGATAAAAGCAATGCCCAAGCAGTCTGGTAATCTATTACATTCATGGCAAACACAGACAAAATGTGAATCAGCTTATTTAACAAGTGGCCTACAACCAACGTGCAGCGTTGCTCATACAGTATATAGAGATACAAATGACAATAAAGATAGTATGCAATCAGTCACATGGTGTAAAGATGTCACCGCAGACACAATTACACAAGTAGTTAACACTTTACTTATATGTGTTTTGGAAACTGAGATTCAGTTCCAGCATCACAAGTTGTACTTGTAAGAAATGAAGAGACAGAGCATCAGCCTGGAAAATATGGAAAATAAATAGAAAAAATAATTACATAGGTAAGTTTCTTCTGTTCTCCAGTAATAAATATTATATCCATTTATCTCTTATAAGACTTATACGTTAATCAAAGTCTTATGAGGAAATAAATCTTATGAGATGTACATTACTCAATATATATAACATAGGCAGTTGTCTTCCAGTAGCACAGTGATTCTCAAACTTGGGGCATGCCATGTGCAGAGCATGTTCTTCTCACTATTACTCTGATACACTGACACAGTAAAGTAACATAATTTCTTGGAAAATGTAATCGTATTTAGTGATTACTTGTCATTCAGTTTGGTTACAAGATACTCTAGTTAATAAAGCAGGCAGCTCTACAATTTCAAAAGATTTACTGAGAGCTGTGTGAGTAACTTTGCACTGCTCCCCAGAAGTCCCAAACTTAGCTGCACCATTCAAGTGTTCAGAAAAAGTAGGTCACTCCTTAACATACACATATCCGTGACAACTGTCAGGATATGGCAAGGCATTGTAATATTTATTAGCAAAGTTTCTATCTGGATTTAACTTCACAAATACGTCACAAGTTAAAGGTATCTTGAACTGTAATTACGACGATTTCAAATTAATTGGCTGAAACTTCAGTTGCCACTTGTCATAATTCAGTAACAGATAACTGCAACGTGAAGTGCAGATATACGCAGATGAATTGCAGATATCTATTATGAGAAACCCCATACATAAAAATAGCAAATGTGACATAATTTGTTCCTCAGTGAATGTTAGTCACCATACAGTATATAATGACAACTGTGGATGTAAAAAGGGAAAACTGACATTCAGGATATTCAAAATGTGTTATGTGTGCATTCACAAGATAACCCAAATTCAGGACACCAAGGATGCTGGAATTTTGTAAAAATATAATTTTAGAAAAGCACAAGATCAAGCAAAACAAATGAGGGTGCTTTAGGGGGGGACACGAGATGTTTCCAACAAAAATCGAATGAGAAAATAACTAAAACAAAACACAAGAAAACCTAAATTTAAGTAAGTCCAAAATTTCCGTTCCTCTGTTTTTCACTTCTTAGCTTGCACATTTTCTGTTCTTCTCTTTGATTAGTTTCCTTGTGTCTTGGTCCCTCCACAGAGTAGTCAAGGCAACAGACATTTAACAAAATGGGACATCAATGGATCAATCACTTTAAAGCAATGGCAGTTAAATATGGCATTTGGCACAACGCCATCATAAATCGATTTGATAAAGCCAAGCTGCTGCTGTATTTTATTATCTCAGATATATGAATGTTCACAATATTCCTGTATAATTAGGGATACTTTTAAATAAATTCACAACCTAGCATGCTGTGCTAGACATTGTACCATTATAAAAAACACACGCACAGAGAGAGAGAGAGAGAGATAGAGAGAGAGAGAGAGAGAGAGAGTGAACAAGAGTGAAGAAAGAGAATGTTTTCAGAATTAAAAGGAAACTAGAATAACCACATCTCAAACTCAAAACCCGACTTTGTTGTTTGAATGTTGTTTTTGGCTTGAATCTTTTTAATTATCTACAAAATGTATCCAGTCTAATGATAACATGTTAAACAGGCTTTCTTACTGCAGTAGCCAGAACATCATCCTTTGATGCAATGTTACAATTATCAGGAGTCACTTATTTTCTCTTTGAAGAAGCAAACTTCCTCCCACCAACAGGATCAGGTAAACTGGATCATGCTGTCAACCGAAAGAAAAAAGACAAACTAATGTCATCCCTGACATTAGATAAGATTAAGATGACATACTGTAATGTCATGGAAGGTTACTGAAATTAGGAAATGCAAAATGGTCTCATTTAAATTTGAAATCCCCTACAATGCATTCTTGTTGAAAACAGCAACATTAATGTAACAATGTATCTTAAAGAGAAAAAGTACATTTTTCATAAAGTAATTAACACTTGAATGAAATCAAGTCACTAGCAAGACAATTGATGGAAGCTATGAAAAGAATAGCTACTGTTTTTACATTCCATAAGTGTTCACAAAGGCAAAGACTGATGCGTTTTCTTATACTCTTTCCAAAAGGCACTTTTTTCTTGATTTGCAAATCCACTTTGCTGCCTCTCTCAGGCAAATGCAAATGTGTTTGGTTTGGACAGATTCTCATCTTAGCATTAAACATTTCATCTCAGCTTCTCCAGCTGGGTGACACCCTCCACAACACTCCTATCCAGCATGGGTTAAGCTCACCATTTGAGCTTCCATTAACACTGAACTGTGAAGAAGCCGGGGGCCAACTAAAAATCACGGGCATCTAATTCATCCTCTCTACATGTTCCATTGAAAAACCAAGCCTCTGGGGAGAGCAGACGGCTTGTTCTTCATAGTGTAATCTCTCTCATATGTGAGAGCAGGCAAGCTACCCGCTTCTCCAACCGCGCCTCCCCTTGAGTGAACAGACCGAAATGTAGGAGGTGTGCTTGACTCGCAGCGTGTGCTTTAAAGAAAAATGCTATTTGTTAGTCAAGTGGTCAATGAAGTGACTCAGGAAGGGTAGAGGTGGTAAAACTGCCCTCAAGCACTTCTAATCTAAGGCACTGGTTCAGTGGCAAATGTTTATTAAACAAAAGCTTAATAAATTCTTGCACAGAACAAGTCTCACTAAGATCCTTTCTCATGCAACTTTCTGCTATAGTTGGCTTACTTATCTGTTATTTTCTGTAAATAACACCCTTGGAAAACATATCGGTAAGACAGTGAAATATCTGTCTTCAACAGGCGTCTGTGGAGAGGCATGATGATAATTTATAAGGTTGCATATGACCGTATAGGTTTAAAAGAATTATGTGATTGTGGGAAGGTGAGTCATCCAGTGTAAGTACTGAAGGTAATGACTGAAGGAGTGAAGGGTTGAAAATTAGAGCAAGCAGAGACATGGCTATACCGCTTAATGACCTCTAGCCAATAATGTGTACATGTGCACTGACTCTTTGCCATTTGTTCACAGATAACATTCACTGTGTCTCTCAGGGTTAGTTTTTGGCTGCAGTCCCTGACTGTCCAGTGGGAATTCTAATGGTTAGCTATTTTCTGGATTGCTTTTTCTGTCCCTTATCTTATGTAAGCCAGTATGGTTCTTCCGCGCACTTAGCCATTCCTGGGATTCCTGTTGTTGATCTCTTGGGATTTAATGAGGTTTTCTGCATGAGCCAGCTTCACTGAGGCTTCAGTTTTGTTAACTTTGTTCACTATTCAGGTATATGGAATAGGTTACGGCTTGAAATCAATAAGTGAGCCTTAGCTGGTGTTCCATACTGTTATTGATCTTTTATCTTCTCTTTCTCCTCTCACTGCCACTTTCTGTATTTAGTATGGTAAATACATGTGAACCATATGTGGAGATTCAGTTTCATTCTTTTTCTAAAAATATATGGTCCCTGGTGCTGCTTTAGCCAACATACTTGTGAGTCAGCAGTTGGAAATAAACATAGAAATGACCTGTTGAATTGATGCATCATCAGAGTTGAGGTGTATAAATAGAGGTGTGTATATATAGAAGTTATGAAACTGATGATTTGGATGGAGCAAAGGGCACAGGGAACATCTGGTTCCCTATGGGAGTCTATTCACCTGCTTCTCTCTCTCTCTCTCTCTCTCTCTCTCTCTCTCTCTCTCTCTCTCTCTCTCTATCTCTCTCTCTCTCTCTCTATATCTCTCTCTCTATATATATATCTATATCTCTATATATATATAT
>JAVDPK010001917.1:71568-82029 GCA_034780415.1 Cichlasoma orientale
CACACACACACACACACACACACACACACACACACCCACACACACACACACACACACACACACACACACACACACACTATGGTGGAAAATAAATATTGGAATAAAAAAGACCGCAGGGCCTACCAAGTAAACTTTGAAACACATGATCTCACACAGCTTTGTCCTCCCTTACTTTCTGAGCCAGTGTGTTACATTTGCTATAAGATACAGAGAAATGAACCATTTAGTATAATTTGATCAAATGTTACTTCAATAAGTCAGATAAGTGTGTAAAGTCCTATAAAATATTTATGGCTGTAAATGCTTTGTAGATTTTAAGGCAAACAAAATGATAAATTCAAGAAAATAAAATATGTTCTGGGTTAAGGGATTTGTACCATATGTAGGGTCAATCATGGATAGCTTTCATGTCTCCTTGCAGTTTGAATGCATATTGAGCATTAAACTGGATCTGGTGTAGCAGTTTATTGACATCTATGATCTCAAAGGTTTGGGATCATTTCAAACATGAAAGATATCAAAGGCGTAACTTCCAACAGGGCAGCCAGCAGTGCCTCAGGGCCCAGAAGGCAAGACAAGCACAATCAACATGAGTATCAAGTGGGCCCCTCTGCATTACATGGGATGCAATATAATGTGTGTGTTTAGTTAAAGTTGGACAGATTATAAAGATTCCACCATGTGTTTGAGTTATGGTTCTACCTTCTGAATTGATTTTTTGCTGCAAATATTTACTCATTTTACACTCCATTAATAAAAATAGGTGCATTTTAGGAAAGGTTTTGCTGGTGGAGGGGTAGGCTGGGAAATGTACTTCCTCACATTAATTTCTGGCATTTCTGAAAAATGCACACAAACTTGTTGACATCAACTATGCAACAATTCGTTTTTTTGGCAGTTGTTTTATAAAGTAGCTTATCAGCAAAGTGGCATCATAAATTATGTTTAGCAAGCGAAGCAAAAAAGTGGTGCCCAAAAGAGGAAGGACAGAAGGCGAGCAGGATGAGAATACTGCCAAGACTTTGGATTTGAGAAGTATTGTCAATATCTTTGCTGAGTACAAGGTGCAATAGAATAAGTTCTACTGGGTAAGTAGTTTGTGTTTGTGTTTTTGTAAAGGCTTGAAACATTGTTACCACTTACACAAAGAAAAGATGCACTGGTCCACTGGAAATGATTGTTGAATGAGGAGTTCTATAAGTGAGTAACAGATTATAATGATGATTATAAAGTGTGTGTGTTTGGTATGCTGACTCTGTCCAGTTTGTGAGGACTTGTGGTTAATGAGCTACTCTCATTTGTTCCATGCTTATAGACATTACAGTTGTCTTTATGCTACTTTAGCAAGACTAAATCTGTTTTGGGCTTGTGGTAGCCTAGTTGATTTAAGCTCATAACATACGCTTAAATACATGCATCCGATGACTCGACCTCTGACTGTGGGAGCTCTCCATGGTGCTGATCAAAAGCTGAAGTGATGCTATTGATACTACTGGTTGTAATTATATGATACTATTTTTGCACTTATGCAGTGTATGTGTGTGTGTGGGTGTATATACGAGAGAGAGAGAGAGAGAGAGAGAGAGAGCGCGAGAGAGAGAGAGAGAGAGAGAGAGAGAGAGAGAGAGAGAGAGAGAGAGAGAGAGAGAGAGAGAGAGAGAGAGAGAGAATAAAGAGAATGTGAGATAGTGTGTTTGCTTGGTACAACATAGGGGTAGGAGCCCAAAAAATATATCTGCCCTGGAGCCTATTAGAGAGTTGTTACACCTGTGTGGGATGCCTTTACTTTGGTGACAAGCAGTGAGACACAAGATATTGTATTTTTCTTGAATGATGGCTGTTAGATATAGTGTATATGACTTGGCAAGTGATGACCCCTTTTTTGAGGACAAATATTTGTGAATAAATGGACTTCATATGGCTTCATTTATAACTTGGCAGTTTGTTTAGCAATAGATTTAGCAAAATAATTTTTTTATGTGTAAAGGTTTAAACAAAAATTGCTCACTCTATATATGAAGTTGTATACATATATAACTTGTAAAAGTTGTAAAAACAATAAATAATTCCTTTCAATTAACTTCACATTTCATATGGGCTCAGTTAGGGCTGGGCTTTGCAAGAGGTAGGGTGGTCACCCACAACAGTTAGTGCATAGTGATGCATAATGTTAAATTTTGACATTTAACAAAGCTGCCACCCTTCCACTGCATCTGTCAGTGGAAGCCTTTTGGTGAATAAAGTATTACGTATCACTGAATATTTAGATAGTGATTCACATGTGTGAAGAAAAATACCAGAAAATCTCTTTCATTTACAAAATATATAAAAACATACACATAAAACAGAATATTCTCCTTTTTGGAAAGGGATGACGGTTTAATTGTTAGTTAAATTTTTGCCACCTCATCATGTTCCTCTAACCACTTTCTAGACATTCTGTTCGGGTTTAGTCAGATTGTTGGTTGCTGTTCACTTAGTCAGAAGTAGGTCCTCAGCAGATGTGATATGTGGGCTTTGGTGGGAAGCAGCAACTCCCTCTCTGTGTGAAAATATCCAAACGGCAGGTCCTGATTGAGTGCCAGAATCTCCTGCCAGTTGATCACCAAGCTTCTCTCACTCACAGGATTGAAATGTGCCTGTCATTTTTCAGGTGGGAGGGGATGGGGCGTTTGGGCTTGAACATGCTGTTCTTTTTTCCCTCAGTGTTGGATCCAAATCCAGCACTGAGGGATTATGATAAACGAAAAGGCAAAATTAATGTATACTCCAACTGAGTTTGTTTGGAGCTGTTTGGTCATATTTGTGATGCGAACAACATTATAACCAATGAGACTAAAGAACCATCAAGTTCAATTTTTATGGGTCTCAAAGAAGTACACGTGTCTGCAGATAAGTCCAAGCTGCTTAGAAAGCCAAAGTTAACAGCATGAGAGAAGAGCAAACATCACTCTGGACTGATTACAAACCCTTTTCAATAGTTAATGGATACTTTTTCAGGCAGCCAAGCCTGAATCATGCCACAAACGTAAGCCTCATATCGTCTTCATGGAACAATAGTTTTCAAAATTGCTATCAAGACACACATTTGGAGATGTGAAAATAACCATTGATGCCCCATTATCTTACAATAAAAGCTTAACAAGCTCTTTGGGTGCTTTATTGTGTCCAGCGTTATGGGCAATCAACCCTGGTAGAGAAAGAAATGTCATACGTGCCACACCTTTGCTACAAACACAAAGGTTAGGATCTGGCAATGAAGAAATAGTTATTCATTTATTTCTTCATTTTATCTTATTGAGGAGTCTGTATTATGTAACTGGCAGATGATGTCCCAGACGGAGAAGTGTACAAACAAATCAAGACAAAATGATTACTGAGAGCGTTACAACACTTCCAAAACAAAGAGCCGACCAGCCATTCTATACACAGAAAATCAAATGACATAAGAAGTATCAGTCATTTATTGTAGCGCCAGTCCACATTTACAAAAATAACTCTCAATATATCTGCAGTAGGGATAATACTACATTCAAAGTGTTTCTCACTCAGAAAAGACCTTTAAATGACTATCACCACACAGTATCTTCTACTCTCAGAGCAGTAGACGCTTTGTAATAAAGGGTTACTCTTTTGAGTACCTCACTGTGGAAATTGGTTGCTTTATGGCAACCTTCACTTTTCTGTGGCCTCCTGAAGCTCCATGAATCCAAGAATGTGTTTTAATTCTCCTCAACACTCTGCCTTTGACTGCAACAATGAAGGCACTGTGGCAATGCTGGTGAGGGAGAGGTGTCTGCAAATTCCTTGTAATGATTAAGAGTGCATTCAAAAGCATATTCAGCTTTTTTTCTCTCTAAATTGCTCTCCTTTTCCAGCCCTCTGGATGCTCAAGTGCCACTGTATTATATGAGATGTCCCCCTAACAGGTGACGGAGCATTTCATTACTTATTCATTCACTTAGCTTTTTATTTCTATTTGTGGAAAAAAATGAGGCAGAAAGGGATACAAGACTGTTTCTCCACTTGTTTCTAGTTTGTCCTCTCTTTTTGCAACCAACCCAAAGCAAATTTAAATAAAAAAATGGTGAACATCATGAACTGCAAGAAGTGTTTGGGGACACACAATGTGGCTATCATTAATATTTAACAGCACAGACTCAAAGCAAACAGAATATGAAGTAATTCCTGTTTTGTCTTGAAGAGACATCATGCTACTTGACTCATTGTTTTTCAAAAAGAGTTTGCTTGCTTCTTTTAACATATATTTTTAAAAGTATTGTTATTTGAACTCAGTGTAAACATTGTCTTGGTCAGGTTTTGTTGGCATGACATTTAAGCACACGTGGTACCCTTAAAACTCCTCCATGAATCGCCACCTTATCATGGTAGTGGGGTTTGTGTGTCCCAGTGATCCCAGGAGCTATGTCGTCTGGGGGCTTGTCCCCCTGGTAGGGTCTCCCATGGCAAATTGGTTCTGGGTGAGGGTCCAGACAAAGAGCAGTTCGGAAGATCCCCAATGAATTTAAGAACAATTTAAGAACAGTTTACTCTGCCCGGCATAGGGTTACCGGGGCCCCACCCTGGAGCCAGGCATGGGGAGGGAGCTCGAGGGAGAGCGTCTGGTGGCCGGGCATTAGCCTGTGGTGCCCGGCCGGGCGCAGCCCGAAGAGGCTACATCGGCCCGCCCTCCTGTAGGCCCACCACCCGCAGGAGGCGTCGTAGGGGTTGGGTGCAGTGTGTGTCGGGCGGTGGCCAAAGGCAGAGGCCCTGGCGGACCAATCCCCGGCAGTCGAGACTGGCTATTGGGACATGGAATGTCACCTCTCTGGTGGGGAAGGAACCTGAGCTAGTGCGTGAGGCTCCTTTTTACTTTGTTAATTACAAACTAATTATATAACTAACTAAATAAAAAAAAATCGAGAAAATCGAGAGGAGCTAGTTGAGGTGGCTCGGGCATCTGACGCCTCCTGGCCGCCTCTTGGGTGAGGTGTTCTGGGCATGTCCCACCGGGAGGAGGCCCAGGACACGCTGGAGAGATTATATTTCTCAGCTGGCCTGGGAATGCCTTGGGGTCCCTCTTGATGAGCTGGTGGAGGTGGCTGGAAAGAGGGAAGTCTGGGCTTCCTTGCTTAGGCTCCTGCCCCCGCGACCTGGCCCTGGATAAGTGGAAGATAATGGATGGATGGTACCCTTAAAAGTACGTTTATCTTGTGCATGGTTAATGTTGGGTGGTAGCGTCATGAAAGGTTTCTTTCAAGCAGCCATCCAAAATTCCCACGGCCTTTGTGTCCAAGGAACACCATCACAAGTAAATCTCTGTAATCAGGGCAGCCAGTCTTCAGCTAATTCTTTAAGAATAGCAGAATAGCATATTGTTTATGTAATGATTGTCATTGCTTACACAAGACATATCTGGATGTTTTCAAGTTATAGATTTTGATCTTTGAACATGTAGGATTGTGACCCTTTTGGCATATTGCACAGCCACTAACCCATTAAATCATTTAGATGTACCCATATACAGTAGAGTACACACTGAATGTACATACATTTGCATGTGTACATCAATAGTTTCTTGCATCTTTTATTTTGCTTCGACAGCACGAGTGCTGGGGGCATCCTTGCCCTTCAACTCTCACTCCCACTGAGGTGGTATGTGGCTTCCCAGTACTCCATTATGCTGTACTGATGTACTTCACCAGGGGGAATTGTGGAGAAGCTAGGGAGAGAGAGTTGACTTCTAATATATTTTTCTAAGAGATGCCCCCCTCCCTTTTTTTCCCTCTTTGCATCACTTTCACTCTGTTCCACCCTGACTCACTCTGCTCCTCAGCTGCCTTGAGAGAGAACCTCAGCACTTCTTATAAAAGTCAGACCATTGTAGATGTCTGGTTTATGAACATGAAAGTGAGGGAAATTTTCTGTGATTAAGAGGCCACAAAGTAACTCTTTTAGGTGCATTCTAACAGTGAAGGACAACTTAAAATGAATTATTCACTTTTAGAGCTTTACGAGATCAGAAAAAGTTTTTTTTTTTAAAGTTGCATATTTTTTGGTCATTAAACAAAAAGAAAAAATCGTGCATATTTAACTAGGGCTTAGTGGACATTAAAGCCACTTGCCATGTTATAGTTAGACTGATAGCTGTTCTTGTGCTTATAGCCTTTATATATGCACCAACTATTGGAGGTCAGAATAACTTAACTTTTTAGCAATGTAGTATTTCTTAATTTGTCTGAAAAAAGACTTGTTTTTCCAGCACCAATTTTCTTTTCAAAATCACGTTTCTCTTAAGAGTGAATCATTTACCAAGAGGGTGCCTCTCCACTACCTCAAAAGAAACAAAAGGGCGTTAATAGAAATTACAGTTAAATCTCTACATCCTTAACCCCCCCCCCCACCCCTAGTATTAAACAGCAAAAATTATTCTGAACACAGCTGTTGACAAATGGTAATTAAAAGATTTGTTAATGTCGAGTGATTAAAAACACTGCGAGCATTTCACAGGGAAATTCAGCATGCAAATTGCTTTCTCTGCAACTGCTGCTGCTGCTTGGTTTGTTGAATGAAAGGCCTTATTTCCACTGTTATCATAATATTAAAGAGCTGTCACTTCTCCTGCAATGGAATGCACAATGTGAAGAATTAGCATTTTTCAGCAGCTATCTTGTTGGTGCCAGGATGTGCAATTATTGGCTAGATACTTATTTTCTCCGAATGGTAAGATAATTCTCATTCCTCCAAGCAAGATGTGGTCAGTCACAGCCTTGGTGTGTGTGTGTGTGTGTCTTTTCTTTTTTTTTCTTTTTTTTCTCTGTTTGTTAGATTTGCAAGAAATAGAAGTATGTACTATGATTCTTGCGGAAAGCTTTGCCCATTGACCCTCCTCATTCTTCCGTCAGAGGCTTTTAGCAGACTGTTGCATGCCAAAGTCAAACTCTATAGAATGAATCACCCGGGGTTAGAGCATCTCTGTGATGGAGTATTACACTCCTTAAGCCTCATTGGTGTTGTTTTCACTGAGCACTTCAGAAGTAATTGTCTACTTAATACAAGTTAGTACTTGGTTGAGTTACGTTATCTAATGTAATTTTTCAATAAATCACTTTTTTAATACAACATTACAATTTCCGTGTTGACTTTGGTGTAATAACATAAAACTGATTAATTATTACAGATATTTTTCAAATAATACTGTTTCCCTGAATACCTAAATACAATATGGTACAAATATTCAATTCAATTCAATCTTATTTATATAGTGCCAAATTACAACAAACAGTCACCTCAAGGCACTTTATATTGTAACATAAAGACCCTACATAAGGTACAACTACCAACCCAAAAGCAAACCTACAAACCCTACAACTAACGAACGCCAATTGATGAAAGATAATAAATTTTGTTCTCAACATTGAAAAAGGATGTAATTAGCAAGTGGAATTTGATGTTACATTATGTCTACTTTGTCACGCACACTCACTCACTCACTCACTCACTCACTCACTCACTCACTCACTCACTCACTCACTCACTCACTCACTCACTCACTCATTCAGTTCTGGCATGTCTCAACACTTATTCATTCTCAATTAGTTAGTAGCTAATGGCTTTAGAGCATTGTCTCACTGGATGTCACTGCAGACTGCTCTGTGTTCTTAAACAGGATAAAAATCCACTGGTTTAGTGTGGTTTCATTTTTTTTGTGCATAAAAGCATGAATGGGGCAATGTGACTACACTTACATAACAATACCATTAGGAATATCAACCCCAATTCAATTCAATTAAAGTTTCTTTTTATAGTGAAAATTCACAATAGGGTTTAATATTTTTCCCGAAAATTACATGAATCAAATCATGAGCCATTTCCTGGGAATCCCACAATAGTTGCCTCAAGGTGCTTTATACTGCAAGGTAAAGAACCTACAGTATCAGAGAAAACGCCAACGATCGAGCGACCCCCTATGAGCAAGCACTTTGTGGCGGTGGAAAGGAAAAACTTCCTTTTGACAGGAAGAAAACTCAGGCAGAACCACGCTCAGGGATAGGCAGCCATCTGCTGCCACTGGCAATTTTTCAAATTAGCCTTTCTTGTCTCTACAGCTAGCTTGGATTGCACAGATTTAGACTGCAAAAGCCTACACCTCTGCTGCCCAATCCACCAAGCAGCAGACCTTTATGGCTTCCCCAGGTGGTGGGTGACGAGAAGGGCGTATTTGTAGCTCATTTATGCTTTCTGTTCGATTTGCAAGCCTGAAGTACTCCTCCCACAGGCCTTTCTTTAGGATGGAACCCCAATTTACATGATTTGGGTGAGGGTTCTGGGCTTCTAGTTATCTTCATAGTGAGTTTTCACACTTGGAATGGCCCCTCATTTGCCATAATGAAAGGAATATTTTGATGACCTGAATCTCTCTGTGATCTCTTTGAGTCTGGGGAGCAAAAGAGATCACTGGGGTGAAGGCCACTGAATTGATTTGAAAAAATCTTCAGTGGCCAGGCCTCAGGACTGGTTGAGATTTACCCTGAGTTCCTCATGGTTCTGGTTGTTGTTGGGCTGTCCTAGTTGGCACATCTTTGCAGCATTGCAAGGAGGTTGGGGACAGTGCCTGTGGACCTGGAGAGGCGATATCCTTTTTTTAGGGGGAAAAGAGGGTGTGTTCCAACTTTAGGGTGGATGCACAGGGTAGCTCTACACCAGGGCACTGGAGAGGAGGGTCCATCAGTTAGCGGAACCTTAGATCCAGAAGGAACAATGTGGTTTACATCCTTGTTGTGGAACACTGAAGGAATGCAGTCTGTAGTGTCTGCAGCATTTTCCCAATGGATAGATTGCTGTCTTGATGTGTCAACAAATGAAGCAACTTGTTCATCTTGCCTCATTTTTGACAAGTAAAGAATTAGGGTGACTATCTAGAGAGGGCGCTAGAAGACATATTACAAAAAGTAGTGTGACAGCTTATTTTTCTTTACCTTCTGAGTATAAGACTAGGAGCTCCTTCAACTGTTTAATTTTCTTAACTTGCAAATGCAGTAAACAGTGTTTCTTTTAAATCTTTAACCACTTTTACTCAAAACAAAATGATGCTAGACACCGAAATGAGATCTATGGAGACTTCTTTCATTGACGGTGAGTTACATGTAATTACTTTTATGAAAATGTAACACTCTGAGAACAAAGTTTTTGCACAGTATAATACAGTCCATGAACAAAATGGGCAAACATTTCTAAAACAGACAGTTAAAGTTGTGCTTGTAAATCTGGTAAAGGATCACATCCTCCTGGTTAATCTTTGTTGGTATGTCAATCCCATTTTCTGTTAAGTGAACAGAAGCAGCCCATGTGTATGTGTGTCTGATGAGACATAAGCTGTAAACATCCTTATATAATCCCACACTAAGTATAAGAAGTGGAGAAGAAAATATTCCGCGGGTATGCCATAAGATGTCATAAAAAGTAGAACTTGTGTGTGTTCATGTGCTTTCTTTCAGAGCAGTAGAAGTGAAGACGAGAGTCTGAATGCAAATGATACTGACCTCCATCCCAAAAATATAGTCTGATATTAAGCACAGCAAAAGTGTCTGCCAATATATAATACCTTCCATGCAGAGATAAAATCACAACACTGTAATTATAAAAATAACAAAATTTACAGAGCCCTTATGAATGACATTGGGTGTGGCTTAGTTTTAGGCAGTATTTTGAAAAGTTTCATTATTTCATCAACTATTTTCATGGACTTTAACAAACACCAATTCCCATCAGCATGAATAAAATGGGTATTGAGTTTTATGGGTATATATAAATGTTACATGTTTCAAAAGAACAGATGCTAGTCTGATTGTGGTAACATGATTTGAACTCTCTGTTACAGATCTAAAAGTGGAACATTAGAGTTTAATCTGAGACTTGTATAAAAGTAGTTTTAAAAACAACTAAATAATACAGCAAAATGAATGCTATGCCAGCACTACTTTCAGCGAGGCATTGAGGGGTAAATGAAACGTTAAAGAATGCCATATGACAAGACAGCTGCCAGGGAAGATGCTCTTTTCTTTGATTCCTTTTTAAAGGGTTGCAGGAGGCCTCTAGGAAACAATGAATTAATTTAAAGGCATATTTGGCCTAGAAAGTCAATTAAATTAATTAACGTATGAATAATCATAATGAGAAACTGATGGCATAACAAGCTGCACAATCATGTTGCCATTGCCACTATTTGGCCTTTTGTCAGTACTTCAGAATGATGAAGTAGTTTGTGGATCTCCCAATTGTAAAACACTGTTTCTGTCTATGATGACATTAATACTTATAATATCCTATATAATTAGTTAGTAATTAACAAAGATAACCAAGAATTAAGAGAACTAAGCTATCAATGTCAATGTCAAATTTATTTATATAGCACGTTTAAACAACCTGAGTGGACCAAAGTGCTTCACAGGCAACCAACCC
>JAVDPK010001917.1:112266-136022 GCA_034780415.1 Cichlasoma orientale
GGCTTGGATTCGTGTTCACAGAGAAGGGAGGAGTTCGTAGTCACAGAAATGAGAGTTGTACTCACAAGGCTTTGCACCCACAGCTTTTAGGTTCGTACTCGCATACGTCTTTTTATACACGCATACGAATGTTAGAATTGTGCATACGTCTTTGTATACACGCATACGAATCTTAGAATTGTGCATACGGACTTTTGACAGTGATCTTACTCCATACGGGAGGGCTTGGTGGTGAAGCGGCACAATGGCTCTAATTTTGCTAGATGCTATGCTATCGTACCTGCTTAAAGATTGACTATGCTAATGTGATTTCCTTGTTCCGTCGTGAAAATTACTCAGATTACAGCTGGGCAATATATCGATTTTTTTTTTAAATCGATATATTTTCATACGCGATATAAAATGAGACTATATAGTTTATATCGATATAGTCTAGGTCGCGTTACAATCATACTTGTAGATCCACCAGTTCACCTTCCTCTTCTCCCAGTTTGTCTCTGCTCAGCTTCACACTGCCCCGCCTCTCTCCGCTTCACCTGTTGCCATGCAGGAAGCGACCGCATGGCAGCGTTCTCAACTCAGTAACTTTTTTGCTAGATTTAGCGGCTTTTCAGACCCCGCTGGCGGCTTTTTTCCCCAAAAGTGACAAGCGACAAATTTGGTGACTTTTTCCGGTGAGGTTGGAGAGTTTTGGAAACCTGAAATCCTCTGCTGTCGCCATATTTTGTGTACACACAGCCGTCGTACTGCGTCCGTTCGTACGCTTTGGCATCGCCCGGAACCCCAAGAGTCCCTGGCTGCAGGTAAGAGGGCACCGGCATACGCAGCAGAAGTTGGTTTGCACCGTAAGTCACGTGACCTCAATAGTGGAATTGAGTTTTTTTCATATTCAGCGGGTGGACCCGTTGCTGTGATACATCAGCGCATATGTGTTCGGATTTACTGAGATGGCTAAAATCCTGCAGATGGAATTTTGTTCATTCAGTCTGTCACAGTATTGGATGTACAGGAGTACACACAGGAGGAAGCACTTTCCAGTGAAGTAGACTTCACTAGATTGGCTTTTTAAAGAATAAGTCAGCCTTTTTCTATTTTTGCTCTGTATCTTTTCTGTTTACATTTTAATAGCATGGCTGTGAGTCTTTTGTTATGGAGGAAATAAGCGTTAATTTATTTGAGGAGCATTATTATTTAAATATGCCAGTAGTTGATTTTTGAGCAATTTCTCATGTATATCTACAGCTAAATGTTAATAAAAATGCCTGTGTGACATTTGGGACATGTAGCTTTGACTCTGAAGTGCCTTTTTGTGTATACCTTTTGGGAAGAAAAAAATATCGATTTATATATCATATATCGCCATTCAGCTAAAAAATATCGAGATATTAATTTTGGTCCATATCGCCCAGCCCTAACTCCAATGTTCAACATTTGTTACGCATAATTTTTCTCCCTTACACAATACACATAATCTGTCAAGTGTAATGTTCAAGTCATAATTAAGGAGTATGTAAAAAAGATAAGTGAACATTCTCAGCATCAGGGCATAAAATAGCTATAATTTGATATCAACCATTCAAAAGCATTTGTCATAGAGTTAAAACTTTTTCACTCCATTTTATTGAAGTCATGCCATTATGCAGCCTACACACATTAGAATATGTCACTGTCCCAAGCCTGTTTATTTGGAGCTGCACGGGGTGTTCATAGTTGGTGTGTGCAAACTGACTGTACTTTGTTCACAGATTCCTGCGTATACATATGGATGACACCACCACCTGGCTGTGTGCAGGCATCACAGTCGTGTAGTACCATTCTCCAGAACAACACATATGTCAGGGTGTTCAGTTCACTGGCCAGAGTGGCAGCTCCGAGTTTTGGGCTGAGCAGCCGGCATTGTGCCCTTCATGGTCATGGCAGATGGAGCCAATAGAGACGAAAGGCTATTACAGGGAACAGGGAGGGAGGGTTGAGGAGGAATGAAGGAAGCAGAAATTAGTCAGGGGTGCAGGAGAAATATGAGTAAAAGAAAAGTGGAGAAAAAGTGTGATTGAAAGAAGAGATACAAGGGTGTGAGCAAATTAGTTGAGATCGAGAGGTACAGGAAGAGCAAAAGAGGGAGTCAGGAAGCTGAATACTGACTAGCAAGCAAAGGAAGGAGAAACAGTCAAGTAAAAGTGATTCAGTGAGGGAGTGAGAGTGCAAATGAACAAAAGGGAATTTTTAAGATGCCCATTAAAAATGACTCGCTGATGCTTTGCCTCTTGAAATGCATGTAGTATTGGCAAGTTCCATCCAGGACATCCACAAGCACTTGTTTGCAGCAGGGGCCACCTCTGCTGTGAGCCGATTAGACTGCAGAAGCGGTTTGCCTCCAGTCTGCCTCCCACTGCCAAGTGAATGGAATGACTGAAAAATAATTACTTTCTGCTTAGTCTAATAAGCAAAAAAGGAATACAGATGGAGGCAGAGGCAGGTAATGTGGGCCTCAAGTCAAGGGCGCAGACAGGCACTGAGGCCAATAAATCTGGATCTCACAGTGTTCAGCCCAATCAAATCCTATTATGAACAATAGCCAGTTGGGCCCATTACCAAGATGGCATATCATTATGATGGCTGCCCATTAGGAGCAAATTGGAAAAATTGCCAAATCACTGTCAATGATGAAACAGTATAGCAGGTAAAGAAATCTATTTTTAAGTCTGGAAAACATACTTGCTTAAAAGTGGAACAGGAAAATATTCTTTGACGCTGTTTTTAATTTATTTATTTTTAATGTACACACTGTATTCAGTATAGTCCTGGGGGTAGGACTGGTAGTTTTGTAAGTTTAAAGAACCAGTAAAATATTCATAACCTTCAACAGTAATCAAATAGCTACGGGCACTTAAAATGCACTCAGAATCAGCGCAGAGAGCAAAGAGCCCTTTCCTGTGTAGAAGGCAAAGTTTACGTGGTCAGATTTGATGCCCCTTTGATATCTTTTACAGTATCATTTATATAACATCACTGTTCTTGTTGAGTTGTTACCAATTAATATTTTCATCACTGTTTTCATTAACAAAAGGCAAAAAAATCTTTTCTGATTTATTGCCCGCGTGTTCTGCATTTTCAAACTATATTGTATCAAACTGCATGAAGCTGTTGAACCATAATATTCACACACTGTCCTCTTAAGATCCACCTGGTCACTGACGAACCATGTAGGGTTATTGCTTGAATCAAATCCCCAAACTACTTTTATCCCTGAACCTAGCTGGCTCACCAATGACCTGGTGGATCTTATGTTAGTGAGAGGCAAGTGACACAGCATAATGCAATACATATAGCTGTAGGAATCATGACACACACATACACACACACACACCCTTGCGCACGCACACTCACACAGAGTCTTACAACTGCATCAGAGTGGATTCGTACATTTACACTGTTCTTTTGCTGTCCTTATTTGCTCACACCAAGCCCCAAGCTTCTTTTGTCTTTGCCCTTTGTCCTTCCTTTACAAATGCGGTATGCACAACCTCCTGCTCTCCCCTCACTGCTTCAGACAACATCAGTGTTCCTGTGCCATGACCTATTTACTCTCGATGTCTCTCAACCCTACTGCAGCTCACGTACTCGGGGTGAAATGCCACTGAAACCCAGTGCCCCGAGCTTTGGTCATCGCTTAGCGCTTCAGCTGGGATTAATGTCACAGTCAGAGTAATGGCAGCAATTTGCATTGAAATTGAACCAGACAAAGCAATATCATGGAACAGGATGTTTTAATTTGTACATTTAAAACCTTATTTCTTGTTGTTTTTGGGCACGTGTCAGCTGTGAGAGGTTGCGGAGAGGTCCTTTCAGTTTGCCTGATTCCTTTAGTGCAAGGCAATTATGCAACAGCTGTCACGGCAGTAAACACCTTTTGTGACATTTTGCCTTCGATGAAATCAATTACATTTCGTGTTTACAGCATCACAAGTTGCGTTATGGAGAACCTTTCAACCCCAAGCTATTAAAGCTACTGACCTCCGGACCTGCTAAAGAAGGAAAGAGAACCAATACGCAGGTAAAGACGGGGCGCATTGTGGAAGCAGAAAATGAAATGTGGCTTGGGTGTGTTGTCATAGATACAGAAATATGATAAGATTGCTTTATTTGCCCTTAGTGAGATTGCATTTTGCCATATTACCTATTCTTATACTGAACAGTGTCTTCCAGCCAATCATAATAGAATAAGTGTGGTTCTGCTGTTACCTATTTCACAGCAGTCATTTTTGTATAAAAAATATATGCAGATGTTAATTAATAATAAAAAATTAATGTATCTGCTTATATAAACTGAAGTATGACCTGTATTTAGATACTATTCCATAATAAAATATCTGCTGTAAAACCAGCTAGAGTAATAATAACAAAAATAAGAATTGTTGTGCATAATGCTTCATACACATGTAAGTCTATCAAGTGTAATATTCAAATCATAATTAAGAAGTATAGTATATGAAAAAGACAAAAATTCTCAACATCAGGGCATATTAAAGCTGTATTTTAATTTCAAGCATTTAAAAGCACTTACCAGTGTTCCGTTGTTCAATTTTTGTGAGCCCTTGTGAATTGTTGTCTCAGTTTCCAGTTTTTAGCTGACAGAATTGGCACCCAGTGTGGTCTTCTGCTGCTGTGCCGTGTGTTAAGAGATGCTCTTCAGCATGCTTCGCTTGTGAAAGCAAATTTGTTGGGCCTTACCTTGACATTCAGACGAGAGTTGTGAGTGTCACACAGCTGGACAGGACACGCTAAAAAAAGAAAAGAAAAAAGATGCTCTTCAGCATACTTTGGTTGTAATGAGTGGTTATTTGAGTTACTGCTGCCTTCCTATTAGTTTGAAACAGTCTGGCCACTCTCCTCTGACCTCAGCAAGACATTTTCCCCCAGAGAACTGCTGCTCGCTGGATATTTTCTCTTTTTCAGACCATTCTCTGTAAACCATATGGATGGTTGTGTGGGAAAATCCCAGCAGATCAGCAGTTTCTAAAATAATCAGACCACCCTGTCTGACACCAACAGCCATGCCACAGGTCACTTCAATCACTTTTCAATCACTTTTCTTCCCCATTCTGTTGATTGCTTAAATATATGAGCTGCTGTCATGTGATTCACTGATTAGATATTCATGTAAATGAGCAGTTGGATATGTATACCTAATAAAGTGGCCACTGAATGTATCTACAATAGGTATATACAGTAGGTGCACAATGGCAAATTTATCTAGAATAGAATAACATTTTGTAGTTAGTACTAATACTGAATAGGCTGGACATTTGCCTGTGTGCTGTGTGTGTAGGACAAATTGCATTGTATCACTGTGTTTTGTGGTTGTCTTCATATTAAAAGCAATCATACAATTATACTGTACCTACAATTAAATTGTAGCAATAATTTTATAGTAGGGAATTTGGATTATACTGAAATAATATTTTTTCCCTCAATAGTTACCAAAAAAAAAAAAAAAAAAGGCTGTTATGTTTAACTGCTGGAAGTTTTTTGTGTCATCTCTCAACATGTCAGGCCACAGTGCAACAACTCCTGTCAGTGTAGCGTAATGACTCTTTTATCTGTTCATCTTTTCATTTATTTATGATGATGACAGTGTACTGGCATGCACTCAGCATGCTTGAATATAGTAAGGGGACTAATTAGTAGGCGCTTCTGTTGGGGGTGGAGACCATTATACAGCCTCCAGTTTGCTTTAAATTCAGGTAATGACTACCAGAGTGCGTGTGTGTGGCACTGGTGAGGGCTGAGCACTGACACCCGTCTGCCAGGCACTGCTGCGATGGGGGCATGTTTAAAACCTGGCAAACGAGCCTTGTCACCTGGCACCCCAGTCCCTCGCCGGCTCAAGGTCATCAAGCTTGGCATGCTGCATCGAAAAGCTGGAGGGGAGAGTGTGAGAGGCATCCCTGAACAGTCGTGATGGGCTGCCATGTTGTAGCAAGGAGTCCCTCTTCGCCTGCAGCAATCTAAATCTTGCCATGCACACAGCTTCAGCATCCTTCTCGAACAGGCTTGCTTTCCAAAAAAATGAGCGATCGCCATTTGAATAAGCAGTGAGATGTGATCTGTTATACATGGACTATGATTTCTTGTGAAGTGTGTCGTTGACAGACACTTATGTGCTATCAAACAATGCCATTTGGAGGAGACTGGAAGGCGGGCATAGCCAGGTTCAGAATTAAAGCTCAGTGAAATCCACCTGGATTTGCTCATAATGCACCTTAATCACCACAGATTTCCATAAGCTTAATGAAGTGGATGTATGCACTACTGCATCCTCCACCAACCCCAACTTCTACCATCTATCCCAAATTCCCTCTCACATCTGGTATCAGCTTCTCATTTACCTTATTATTATTTTTTCATTATCTTATATTAAGTTAGTGGACAAGCTATAGATGTCTTATAGTTCATTTATCTCTAAAGAGCTGACAAAAAAAATAAATGACTAATAAATGAAAACCATCCTTCTTGAAACTTGTGTGATTCCAATCATTAAAAGGTCTTTGAAATTTCCTGTAGGTGACAAAAAAAGCAAATAGTGATTAACTGCTCTGCTCAGTTTAACTGTTGGCTGTCGTGGAGATTGCAGCCTGCTGCATTATGATTCATTGATCAAATTCACATGAATGCGTGTAAAACTTAAGAAAGCTTCCATTTTTAACAGTTTAATTTTTTGCAGTGTCGGCTTCATGTCCACTATTGGCAACAATTGATTGATTCACCAGAAATTTCAGCTATTAGGCTAAAATACAACCATTATGCAAAGCATGTTTATGATGTGTATTTCTCCTCTAGAAAACACGCAGAAAACAGATCCATTAATTGCAAGTTGTGATGTCTTATTGCAGTGTGTTCATGATGTGCATGTGAGTCTTAAGGTGTCAAGGTTTCATTGAAGGACTCAAATACAGGGTACATTTGAAAGATTTAGCAGTTTTCATAAATAGAATCTTGAAATAGATAGTGAGAATGAGTGTAGCAGGAAAATAACAGCAACTCTGAGAAGGTAAGTGTTTTTCAGTTGAGTGTCTTGACCAGTACATAGGTTGGAGCCCTACTCAGGTAAGTGTCTCTAGGTTGAGGACCAAACAAGGGTTTAAAGCGCTCCCCAGAGCAGGAAAAAAAGTTTAGGTGAGTTTCCTTTGGAAAATGAACAAAGTTCAGAGTCCTCTCTTTCTCCAGGACTGAGCTCCAGTTCTCAGACCAGGTAAACAGCAATGGCGGGCGAGGTGAGAATGGGTCAGGCAGGTTAACAGATAAGTACTCTAGCAGGCTTTCCAACAGGATTGCTAAGAAGATGGAGGAGGCAGACGAATACGTACAGTACAAAGCTGACAATACCAAAACAAACAGGAGAGTAGGAGCAGAGTTACAAGTAGCCTGACGTACACTCGCCTCCAAAAGTATTGGAACATCAGATGGACTGAACAAATCAGGTTTGACAAAAGCTGAAATGTTGCTTTTTTTGTCACATATTCATCTTTTAATGTCAAACCCAAATGTTTTCAGTCTACAGCAAAAATAAAGGGATTAGCTTCACTGTTCCAATACTTTTTTTTTTGGGGGGGGGGGGGGGCATTCAACCAAAGGTGTAGGACAACAATTTGGTGAGGCGTGAGGGGGGAAGCTGGGCTTAAGTACTCTCCTAATTGAAAATGTAAGACAGATGCACCTGCTGGATTACCTGAGATGATGCCCACCACTGCAAAAAGACTGGTTAATGACACCCATGGTCACATTCACACAGACAGAGGAAAGAGTAATAATGAGCAGCAAGGAGGACCGTGACATATGGTATTAGAGACTTGTACATTTTTGTGTAAACTCTGTTTAAACCTACACTATTTGTTTATGCTTTCTTTTTTATATTCCGTTTGTCACTCCACACAGAGGACTGGCATGCTTTCAGTGTATTAGGTTGATATAGCAAGCAAACTACCTGTTAACCCACATTTGCATTTGTGAGTTGCATTTCTGTAAACCTGGCAAATGTTTTAATAACTACAGATGGAAATATCGGCTAATGAGCAGCAAAATGTTTTCTACCTTGTCTGCTGTTTGGAGCAGTTATGAGCTGCAGTTATTTGTGCAGTTAAAAATAAATTAAAGGTTTTGTTTATGAATTAATTACCACAAAATCTGAAACAGCAACTATAAAAAAAAAAGAAGAAAAGTGTTAAGACTGCTGCCAGTACGTATAGGTTTGAAGCAGAAACACAGGTGCATCCTGGGCCTTGTCAGTGGATTTCAGTACAGTCTGACACATAACACGAGGCCAACAGGGCCTCACGGTGGGCACAATCTGACAAGATATTCAATAGAAAAAAAAAGTTATTTAAAAGGCAGAGGTCCCTAGAGTTAGGTGCTAAAAATCCTTCTTGAGGACGTCAGAGGGTTAAATTGCTTCAATTATCTGGTACTTGTGGGCTCAACAAGCTATTAAAAGATAATACCAGCTGAAACAATAAAGCAGGATGACTTTGCAGAAGGGACTTAACTTTTTTCAAGAGTGCAACATTTGAAATAGCAGTTTGTTGCTTATGTGCTATGTGCAATACATTTTGTTTAATCACTGCCTTATGTTTCTCTTAATGGAAATGTTATTTTCTACTCATTTTCCATGTCAGAAGATTAAAACCATAATGGCTATGCTGCTGTCAAAAGGGAGATGTCCAGAAACCCAGAGTCTGGCATTAAAAAAAAAAGAAATAAAGAAAAGAGAAAATTGCAGTGAACAATCTTTTAACCTACTTGTTTATCTTTCTTTGTTTTTCTTCTCTTCCCTGTCGTTTAAAAATCAATCTTCACGTTTACTGGGTTGGAATTAAATCCTTCCTCCAAATCACAAGAGATGTTATGTTTGTATGACTCTTTAATTTATTATTTGTCTGGTGGTGGAGATTTGAATGATTACAGGGTCTGAGGAAGTCTGCATTCCTAACCACAGAGCTGGTGAGGTAGAAAAGAGAATAATAATGGATGGTTAAATTATTGATTGAGACATGACAGGACTACTGTCCCTCCGGGCACACTCCATCAATACTTTCCATACAATTTAACACAGTGCTACTGGGACACGCCTACACATAAGCAGCATCTGAATGTTGCCATGTGGTCGGTCATTCACACATGCACATTTGAACACATGAAGTCCACCCTCCACCCCCTACACTGCAATTCATTATTTAAGACTGGACATCACTCTTTTCCTCGCAGCTAAGGATGCCCCTATTCAAAATCACCACTTCCTCTTTCACAGAGCAAATGGTGCAGAGCTGGACTTAATTTCTTGTGTTAGCAGGACTGGGATGAAACAAAAGTCTGTTCTCAGGAAACAAAAAAAACAAAACAAAACAAGCTGGACTGATACTGCGATCACTGCTGGTGAGCGTAGAAGGGACAAGGCAGTTTATTCAACTCCAAGGAGGCTGTCAGTGAGTCCTCCGGCTCATGCGTATGTATTCCCTCCATTGGGTTCCCTGCCAGCTGAAACAGAATAAGAAGGCAAATCCCAACTGCAATCAGTAAGCAACAAAGGAGAGGCTATATTGTTTGGAATCATGTGATGCTGAGGCTTCTGTGCTGGCTGTATGGATTGCGGGTATAAGGTTGCCCCCCCCAGGTGCGTCCTGTCGCCAGGTTTTGCCTTGTGCTTGCTGGCTGAAATATTGGACGGGCTCCTGGACATTTTTATGTCTCCACAGGCATATATGCGGGGCTTAGCACCATGTAATGCCAGTCTAATGTCAATCTATCAAAAGCTGGGATAAGAGCTTTTTGCACATGCTCCTTGTTTGTTTCACAACATGAGCCATTGTAAAAATCCATCCGTCCTGCATTAGAAAAACAGCACCTACTGTGTTGCTGCCTGTACTTTATATTATTCACTACAGAGACTGTCCTCTCCCTCAGAAACGACCCCATAGGTCATTTGTGGAAGCTGTGACTACAACTTGTAGTTACATGAGTGAGTTCTGGTGGTAAACTGAGTGAAAGCAAAACTTAAAATGGTCCCAGACAAGAGTGGCTTTTGGGGTGGAAGTACTCCTGTAACTTTCAGATGGTAGAAACATGCAAGTGATATGATTGTTCAGTTGTCATTACAGAATTCCAAATGAAATAATTTTTAAAAGATAATTGCACAACCACTCAGGGCAACCTGGATAATAGGATCACCAAGAGAACATTGATATTATCGGGGTGGGGGGGGGGGGAAGCTTGCATTGCTGTCTGTGTTACTGTGGTAACATGAGAGCTGGAACATTTAGTGAGTTTGTTTTAATCTAGAACATCATAATGTGACATATGCCATGTCTCCATCTTTACTCTGCTCAAGGACTTTTGTTGCATGCCTTTATTCCTTTCCCTCTCCATGTTAACTATGACCCAGCTGTCAAATGTCCAGCATGTGCAAAAAAAAAAAAAAATCTTTGAAAAAAAAAAAAACAACCTCTATTTTTCTAATCTGAGAAATTACTTTAGGCTAAAGTGAGCATCCCCAAACTTCAGATGATGCAAATACAAACTGATGGTGTCATGAAATAATGATTAGCCCGCTGGTAATGCACAAAGCTAATATTGGTAAAATGCAGTGCTTGTGTTATGTGTTCCCTGAGGGCAGAATATTTAACAGAACCCACCCAGACAGTTACCCTTAGGGGTGGGATGACCTCAATACACTGCTAGAGATGCTTGAAGGCTGTAGTGCTGTCCATGTATTCATGCAATCTAACAGGAACAGATGAACAAAAGGATTCAACACGTTGCACCACACAGGTTATTTGTCATTTGTCACTTGATGTTTTGGAAAATTACAGGTTTCATCTAAACAGCAATAAATGTGTCCCTCCCAGATCTTGTTCTGTCAGTGTCCTTGGGCCAAATATTAAATGCCTACTTCCTAGTGGTAAACTCTTGTCAATGACAAAGCATAGATTGCCACCCTTGCCATATATAATAAAACACACTGACATCTCAAGTAAATTGTGAAATTGTTAAAACTCCATTCACTCCCACATTTAAGATGTGAGATGTTTCACATCATTAACCTAAACAGTTGGACACAGACATAATGTAAATGACTGGTGTTCTTATTTACTCATTCCCTGGCAAAGCCCAGTCCAGTGAAACTGCCACATGTGTTTCTGTGATAGCTGTTTCAAGGTTACTTGGCTAATAAATTGCTGTATGTTGCCTGTTTAGCCGGGCAGTTATTTGTCCACAGTGCACTGCTGTTCGTGCTCGCCCTTTTATCCTGTTTCATGCTTCCAAAGAAGCACACACATTCAGATGGCTGTAGAGACAGAACAGAGAGAGGCAGAACATTTTCCTTCTCAATTATTTTACTTATCTCATTCTGTTGTCTTCCCTGACCTATACATATCTATCTTTGTAAAATGTATATGTATTTACTGTATAGGCCACCTGATGCATTCAGAACAAGAATCTCAAAGTTTGGAGCTTATTAATCTCACTGTAACTGCATATGGAGAGTTATTGTGTTAATGCTCCATCTGTGCCTCAGGGTCAGTTCAGTTCACATAACTCATTAAGCTTTCCATCCAGACATGAAGTGGGCCTGTATAACCGCACAGAAAGCTATCTAAACATCCTGGAAAGACCTTTAAAGCAAAGATATTGTGACTTGACATGAAATACTATCATACTTTTAAATTATCCAGAAATTTTACAGGACTGTGGTTGCTTTGAAGAACCACTGTTATCATCTTGCCAACCTGTTCTTTCACGCCTATAGCATCACATACTGATGTTTGGTCAGGAAAGGCAGACTTCATATAGTGACACACTTGCTGGGCGCCCCTTTAGTATTGCTTTTGAATGTGAAGACTATTCTGATAGAGTTCAACAGGGTATGAAAATACAAATATAAAGCAGTCAGAAGTGCTCTGCTGGCATTACTTCTGCGCCCATACAGTGTAACTGTGGTGACCGAGCAAGAGCTGGAGAAGCTTTTTGCGGTAGAGAGATGTTTACCTTTTCACATGTGTTTAACATTAAGAAAGGTTGTATTTCAACTCAGTGCTTGCATATCAGAAAACTGTGGCTCTGTCAAAGAGGTAAACTCAAAACAAAATTAATATAGGATTGTTAAAAAAAAAGAAGGCCAAACGTAAACATTTGTCACCAGATTAGAGGCTGTGTGACTGCTTTGTAGTTATGCCTAAATGGTGTGATTGTGCATCCATTGCATTTTGGGCTGATTTCTTTGACCCAGTATATGAGCAATATACAGCCTTATCAAGTGAGTGCATGTTGATGCAAACAGTAGAACTTGAACCAATCAGAAGTTTGAACCTTTCCAAATAATTGTCAGTTTGCCGTGGAATACTGGCCTGCTTCCATCCTGTGGAATAATGATGACATTCTGTTCAGCATCCTTGAAGCTGAAAAAAAAAGAAAAAAAAAAAGAAGAAGAAAAAATATTTTTGAAGAGTTACTTGAAACAAACAAAACAAACTATATAAGTGTCACACAGTGCAAAGGAAAAAAAATGGTTAAAACAGTAGCGCTCTTCTAACAACACAGCATGTGTGGCTCCATCAAGTTGACACTAATTAGAGAAAGTGGTTGGTAACTCAAGCCATGGTTGTCATACCGTTCCTCAAGCCTTCCTTTTCGCTTTCAAAGAAACTAACTTATTACTACATAATTACAAGGTTTTGTTGGGTACACTGATCTGATCTTATTCATTTGATCGCATAAGGGATTTTTACTGTAGAATAGGTTTAAATGGCGGATGAAACTGTTCTGGTATGACAAATATATATGTGCTGAGGGAAGGTAGACTCACTAACAAGAGTTTCAAGGACTCATCCCAGATTGGAGGCTGAGGGACAGCAGTGATATGTCATGACATAATTTCCCCTCCATGCTTTGTTGGAAGTTTGCTACAAAATCACATTATTTTCTATTTTATTTTACATATTTAAATCTGCCTATTAACAAATAACTATGTTAATAAATGCTGAGAATTGAATTATTTAGGTTTGCTTTATATCAGTTTTTCTTTTTCTGATAAAAAAAAATACAAGTATAGATGTGTGCTTCTTATATGTAAACAAAACCAAGATGTCCAAATAAATAATGCAAATAACTTCAAGACATCACAGACATCACAAAAACAACAACAACAAAAAAAAAAGGTGCATGGTTTTGGTTGCTAGGCAACAGTGGCTGGTAAGTCAGCGTGCACGGGCATACACACTGTAAGGCCTGAATACCTCAACATGACATGTAGGTTTTGTTTCCTGAAGTGTGGGTGATGCTGATGAAGCATGAACGCACATTGGAAATGGAACGAGCTTTTACATTAGAGTGTGCTAAATTGATTCTGTGTAACAACCCATCAAAGAATAGAATACAATTAAGTCTGAATTTTGGCATGCATGTCTACATGTTTGAGAGACAGAGACAGACATGATACCACAGCAGATTAGCTGTTCACAGCTGGTGTCACACTGCCATGTTCAAATCCAACCTTCACGTGCAGATGTGGTTCCCAACTTGTTCACCCCTCTAAAAAAGTTTCTTCCAAGTTCACATCGTTCATCCATTCATTATCTAGAGCTCGGGACATGGGATGCAGGGTACATTTTGGACAGATCACCAGTCTGTCACAGGACCAACACTGAGACACAGACAACCCATCTTGCTTATATACTGTACACACCAAGATACACACCAATATAGAATGGGCAATTAAACTATGATTAAGTAATACTGATGTCATGAAATAAAGATGACAATGTAAAAAGAAAGGGCAACAAGAAACTGCTACAGATATATCTACTGTATACAGTGCTGTCAAAAACTATTCCCCCTTCCTGAGTTCTTACCTTTTTTGCATATTTGTCACACTTACATGTTTCAGATCATCAAACAAATTTTAATATTAAACAAAGCTAACCTAATTAAAAAACTTGTTGGTCCAAGTGTTTTTGAGCTGCAGGGCACTAACTGCTTGCTGGACATTCTCCTCCAGGATTTTCTGGTAGAGAATAGAATTCATGGTTCCATCAATTATGGCATGTCTTCCAGGTCCTGAAGCAGCAAATGAGCCCAAGACTATCACACTACCACCACCATGTTTGACTGTTAGTGTGATGGGGTTTTATTGTGTTAATTTTACTCCCAATGTAACAGGACAAAAACCTTCCAACAAGTTCAACTTTTGTCTCATCAGTCCACAGAATATTTTCCCCAAAGTCTTTGGGATCATCAAGATGTTTTTTGGTAAATGTGAGATGAGCCTTTGTGTTCTATTTGGTCACCAGAGGTTTTCGCCTTCGAACTCTCCCACAGATGCCATTTTTGCCCAGTCTCTTTCTTATTGTTGAATCATGAACCCTGACCTTAACTCAGGCAAGTGAGGCCTGCAGTTCTTTAGATGCTGTTCTGGGGTTTTTGTGACCTCCAGGATGAGTTGTCGATGCACTGTTGGAGTAATTTTGATGGATGGTTTACTACTGTACCAAGTTTTCTCCATTTGTGGACAATGGCTCTCGTGTGGTTTGCTAGACTCCCAAATCATTAGCAATGTCATTTGTTTCTCAGCTCTTTTTCACTTCTTCTGTAAACCCTGAAAAAAATACGTAAATATGGGTTTTCTCGGATTTCTGAAAAGTCTACGTCGACTAAATGGCATTAGATTTAACTAGAAAAGTTAAAACACAAATTGACTGGTCCTTATATAGCACTTTACTACTGTACTTCATACAGCAGTCCTCATTCATATAAGCACTTCAGTATTTTGCCCACGGATACTTTGGCATGCTGACTGGAACAGCCTAGGATTGAACCACCAACATTCCAATTAATAGGTGACCTGCTCTACCTCCTTTGCTACAGCAACATTACCCACATGAACACATGACACATGAAGTCACGTGTTGGAGCGCTCTTTTTGGAAATGCTTGTATGGGTCGTATTTCAGGGTCTGCACAAACGACTGATCGTTGATTTTAGGCATTTAGTTGAAGCATTCAATCAGATCATGTTACTAGAAAGTAATGAATGGTTTCATTCTTTGGTATTAGGATTCAAAGCATCTTTACCAGTTGAGTCTTTTTTGGTCATGTTCAGAAAAGTCTTTGACATTATTTGTGTATTTTCATTTATTACGATATTTTTGAAATTTTAATTGAGAAAAAATTACACCTATTTTGTCCATCGTGGAGTCCCACTGGGCTAGTTGCATTAAGTTTGAAAACCAATCAGTCACCACTTTTGATTTTTATAAAATAAAATGTTAACATTAATTAGTATGTGAGGTATTCACTGTTAAATTTCCAAATAAAAAGAATAGTGGAAAATCAAATAAAGTTGAAAAACAAAAAAAAGAAAAAGAAAAATGTTTTCTGTGAAAGACTGTTTCAGTGCTGACGTCTTCATAGCTAAAGCCTAACTTTGTATTATTTAGAATTTTAATATAGATTTTATCTCTTAGCTGATTTAGGAACGAGTTGGTGTTCCCCTGGATGAACTGGAAGAGTTGCATGGGGTGCGGGAAGTCTGGGCTTCTCTGCTTAGACTGATGCCCCCATCATTTGAACCCGGATAAGCGACAGAAAATGGATGGATGGAATATTTCAAATTATATTAAACAACAAACAACTCTTTATTGTCACATACTCATGCACATACTGAAATTCAGTCTCTGCATTTAACCCATCACACACACACAGCACACACACAGCCCCCCCCCCCCCCGATGGTTCAGATTCCAGATGGTTTCAGATGGTTTTCAATCCATTTCAGTCCATCAGGGTGGAAATCCCATTTTATTTGACTATGCTGCCAATGGCACTTAGAATCAACTGTTAGCTTTGTGAAGGTTTCAGTTTGCCTTCTAGGATGATCATCCATCCATCCATTCATTCATCCATCCATTTTCTGCCACTGTTTAGGGGGGCAAAAGTCTTAGCAGAGTGGCCAGGCTTCCGTTTTCCCAGCCACTTCCTCCAGCTCTCCTGTGCGATACCAAGGTGTTCTCAAGTTTGCTGCAAGACTCTCAAGAGTGTCATACGTTTGACCTGGGGTCTTCTCCTGGCTGGACTTGCCAGCAACTGCTCACCTAGGAAGCATTGTAGTCAGATGCCCAAGTCACCTCAGCTGGCTCCTTTCAATGTGGAGGAGTGGCAGCACTACTGTGAGCGCCTCCCAAATGTCCTGGTTGACTTGCTTCAAGTATGATTACAAAATTGGGGAAAAAATGCTGAGGAAATTCTACTTCCCAACCTTGTATTAGATTTGTTTGCATGAAAAATAAATGGAAAATGAAAAACTTATTGCAAACTGGATTTTTTTTCCCTACACATTCTCTGCTTCCCTTTCATCCCTTACTAAAAGATGAGCTAAAGGAGTCTTTTTGCTGCAGACACACTGGCTTCCCACTCACACAGCCTCCACTGTAATTACTGAGGCTTTTCACAGAGCTGCTTTTGAACGTCGGGCGCCAACACTGTATGATCACACCTCACCAAGCTAACACCCTGGGATATGAGATTGTGGTCACAGCAGCCGCCAGCCTAGTGCCTGTTGTGTTACTTCCTTGGCATGGTGCTCCTGTACATCAAGAGTTACATGGCACTGACCCTGTAAATACAGCATGACTAAATGAGCGAGTAATGAAATCCCTGTCTGGTGTCTGTACAAACAGCTTATCCCTCAACCTGGGCTTCCACTCTAACATGTTGACAGCCTCACTTTCCCTCCCTACCTGCCTTTCTACATGTGGCAGAGTGATAGGAATCTCCCCAAGCTCCTTCATCCCCTTGCTAGCAATCCAGGATCGACTTTGTCTGCTTTTGTCTGCTAATCTCTCCAGATATTTAGGTATTCATCACTCCGATTCGTTACTCCTTTGGGCCTTGTAACCACAGCCTGCCTCCAGACAGTACCCCAGAGAAGAGACAGACGAGAAGAAAGAGGAGGTTAGGGAAACGAGCCACAGACGGTACAGGGCTTATCGGCTCTGAACACCCGAGTGTTAGCAGCTCCCTGAATGCTATGAATATCTGTGCCTCTATGTGTGTTTATTAAGAGACAGGAAAGGCTTTTTTGCAAGACATGCAAAGGGAATTGTGTGTGTGTATGTGTGTGTGTGTATGTGTGTGTGTGTGTGTGTGTGTGTGTGTGCATGGAAACCACATTGTTTACACTTCATTTCAGCATAGATGCAGTTTTTCTGCCGCAATACAAGGAAGGTATTAACGTTGTACTGGTGTCACTGAGAGGCTACAGAGCCAGACCACCTCAGATGAAAAGAGAAGGATATGTGTTATTAAAGAGCGCCAGCAGAGAAGGGAGAGCGGACTGCTGAGAGATTGCATGTAATGAAAAATTTATATTTGGCTGTTATCACTGAAGCACCTCCTATATTCAAAGTATCAAATGATTACCAAGCAATCAAAAGTGAATGGCTCCTTGGTAATGGTGCCCTGTCAACAAACTAACTCATGCCTACCCAATCACAGACATTTACAGCTTTCACATCAATGCAAAGCATGACAGAATATTTAATTCACAAATGTGAAATACTTGATATTAACAGAAACAGTCCAGAATCATTTCCTCTCTGTTTGCAGATGCAGCATTGTAATGTCATTACTTTGGCAGTGACACAAAATAGAAGACAAAACTTAAATTCTGAAGTTACCTCCTGGAGTCATGCATCATATACAGTATCTAAATAAATATTCACACTCCTGATTCTAACCAAAGATGTGATGTGTATAAGAAGGGAAGTCAATAAGAAATAAATGGAAATAAATTATGAGGCAGCGATGGTCTGCACTCGCAATTTTGCGTTCAATGTTTGTAGTTAAAATCTGCCATCTGAATCTACCTCTCTTTTTTTGTTGAGCAGAGTGTTTCACCACACAGCATTTCTATGTGGCTGCCAAAAGGCTGCCAACTTGCATTGCTGTGTCTCAAGGTTTTGATAGTGGAATCTGGCAGAGACCTGTCACAGACAGATAAATTACTTTGGATGACTTTGGAGAAGATGTTAATGTGCTTGGTGTTGAGCTGTATTGATTCAAGGCTGCAAGTGTAAAAGAGTGTTTACATGTGAGAAGAGACAAAAACTGCTTAAATAGGAACCAAATTAAAGGGGCGATATTTAGATATGTTAAAATGCACCTATTTTTATTCACCTGCCTAGAGTCAAATCATCTGTGAATTCTTTGAACTGGAATGCCGATAAAAAGCGTGCCAAAAAGAAGAATTGAAACTAATGAACAGACATTAATGGAAAATCAATGCTATGCCAATTATTTAAGTAAATAATTAAGTAAACCTTGAAAATGTATTCCAGGATTGGTCAGAAGATCATGACCTTCCATTGCCACTGCCACTGTACTGTCAGTGGCAATGGAAGGTCATGATCTTCTGACCAATCCTGGAGTGCACTTTCCTGTGCAGTTAAAAGTTAAATTGGTATTATTCAAGTAGCTTTGTGATTATTAGTAAAAACTCAGTGCACAACCTAATGGCTATACTGTTTTTCAATAGAGGCAAAGAAGACAAAGAGGGAGCGTGACCCCAACCAACCAACCAACCAACCGACCGACCAACCAACCAACCGACCAACCGACCGACCGACCGACCGACCGACCGACCGACCAACCAACCAAACGTTCTAATACAAGGAATTTGGTAAGCAATCCAATCTAGTAGTGCAGGTGTGGCTGTTGTCTGTTGCCATTTTAAGAAAGTGTCTTTCTTATCTAAGCTCAAGTAATATTCTTCACTGGCTTTTATGTTAATAATTCTCTTTATTATATTGACAAACATCCACACAGCAAATTTCTTTCATTATTGTAACTGTGAAGACAACAAAACACTATGTTGCACCTTATCACATTTGCTCTTCCATAAATACAGCAAACATAAGGAAAACTAGTTTCAGTTAGTGGGAACATGAAGTGTAAATCTCTCTTGTGTTTAAAAATCAAGAGGGAAGGTACGTTGCCAGCAAGGCCCCATTGCCAGATGATTTATGCTGACATCCACCTGTGTCATTATTCCTGCAACAACACCCCAAACAATCTTGACTCATCCCTCTACTCTGACATCCATAACTTGTAGCTGGAAATTTCCTCAATCAATCTGTTGGATGTGCATAAATGAGAATAAAACACAATGGCATTCTATCACCTGCACATGTTTTTAAATTGGCCTGCATGCGATGACACCTTGCCTTTGACTGAACCTGAGCTGATTCTACTTATGAATTACACACTAGCCTCTAATGCAGATTAGATTATACAGTGTACCTTCAGGATATTGCACTGTGTCTCTTGGTCTTTTTACATTACTAAGCTGCTTTGTTAATATCTTTTTAAAAGCCTTTGTCAAAGACCCTGCAGTGCTGTTGCACAGATACACAGGCTGCAGGATTTTCATTAACAGATATTTTTTTCCAGCTAGTTTAGTCTGAAACATTAAGGTCTTATGGGTGGAGAGAGATGCAGCAGTAGTAGTTTGTTTGAATGAGACCCAGAGTGGCGATAGCCTATTATGTAAGCTGTCACTTTGGGTAACTCTGGGAGCATGTCAGCCAAAAGCTTCCGACACACTATACACTTTTACAGCAACAATAAGATTTTCTATCATTTCTGCACAGAGGTCAGTGCAGTAGGTGGATTAAACATGTTCATTTATTTACTGTCTGTCAATGACGTGCTTTGTTGCTGAATGCAGCATGCACCTTAACCTCTGATATGACTCCAATATCCAGCTGGTATCTTGCCTATACACCTAATGTGCCATGATACATTTATTCTGAAACTGCAGATACATTTAGTATTCTTTAAATGTAATAAGTAGGAAATGTATGTGAGGAATTTCACATAAATACTACGGCACAATACTGTGCCTGTGGTAAGACATTCTCTGTATAGCAGAGGAAAATCCGAGTTGTATCTGGCACCAAACGGGAGTACATTTTGAATTTCTAACATTATTTATCTGATTAAAAATGTTTTTGTTGGAGGGCAAGACATTTTATGTCATTTGCTGGAACTTGGCCAAAAGAAGAAAACTGCCTGACCTCTTTAGATGACTGGCTACACACCCAAACCTGGAGCCAAGAGAAGAAAGAAGTAAAACTTAGCACTCCAGACCTGAGCGTAGCGACATATAAATTGTGCTCCCTGTCTGCCCTGCCCTGCTCAAACTGTCTGCCTGTTGGCCCACTGCCACAGAGATATACTTCGTATTAAAAGTACAGTGTTGGTCAGACAACGTATAGAATGCTTGTGTCTTCTAAGAAAAGAAATGGAACACTTATAATAGTTGGCAATGGCATCTTTTTTTCAGAAAATTTTCAAAATTATATTTTCTTGGTCATTTACATATCATATGTGCAAGGTATAGAAAGTTGTTATAAAAAAACTTTTTTTTTTGGGGGGGGGGGGGCATTAGCTGTTATTGGGATAGGACAGCAGAGAGAAGACAGGAAAGCTGGGAGAAAGGCACACAGTAAATGGCCTTAGACCAAATTCAAACCCAGGCCTCAGTATGAGCCTTGTGGCATATAGGTCAACAGCTCAGCCCAGTGAGCTATACCAGCACCTGGAAATGCAAATGTCCACCAAATTAATATAGAAGGTGGAGAAGAAATTTAATTTTGGTTGCAATCCGTCTACATCACAACCCCAAAGTGCTGACAAGTATATAAGTTGTGATAACCAGCAAGCCAGCCACCCCACTCCATTAGTAAAGAGGATCAGGCTAGTCCACAGGTTCACCGCTGTTTACTCATTAGAGTTCTTATTTTTCTGATCTGTCCTGCACACACGTATGCATGCATAAAAATGCACATACACGTCCAACTCCCTCCATCATCTTTCCCTTCCTGTTCCTTTCTCTCCATTTCCACTCTTACACTCACTCCATCTCTCCTTTGCAATTTCCATCTGTTCAAATGAAATATATTTGGCATCCGGAGAATGCCCCTCAGCAGTGAGGGACAATATATCTTACAAATATCAGCCACGGCTCATGTAATATTTATATAGGGAATGTGGCAGTGGGTGATGTCAACATTGCTTACTGTGAACAGGTTGAGCATCCCTCCAAAGTGCGCCAACACCTGCCAACTTTTTGACAGCATAGGTGCTTGGCCAATCTGGAGACTCATTTACATGTTACCCAGCGATCATGGTTGACCTGATCACATCTGGCAAGCTTGTCCAATTAATTAATCATGTGTAAGTGAGGCCAACCTCAGGCTTTGATTATGACTGCCATATTGTTTTAAAGAGGGGTTCTGTGTGTGTGGTGCGAGGTTGGCAGACAAGTGGCCAGATGGATAGTGAAGATTTTGGAAGAAACAGTCCTTAATGTTCCATTAATACTGTATGTGTTGGTGAAGAAACTACACATGGCATTTGTATATATATATTTTTACATTTTACTTTAAAGAACATTTTTCTGTGATCAAAAATCAAACTTGCATTGTTGCTGGAAAAAAAGAACATAGCAAGGGTCTTTCTTTAAGGGTCAACCCCTCATAAATTCAAGAACACAACTGTTTAAGCGCCAACACTTCTCTACATACATTATAGTTCTGTGGAAATGTATTTGATTTAACAATGAGAAAGAAACTGGGCAAAAATAGCATCCATGAAGAGATCCAAGGCAAAAACCACTGCTGACCAAAAAGAATACAAAGAATCATTTCATGTTTGCCAAGAACGCCTGGATCCCCAAGACTTTTGGGAAAATATTCTGTTGACTTAAGAGACAAAAGTTGAACTTGTTGTTTGTGTCCCGTTACATCTGGAGTAACACTGACACAACTTTCATAAGAAGAACATCATACCAGCAGTCAGACATGGTGGTGGTAGTGTGATAGTCTCAGGCTGCTTTGCTGCTTCAGGACGACTTGCTATAATTGATGGAATCATGAATTCTGCTCTACCAGAAAAACCTGAAGGGGAATATCTGGCCAGCAGTTCATGCCCTGAAACTCAAACACACTTGGACCAACAAGTCCCTCTCTGAATGGCTCAATAAATAAATGAAGACAAACAAAGAAAAAAAAAATCTGGATATAATTGAGATGCGTTGGCATGACCTTAAACAGGCCATTCATGCTAGCAAACCTTCCAATTTGGCTGAGTTAAAACAATTCCCCCACAAGACTCATTTCCAGTCATCACAAATACCTGATTGCATTTCTTGCTACCAAGGGTAGCACAACCAGTTATTAGGTTTAGGGGCAATCACTAATATACATAAGGCCAGGTAGGTTTTTTTTCCCCCTTAATAAATGAAATCATAATTTAAAAACAGCATTTTGTATTTACTCAGGTTATCTTTGTCTAATATTAAAATTATTTAGTGATCTGAAACATGTGACAACTAAGCAAAAAACAAAGAAATTAGGAAGGGGCAAATACATTCACAGCACTGTGCATATGTTAAGGTAAAAAGTGCTTATTGACACGATTCATGCCATTAAACAACAAAGTCGCACAGTTTATGACACTTGTTTTGTGACCAGTAACCCTTCTCGTGATTTAACAAATGTAAAATGAACAAAATTATAGAAGGTCTATCGAGAGGAACATTAAATAATCTCATCAAACCAGAGTGAACTCATTTTGGCAACTTGCACCGAGGAAATACTATAAGCAAGAGGGTAATCTTTCACTGTGGGTGCCTCAAGCTATCTTGATCTGTCAATAAGTCTGCATAGAGTTAATACTAGAATATGAATAGATTCTGGGAAAGTGGTTTAAGATGCAAAAGAAAAGCTGACTGAATTTAGAGGTATGCAGTGAAGTAAAAAATGTGCCGTGTTTGCCGTTTTTTTACCTACTTAATTTTAAATGTTACTGTTGATAATCTGCAGTGACCAAAACACCAAATCAAATTCATGAAAGCAAATTATGAATATTGGTTTACAATATAATCAGTTTACCTACCACAAAGAGTGCTTTTATCCACAAAGTTCACATTATTATGAGTGCATTTTTTTTTTGTAAGCAAAGGCATCTGAAGTGGGAATTGAACTTCTAACCCTGACAGTGTTTTCACCATGTTTTAATCACTGAGCTATAGCGGTGTTTCCAAGAATATACTTTGGACTTTAATACTCACACTTGACACTGTGTTTTTTTTGTGACAGGGGCAGTCAAAACATGTCTTCAGTGGGCCCAGTGGCAAACTAGATGTCTACTGTGTGTTGTAAGGTCAGCAGTGTTTGCAAGCAAAACATAAAGGCTTGAGGAGAGGGCAGGGGCTTTGAGATGTAGCTTCAATCCAGAGTCCCTGTCCTCTCCGAGGCCTTAACTTGACCCTCCCTTTGTGGATCTGTCTGTCTCTCACAGTTGCCTGTCTGTGTCTCTGGGAACTTACAGAAGGCCTCTTAATGATTTTCTGTCTTACAACGTTCAGGGAATATCCAACAATCTTGTAATTCCATCTCCTAAACATTGCGTCTTCCTACCAGTAGTTTTTAAAGAGATATGTTCACAATTCTACAGTGTGATTCAAGATTAAAGATTCCTTTTATTGTTATTGTATGTGCAGGCATACACAACAAAATTCAGGTGCACTACTACATAACAGTTGCTGTTGTAGTTAAGAATAAAAAAAAATAGAACAAGCAATAGTAAAATATTATTGCACACTGTTCCCCGTTGGGGGGGGGGGGGGGGGGGGGGGGGGGGGGGGGG
>JAVDPK010001917.1:179078-191952 GCA_034780415.1 Cichlasoma orientale
TGTTGGCTGGGGGGTGAGGGTGCTAAACAATTTTAGTGAGCAGCAATGGTGCAAAGTTTGCAATGCTGTTGAGCAGAATGTCATGTGGGTACATCTCTGATCTCAGTCAGGATGTTCTGAAAAGTTGTCATCTCTGAAGGAGCAGGAGAAGGCAGCCTGGATTTTCATTGCGTTGAGAGTGTCAGAGTCACAGACTCGATTCAAAGTGGTCTTCGGAACACTAGTGGAAAGGCTGCACAAAATCTGAGAGGCCATGTTCAAGAGAGGGCAAGGAGGAAGCTTCCAAAAGCCCTGCAGGACTAAGAACTACCACTATTACCACTTCTTGTAGGGTGAGCATTCTGGAGCTGGGCATTTCCTGCTACATTACTTCTGTACAAGGATAAATTTTTGAACATGCTGAGGAGTTTAGGCTGTCCCTAAAGTTGTCAGAATTGATTTTAAAAACAAATCAAAACATTACAGAGCTATTGAAACACTGTCGTTTTGAATGCCAATGCCACTGAAATTTAGGAGGCATGGCCTGTGGAAATGTGAGGATCTGGTCTTGAAACTTAGCATCCCTCATTTTATTATTGATGTTCACTATGCACACCTGAAGCAACAAAACAGATAGAAACTTCAATTTTAATATGTTGAGAAAACAGAATGAAATTTAAAAAACTGCAAACTACATTTTTCTAGCCTTGTTTAGGGATGGTGGTAATCCCTAAACCTGATGGTGGACATTGGAGGTAAGGGGAGCCATCAAGATGAAGAAGGAGTCCTATTGGTTAACCACTTGGTTAGCCTGTGGGACTTCAGAGGCAGCTGATGAGTACCGACAGGCCAAGCGGAACATGGCTTGGGCAGTGGCTGAAGCAAAAAATTGGGAGTAGTTCGGCGAGGCCATGGAAAAAGATTTTTGGACGGCCTTGAAGCAATTCTGGCAAACCATCAGGCGACTCAGGGGATGAAAGCAGTGCTCTACTCACACAGTGTGTAGTGCGGGTAGGGTGCTGATGGATTGAACTGAGGATATAGTCGAGCAGTGGAAGGAACACTTTGAGGACCTCGTTAATCCCACTGTTCAAGATTATAATAGTTTTTGATTTTACATTATAGTTTAGTTTTATTTTGTTTGGTTCCTCTAATTGAGTGAGTTTTAATTCGTTTTCAGAGTGATTTTGCTCATTTTTTTTTAATGCTTGGTTTTAGTTTTTCATTAGTTTTAGTATTAGTTTTAGTTTTTTCATACTTTTTCAGGTGCAAGATTCAACTATTGTGAGAGTAACTATTGTATAATAAGAACTCAACAACAAATATCATTTAAAAAAATTGTATTCAACAACCAACTGTTCACAAGAGAGCACCATTATGTGCTAAATGTGTATAATATTAAGGACACACATGAACATCATGAGACATTAAAGGGGAGAAACATAAAGAAAAACATAAACTCCAAAACCCAATAAACTACAATAAACTCCCATAAACTTCAGCATCAGTGCAGTAGATTAACAATACCTTGCATGTGGTGTATAACATCAGCAAATGTTTGACAAAAACAAACTGAACTCTTTGAAGGAATCAAAGCTCAAATAAAACTTTTCCAAAAAAAAAAAAAACTTTTCAAGATTGTGTGTGTTTGTATTTGTTTGTGTAACACAGTGCTGTGGACATCCTAGTTTCAGTTAACAAATTTATCAGTGCATCCTCCCGCTTGTGGTGTATTAACTATCCAGCAGTTATTTTTTCAGTGAAAAGAGTCCATTATGGTTGTCACCTTCCTGCATGGCTGTAATGCTGGTTCTCTGTTGGAGCTGCTCAGAGATGCTAGCTTGTTAGATACTCACTAATTAGACTTATCTGCTGAGTGTCTGCACAATCTATGTAAGTGGCCAACGTCATCATTTATGTTTGTGTGAGCTGCATTATGTGTGTTAATTACCTTGTGGTCACGTGCCAGTGTTTTTTTTTTTATTTTTTATAAGGTGCTAGCCGACAAAAACAAAAAATCTGGGGATTTTTTCCCCTCCTTGGTTCTTGCTCTTTGTAGTCATTTTGGGTTTTTTTTGGCTGCATGCATATTTGTCCCTCTGTTTTTTCACTTTGTTCAATCGCTTCCATCCATTCCCATACTTTCAGCAGTATGCCTCCAGGAATTTGCAGACTTTTGTGAGTCCTTATATTGATGCTTTGCTTATTATTCCTGATTGTTATTCTCTCAGTGATAAATTCAAAAACTGCGGCGAAAAGTAGTTGGAAATGCACAAAAGGACTCGACAGTGCTGAACAGACCAATCAGAATTGTTGTGGGCTGCAAGGACCCGATGTGTAGTTACATTTCTCGAGAGGTCCACGGCAGGTCACGTCATAGGGTAATAATGTCAGAGGGGTTTCTGTAGCCGCCTTGTGCATGCTTCTTAGGTGGACTTTGAAGTTGGTGGGGTTTGTCCCCTTGAGAAGTGTCCCACACATTTTGTCATTATCCACAACAAGACACTTGCTGCTATCTGTCTCGCTGTTGTACTCAAAGAAATCTCATATGGGACTCTGCCGCTTTCTCCAACTTTTGCTGTTGCCATTGTTTTGCAGACTGGCGCAGTGAGCAGACACACACACACACACACACACACACACACACACACACACACACACACACACACACACACACACACACACACACATTTCAGTTAACTAAAATGTTTTTTCAATTTCAGTTTTTGTTATTTCGTTTGTTTTCCTAGTCAGCTTCGTTCATGAAGCATGTACATGAAGCTGGCTCAGAGCCAAAACGGAACAAAAGAGAAGAACTCAGGCCAGCTTAACCAGGCTAAGAGGAAATGTTAGTCAGGCGGCTATTCCATCGCTCTTTTTGCCCAACGTGCAGGCTTTGGATAACAAAATGGACCTGCTTTGACTCAGTCTGGGCCAGCAGGAAATACAGAACTCCAAAGATGTGGAGCAATAGACAGTGAATGGAGGATTGAAGAAGCTGCTGAACGGAAAAGAGGTATGCAACTACAACATGATAAATGTGCAGCCAGTGTTAATGCCAGAAGACCAGAATGTACTGGCTGATTGAAGTCGAACTGACGTAGTTAAAATCGTAGTTACACCTTGCACAGGTCGCTGCCTGGCAGCACGGTAGCCTTCTTGTAGAACTGTAATCTCAATGTATGATTTTTTCTTTAATAACAGTTGCAGCCAATAAACTTTTTGCTGACTGGTTGAAGGCTTAATATTGCACAAAACTGCATATGTGAAGGCTGTATGTGGCATACAGAAATTCAATTAAAGCATGTCACAAACCTGTGTGTCTGGCCCTTGATGTGAAACTCATTTCCCAACATATCCCTTACTAAAACTGGGTTTGACAACCTTTCTTTAAAGCATTGACAGTAAGGGTGAAGCCCTATTGAAATGGGTTTACTAATCAGAAAGGAAAAGGTGTAAGTTGTTATTGCCATGGAGCCCTAAGAATAGGTTTAATAAGGCACAGTAATTAAAACCCCCTGTGTGTGTTCACCGTTGCCATACAGACACCTCATTTTATTCTTCTTGTCTGTTACAATGATCTTGCTTTTATAACTATAAATTACAAGATTTTTGTCAGTGTATAAAAATGAAAAAACAAATGTGTGTGTGTGTGTGCGTGTGTGTATGTGTGTGTGTGTGTGTGTGTGTGTGAAGAATTGCAATGCAGTAGTCATTTATTATGCAGTAGGACTATAAATAAACGGAACCTGTATGCTGAGATTTTGTTGTGTGTCTCCACAATGTCTGACCACTGTCACCCTTTGGCTATCTCAAACTACACACGAAGGAGCCAAGCAACCCAGGGGCTTGTACTTCTCTGGAGTGGTTTTCTCTTGTTTTCATCCACTTGCAGTACGAATCAGCCCAAGGCCAAGCAGGCTGAAAGCGTAAGGGCAAGTCAGTGCCACATTTAGGTTTCCTCCAAGAGTCAGTCAGCCTGTTCGCCCTAATGGATTCAGGATGTGCATCCAGCTCAGGATGCAGAGTATTAAGTGCTCTCTCTATGTCACTCTACACACATCCTCACCTTTGTTTGTGGCCCAAGGATGCTCTTACAGTGAAGCAATTTAGAAGCGTCATTCAACCTGAAAGAGGGGAATAGAAGGGTCATGGAAAAGAAAATTATAGTAATGGGTATAAGAAGAGACAGTTACAACATCAGGTTGGCACTTATTTTGTGGCATCATTGATTTATTTACGTTTTCTCAGCCTTTCTCAGTTCTTTTTCCTTTTTTTTATTCATGTTTTCTGAAGCATTAGCCTCAAAATGGTATTAACAACAAGGAACCTCCTACAATCACTCATCAACTGGTTGGGAATAACCAAGAAGAAAGAAATTGTGCAAGCTCACCATCCTAACATCCTAAACACTGCATGTTCATTTTTATCAATACAGCCAACTCGTAGCTTTTACCCAAGTATATTATGACTGTCCTCCCTTTGTTATTTCTGTAAAGAAGTGTCAAGGTTTCAATTTCTATCTTTAAGCCCTGAGTCTCAGATACAGTACCAGTCAAAGTTTGGACACACTCATCCATTTGTATGAAAAATATCTGTTAAATTGAGTTTCCTTTATTAAATCCAGAATCTGGATCAGATCCAGATGTCGTTCAGTGTGGCACCAATTCTTGGCCCTCCACAATTGTGTACCAAATATCAGATGAGATTTTTTAAAATGTTGCCCTGTGTTAGAGAGAGATTTTTTTTGCAGTTTTTCTGTTTCTGTTTTCTGATCTTTCATACAAATTTGGTATGAATCGGACTGGCAGTTTTACTGAAATATTGTTAGCAAGCAAACAAATAAAACCGAGAAACAAACATACCAAAAAAAAAAATCCCGTTCCCCTTCTGGGGACGGAGTAAAAAATCATAATAATGTTTAATATGAAAAAAATGAAATATAACAAAAATAAAGTTGCAGAATGACAAAAAAACAAAACAAAGAAGATAAAACAAAGCAGTAAAAGGCAGCTTGCATGGTTGAACATAATTATCAAATAGCCATATAAATTACCACTAAACAGTACTTGCATATTTTATTACAATCTGTTGTGTGACTTACACTTGACAAGTATATTAGAAGCTTACTATACATCAGAGAATTTTTCTCCTCAACAAAAACAGTGACACACTAATCTAAATTATTCTAAACAGGCATTTTTACATAACATAAACCAAAATATGTATTTCATCAACCAATTAAATTAACTTAAGCTCAGCCATGCTGTGATCTAAAAAACATGTTGAAGCTAATATGTTTAAGTCAATATTGCCATAGCTTTTCCACTGGTCCATTTCATGTGGTATATTGACTCATGTCATCTTGTTCAAAAATATGAAGTAATGCTACTTGATCACAACTATCAGGCAGGAGGAATGACAGGGTCACAAAGGTTACCCCATTTTCCTTCAAAAAAAGAAAGAAAATGTCACATTAGATTTGTATGAGCCAACAGAAGAGCACTATCAAATTAATTTAATGTCTGAAAGCTTGAAATGCAGACTTCGACAGATGAAGGCCACCAGAGAGAGAGAGAGCAAGCAAAGAGTGCATAACTGATTGGTACAGTGATAAATATGGAGAATTTGCCAATGATTGCAGTACCAGAGCTAATAAACTAGTTATTAATGGCTGATCCTTAAGATCCTCCCTCAGTAACACAGATTTTAGCAGCTCATCAACTAAGCTGATAGCTGTGTGAATGTATTGTCACAGGCTTTCATCCTGCTCACCAATTAATGCCACTCAAACTTCATCCTGTTACATTTATTTGCAGATCTTGTTATAATATTGCATACTGACACTCTATACTCAATTGCCTTACTGTAATCAGATGAGTACACATAAAACTCTTTGGTACTCCAGCCAGCCTGCATTTCAGAGGGACTGGAACCCTATTGATCAAAGCGTTCAGACATGTCCAGGTCCTTTCCCCCAGTGCATCATGGTCCTGCTCGCTGAAGCCAAAAGAGCCTAACAACAACAAACATATCTGCCGTTACTGTCTGTGTCTCTCTGATTAGCTGCCGGGGAGATATTTTTAGAGTATCACAGCCCCTTTGAAGAGGATGAAGAGCAGAGCCCATCCCTCCACCCCCACTCCCATCTCCCAACTCCTTACCACCCCATATTCCAAATTACAGTCCAACATGCTTTGTGAATTTTTGATCATTGCTGCCATACTGTCAGATATATCTGACTTGTAATGGTTTTTACTATTTGCTCACTTGACTGCCTGCTCATGTGGACTTCCTCACAAACTGTCCATACAGCGGACTAAAAGCCACTTTTAAAATGAAAACATAGCTAGATTGAAAGGTCATGTATATAGCTTAGAATAGTAATAGTAATAGATTAAAATGCTGTGCAGGGTCATCGCTATGCTGTTATGAGAATCAGAGGCGAATATGACAAGATGTCTGCAATCATTTTAATAACCATAAACTGATAATTAAATCCCCATTTTCAGCTGATTGACCCAAATAGTAAATAACATCGACCATTTTCTTTGGTGGATAAAATCCATTAAGTACTGAATACACTGCTTCAGCAATACGGCCTACGTGCAGTAACCACACGTGCGTAATACATTTACTAAGATAACGTTTGTATTCTGTTGCATTACAAAAGCACAGATGCACACAATTACCTGTCCATCTTGTAATAATTCTAAGAACCATTTAAAGTATATAAATGTTAATTGGAAATCATTATATGCTCACAAGTTCATTCATTTTACACAAGTGTAAAAGGCCCTGACTCTTAGTGTGGAAACATTAATGCTCCTTTTCAGTTCATGTACTGTTTATTTTTTGTTAGAATTTCTGAGGCAAAAATAACTGTTTGCACGTAAATGATGCTGGTTTATCTAAAAGCCCGATATTAGACATTTCATAAAATTACATGGATATTCATGTAAAAAATATGAATATGAATAACAGATAGATTCATTATTTTTAATAAACTTTAAGCCTTAGGCACACAGGCTTAGAGACCGATTTGGTCACCTCTAAGCCTGTGTAACTGAGACTGTAACATGTTCCAAAGTAACATGTTACTGTAATCACATTACATTTTTCAGTAACACAGTAATTAACGAGTTACTGTACTAATCACATGCTGTTACTTGTGTTACAAACGTTCTTCAGTTATTACATTTTTGAGTAATGACCCAACACTGTTGGCGACTGTCTGTAATTACCACTCGCCAGGGAAAAATTAGTATCCCCAGCTGGTTTTGAGGTCATGCTGGCAGTCGCTGTTATTTAGAAAAAAAATACAACAATTGTTAGTCAATTACTGGGCAGTAGATTCCTTTGGCTAACATACAACAAAGACCATGTTTAAACTGAGCTTCTCGGAGATTCCTTTTGCCAGCACGTGTTGACACGTTCATCTGACAGGAGTTAAAAATGGAGAAAGGTATGAAAAACACAACATGTCGATCATACCTCCTTTTTAACTGACAGATCAACTCTGAGCGTGCCCACACAATCAGCAGCTGGTCCCAGTGATGCCATCCAAATTAGCTGGATATTAAAGAATCCCTCGGCTGAAACTACATAAATTATACATAATGAAATGCAATTAACATTTTTACTCTGACAATTAAATACATTAAAGAGCCAGGCCTGTGAAAAGAGAGTGTCAGAGAATAGGAGGTGGGCGGGTAGGGCCCCGATGTATGAAACAGCTAGTTACCTTTAACGTTCCGCAATACACTCAGTGAGTGTCTGCTCGAATGTTTACAGACTAATTAGTGTGGATGGACAGCCTCTCAATCAAACAAAATGCCAGGTTTGCATGGAATATTAAGTGGCTTATAATGGAGTGAGTGAGTCAATGAATGTTATCTTTTGAAATCTTGGGGGAAGCATGGGATTTTTTTTTTTGGGGGGGGGGGTGTATTAGTAGGGAATGTGACTTTTTGTTATTTCCACTTTTATCCAAGATAATAGAGTGATTGAATAGTCCAAGTACAAATACAAATACTCTATTTACTGTTATACCATCTGCTGTCATTTTCATGGTCCTGGGTCTTCTGCCCTGTGTTCTGTGTTCTTTGGTAGTTCAAGTTCTGTTATCGTTAAATATCTTCAGTTTGTTTCTAAGTTTGCTCATGGTTTAGATTTTGCATCTTTCTGCATAGTTTATTCTTAGTTCTGGACATTTTGAGTTTTGTGTTCTGGCTTCTTTCTCTTGATTTTGTTCTCAGTTTTGGTTCTGCATTCTTTTGTGGTTTGTGATTGTAGTTGATTCCCCGAGTTTGTTTTCCTGCCCTCCTGTGTTCTGTGTTAAGTCCATATTTCTGTTCCTGTGTTTAGTTACTTCCTGTTTTATTTTGCTAGTTTTGTGTCTTGTGCACATTGTGTTCAGTTTTGCTTCCCCTTGTCTTGTTAGATTCTGTTCACCTGTGTCTTGTTTCCCCAGCTGTGTCCTCTCTCCCAATTACCTCGTGTGTGTGTATTTAAGCCCCCAGGTTTCCTCAGTTTTTTGTCACGTCTTCCCTTGTGTGGTATGCTCTCTTGTTCTGTGGTTCCCCTTTTGTCTCTGAATTTTTGCAATCCTGGGAACTTTCCTATTTTAGAAAAAAAAATTCATCATTAAAGCTGCTTTTTTTTTTTTTAGTTTTAAGTCCTGTCCTGAAAAGTGCTGTAGAAATGTCAGTAAATTTTCTGTTGGTGCTTGTGCTTTGCACCTGTAAGCACCCACAATGCAAAAAACAAAACAAAACAAAACAAAAAAACTTTAACAATAAACAAACTATAATTCATTATGAGCTTACTAAGATTAAAAAAACTGAGACCTAACTGGGAAGCACAAGTGCAAATCCCATACATGCAAAGTTTCCTACCACTGCTTTGGATGCACAGACTAGTTTGAAATAAGCAACTTTTGTTCTCTAAGTGTTGATTAATATTGATAATTACAATTGGTAGTTATGATTTTTTTATGATACAGAACTAAGGACAGTGTTTAATGGTTGTAATGGTTATACATGATTATATAATTAATCCCCCCAGAATGTTCTTAGAAATTTCACTTTAAATTTTTAAAAACAGTGTTGTAAAACCTAAAAAAATTCACTCTCTCTGCTCTCTGAAAGATTAAATAAGGATTATTCATACATGTAGTAATGTCAGATATTCTATTTGTTTAAACTGATGTGAAGTCCAAAATTTGTTGTAGACACTTATGAGGGAATTCTTGTCAAAAATTGACCAAGACCATACTATGACGGCATGAAATATGTATAATATGTAAGGATCCATGTGTGATGCATCTGTAAATCAATTTGTTTGCCTATCTATTGTTTTTTCAGATAGGGTAGGTATCTGTTTTCTCATAAAGACATATACAGTTTTAATTTGAAAGATTACAATGATTGTAAAAAAAAAAAAATCAGAAAAGAAACATTTATAGGAAATCTGTCAGGCTTAAACATGCTACACAATGCTGGGCTCAGCTGCTCCATGATGCAGTCTATCATTTGGCATTACATACATCACAGTGCAAGACTTGCAAGATTTGGTAAAGAAAAAAAAAAGTAAAAATAAAGAAAAGGCAATTTGTAAGTAAAAATGTCCAGAAACAAGCAACTTTGCCCACTACGCTGTGAGGGCCTACCATTCTTAAAAAAAAAAAAAAAAAAAAAAAAAAAATGCTGTGAAGTTTAATTTGGTATTTTCCTCCAAATAAGATGAACAAACCCAACTAGCCACCAAAAAACAAGGAATGAATAAAATTGGATAGATATTAAATGAATAAAAATATCACTTCTGAGTTCTCTGAGCATCCATTTATGTAGCAATTCCACAGTTTATTACACTGTGCAATTGGTTCAGTGCATTTTGATTACTTTATCACAAGTAGATCGAATTAATTCACCAAGATGGCCACAAGAACTAATCGATGTGTGACAGGAATCGTATGCTGCTGCCTTCAACTCATTTTTATGTCTTCTCTCAATGTGCTTAAGAATATGCCTGTGATATCTGTAGCTTCAATGGCAAGCATGATGCTTCATTTCATTTTTACTTTTAAAAATACTGGAATGTTCAGATCAGCATGGTCTTTCAAGTTTCTAGTGTGCTTGTTTGTCCTCTTGAAAATGTATGAAAGGAATAAAGCAGAGTTATTTTGGGATAGACCAACTTTGGTTTAGTGAGGTGGTAACATCTACCTATGAATATCCAAAGTACATTTAAATAATTAAAAATTTGTCTAAATTAGTCTTCTTTTCTATGGCCCAGGGCCCTAAAAAGGAGTCCTGTCAGAACCTTCCTGGGGCTTTTCTCTTCCCAGCCTCGCTAACTGAGAGAGCATTTTGGTTTCTTTCTCTCTTTTGTCTTCACATACATACAATCAAATTATACACTAACCGTGCATTCAGGCATTCAGGCTACTGACTTGCAAACGGACACACATTACTGTTGTTTTTTTCTTTGTTATACATATTTGAACTACTTAACCTCATAACCTCATCTGAAAACTATGTGTGGTCTCCCTTCTTATATATATTTAGACAAATATTATATATATATATATGGCCTGTTTAAGTTCAAACCAACCATTAGAATGGGGAAGAAAGGTGATTCAACTGACTTTGAATGTGGTGTTTTTGTTGGTGTCGGCTGGTCTGAGGATTTCAGAGCTTCTGGTCTTCTTTCCCACAAAGTAGCTCAAGGTTTGAATGGTCCAAATAAGAAACGATCATCCACTGATCAGCAGTTCTCTGAGCAAAAATGCCTTTTTGATGCCAGACATCAACAGAGAGACTGCTTCAAGCTGATTCGAAGGTAACAGTAACTCAGATAACCACTTATTACAGCCAAGGTATGCAGAAGAAAAAAACAACACGTCGAACGTTGAAGCAAATGGATTACAGCAGCAGATGACCACCAAAGGTGCCGCTCCTGCTAAGAACAGGGAACTGAGGATATAATTTTCAAGATTGGAAAAAGAAGACTGGAAAAACATTGCATGATCTGATGGGTCTCAATATCTGCTGCAACATTTGGATGTTGGGTAAGAATTTGATGTAAACAATATGAAAGCATAGATCCATCCAGCTTTATATTGAATGTTCAGGCTGGTCTTGATGGTGTGATGGTGTGGGGGATATTTTCTTGGAACACTTTGGGTCCCTTAGTATCAAATGAGCACTAATGCAAGCTACATCAAACTGGTGTTGTGTGTGTGTGTGTGTGTGTGTGTGTGTGTGTGTGTGTGTGTGTGTGTGTGTTTTCTTTTTCACCAAATTTTTATTGTCACTTCATATGAGCCTTGAGTGGCTCCAAAAGGATTTGTCTTTGACTTTGGATGTTCCCTGTCATACAGTCAACCCAATAGATTTTTACAGTTTATACTTTTTTTTTTTCATGGTGTGTTTGTGTTGTCCTTTATTTGCTTGTGTTTTCCAAGCCCCCGAAATGGCTTTAATTGATGTTACATGTTTATGTGGAGAAAAGAATACATACTCATACTGTATATAAAAACAAAGAGAATTTGAGGTTCTAAAAGAAAACAGGGCAGAAATGCAGCATTATAGGAACTTCAAGTAAAATGCAAGCCGGCAGTGTATCCCATCCCGCCAGCAGCCTCTGGCTATCTTCCTCCATCAGGTCAGCTACATCTTTGTGATTACATCTGCTAAAAGCTACCAGTTTATTTAGTGTCTACATCAGCACAGCAGCGATGGCCCAAGATATGGATGCTACAGAAGCCTAACGCTTATCTTGGCTTGGAGGAAAGGAGTGAAAGTAAGGAGTTTGAGGTGAATTCACCATCTGTCATAAAAGAATTGGCATTTACTATGTGGACTGAAAAAAATTTTAATAATTGCTGAAACGTGTTCAATTAGTCAGATAATTTGGGACAACAAAACATTTAATTAATACCAAAATCAGACGAACCAACACTATTTTGCTTTTTATTGCTTATCTGAGGTAATTTAATTACCACTTCAGACACCTTTTAAAGCTGTCACTTTTTTTTCCCACCACATAGATTTATGTTTTTAATGATAACACAAGGTCTCACAATCATCTCATCACACCATAACAAAGTGGTTAAAGTGCTGGTTGTTATGCACAATAACACTTACTTACTTTAATCAACTATGAGTAAGGGTAAAATTGTCCCTCTCCTTTCCCAGGTGATTCTATTATTGGACACAGTTGAGAATGTGGAAACAATACAGATACACACGCGGACGAGCACAAGAATAAACAAAACAAAAGGATAAAAGAGAAAGAAACTTTAATGGAAACTAAAAGGGGAAATAGTTAACAGAAGGTGCCGCTGAGTAAAGGCAGGATTTTCTAACTAATCCGACCCTGTAAAAGATCCAAGAAAAAAGTGACAATCACAAGAATCCAAAACAGGAGGAGAACAGACAAAGTAACAAAAAGGGCAGATGATTAAAAAGGCAGGAAACAAGACAGACAATAAGCTAAAATAGCAGGGACTCACAAGGTGTGAAAAACTTTCAAAACAAAACAGGAAACAAGAATAAAAATACAAATAATAAAATTAAAATGCTTAAAATCTGACCAAATAGCAACATAAAATAATTCAAGGCAAAAAAGGGGAATCATTAAGAATGGAAGCGCTTCAGTATGTTGAAAAATCAGCATGCTTAATTAATATTCATATTGTACTAGTGATATTTCCTGTTTCATACTACATCACTTTTGCAGTTGCTTCTTTTTTAAATGTCATTTTAAGCTAGAGATGATCTCTTAACACTGAATTTAAAATTAATCTTTTTGTGTTGTTTAATTACAGAATTACATACAAAAAGCTTAGAATTAATGGATATGGCATACAAAGTGTCAGTGTAGCATGCAT
>JAVDPK010001917.1:198256-208684 GCA_034780415.1 Cichlasoma orientale
GATTTCCTGTAAGCCCTCTGCCTCATCAGTCCTGCTTTTTGGGTCCTCTTCCTTGCCTGCCACAGCCAACCATGACATATACATACGTAGATTAAGGTGCAATTACGTCTTCCAACGAACTGATTGATTATCATAAACTTAGAATTGATCTATCAAAAAATACTTAGGAGCAGGCACCAGTTTGTGGAAGCCACCATGTTCCCCCACCATATTTGAATACAGTGGCATTTCCATTCTGACTAATTGCATTTTACACATGTGGCTAGAGACCGACCACATACGCCAAAAGTGGAAGAAAGTGAACTTAAAACTTAAAAGTCTTGGTTTAAGGTGGCATAATGCAATTGAATAGGGCTTCTTGATCATGAGTCATTTTGCTCAGTAGTGGTCAATATTATGATTATTTAATATACTGTAACTGGCTTTGGATCATCATTCCTTCACTGAAAATTGTCACTCAAATTTGACAATTTTCAAGATTTTCATTCACCCACTTCAGTCGTGGTACAGGAATTTTGGTGGAAAAAAAAATCTTCTTCTTACATAATCCTTTCAGGTAGGACATGTCAGAAAATCAATATTACAGTACCATATATATATATATATATATATATACACACACACACACACAGAAAGTGGTGTACACAATTGTGTAAGCGGTGACCGAAAGGGTTAAAGGGTTATCTGTTATGTCTTTATCTAGTGCATGATGAGGTAATGCAATGCAACTACTGGAGTATTTATATATTTGCAGTATTACCAACTAGATATCTGTAACAACAATGTTACAGCACTATTAATTATGATGCTGCTACTGCAAACCAGATATTTCATCCTGCTGCAGCTTCACATTGAAAGTATTTAACAGGAGATGACACTTGTCACATAAAAAAATGTCTCTATAAAACAAGAGATTATTGACAAAATAGCTATTCCCTACAATGAAAGGAGGAGTGAGCAGAACTAAGCAGATAGATGAGGAGCTGCAGGCAATAGGGTGCTAATCTTCAATTTTTCAGTGGCGTAACTAACTTTCACTTTTCATTGTGCCATACTGTTCATGTGTTCAGCATAAAATTGGATCTTTTTTTCTTGTGCTTACCCCAGAACTAGGATGGATAAGTTAGTGCTGTTAAAGCTGGTTCTACAAAATCATAGGTGTACTTAGTTTTTCACAGACTGCTTCTGCATTTTGGCTTAGCCTTTTTTTTAAACGAGACAGTAATATGTCATGTTTTGCTAATCTGAGGCAGTATTTATCTCATTTTAGAACCTGGAAAGTAACAGGTGATTTTTTTGTATTATTATACTAGAACTGGAAGAGGGTGTACTTTCTTTTTCACGACTGTATGCACTACCAGCCATCAGATATTCAGCTGGAATATTAAACTGATGGACAAGAAACCCCCTCCTTGACAAAATGCATGGATGGTTCTGCCCAGCACTCTGGGACTCTACAAGAAACAAAAAGTCACATGGTGAATATTTGTCACGGCCCTGGGCCGTCAGGTGCTGCTCTGTTGGTGTGTTTTTGTTTTTCTCTCTCTCTCCCTCTCCCTTTTTTTTGTTTTGCTTTCCTGGCCTGTGGTCCTGGGCGGGGCCTCCCTTCATCTCTACCGACAGGTCAGCTGTTCCTGAGGAGATGATTGAACTCACCTGTTGCTGATCACTTGTCTAGTCCTCTTAAGCGTGAGGGGAACAGCTAGTCTTCGCTGGATCGTTGACTGTGCAACAATTGTCAGGAGGAGAAGAAGAGTGGCCTGAGTTTCGTTCCTGGATTGGGAGAGAGCCACCTGATTTTCTGTTCTGGATTCTGACCCCATTGGAAGCCCTGATATCCCCCTTTTCCCCCCGAAAGACTTGAGTTCTGATTTTCCCCGCCGGTTTTTTGACAAATAAATCTGTTTTCTAATCGGCAGCGCTGTGCGTTTGTGTTTCCCACTTCAGACCTTGTCAATATTAATGAGTGTTGGGTCCGCAATCCAGGATGAAACAAGGAGCATCCATGGAAACATCATGGATGTCCAAGATGAAATGTTAGAAGCCTGTCTCAGACAGTACAAGATGGGGTGATGACAAAGAGGAGGAAAAAATATTGTGGAGGACTAAGCCCCTTCATGGGGTGGATCATCAACAGATAAGGGAAGTAGCCGACATGTAGAATTTCTGCTAGTGTCTGGAAAACTGCGGCCTGAAGGAAAGCACAAAGGCTTTGAGGCAGCACGAGAATGGGCCCTAAGTAAAAGATGAATAGAGAGATGAATTCTAACACAGCAGACAGGACCCAAGATGCAGGTTGTGCAAAGATGCTCCTGAAACAGTCCGGCACATAGAAGGAGTAAGATGAAAGCTTGGAAAGCATACACTGAAAATCATAACCAAGTACTGGGATAGCCCCCCAAGTCCCGATGCGAGACAACTCCAAAAGTGGCTGAAAACAGCAAGTCCTATGGGACTTAAAGTTCCAGACAGGTGAACAGCTGATGGCCAAACAACCAAAAATAGTGGCGACTGGCAATGAGCAGACAGTAGTTGCGATAGATGTGCCAATCCTAACTCAGGCTCTGGTATACATACACACATACATACATACATACATACACACCCATCTCATAGTGCCATCCTCACAGCAGGGCACTCCACATGTCCCCATGGCTATGGAACAGATTTAATGTTAGGTGATTGATTGATGACTTTCTATTCCATTAGTTTGAAAAAAAAAAAAAGAAAGAAAAGAAAGAAAATTGAATACATTAAAAAAACAAAAAACAAAAAAAACCTTGTGGTGACTAACGATTGCTGCACCACAGTCCAATGTCTTTAGTATTGTGTGGGTTTGTTTCCCCAGTCTCACCTTAGTTTCCATCACTATCACCATTCTGACTCTTTTCCCCTCCAGTCCCACATGTAAGACACAGGACCATCTAAGATGCTGGTCCTGTTTCGTTGTATTAGCAAACCCAGGGGTAGGTAAGCCACTTTACCTGTCATCTCAAATTGTGTGCAGAACAGCAGATAGGTGGCTTGGCTTTCCCCTCGTGCAGGGCAGAGTGAAGCACTCAGACTGTGTAGGAGTGGTTGAGACTGAAGCTGAGTAAGGGCCATGGGGATGCTCTGATGCTTATGGGTCAGATGGGGATGTGCAAGTATGTGGTTGAGATGACTGAAGGGATGATGACACTGATGGTACCACAGGGACTATGGTTATTGTAGGGTTGGTTATGAAAGAGTGCAGATGTGGAAAATGTCAGTAGATATTTCATGAAAGGGTGACATCTCACTAAATGCAGCAAAGATCATTTGTAGGCTGGTTTAGTTGGTTAAATGCATTGAACATGCTGGTTTAGAAAGAACTTTAAGTGCTTTGCTTGAATAGTAAATCACGCTCCATAAACTACTTGAATGCCGACAGGTTTTTTGCAATTTTGACTCTGTGCACAGATACGGCAGATTTTAAATTAAAAAATTCAAAATGTGATTGTAGTGTAGATTTTAACCTTTAATTCAAAGGATTTAGCAAAGGTATTGCATTAAATGCGTAGATAGTACAGCTATTTTTATACAAGGTAAATTGTTCAATTACTTTTAAACCTCTGAAGATGGAGGACTGATGGGCACTTTTATAGCCAAGTCAGGCTTGCTCGCTTATTATTCGATGACAAATTAAAAGACCCGGAGCTGTTTCCAGGGTTGAACTTCTATTTGATAAGATATCAATGCAAGTGTAGGCTGAAAAACCAAAATAAACTTATCACAGACATAGCAAAAACTTTAGGAATAGACAAATAAACAATATGCTTGTATAATTCTGAAGTGTACACTCTGGTCAGATTCAGACAAATATTTCAGATTTGATTGGATGGATAATGAATGAAAGCAACCCGTGGTGTTCACGAGGCGAAGAAATGTTCTTTGATGTTCTTCAGTGGTGACATCAGTCATCTGATATCAAAGCAATAGGTATGCTGTTCATTTACTGAAGACAAAAGTGAAGGCAGAGAGACCCACAAACAAGTGACAACTGAAGGGGGCTACAGTAAAGGCCTGGCATGAAATCTCAGGAGAGGAAATGCAGGATTTGGTGATGTCCATGGGCCAAGATTTCAGGCAATTTGTCTAAATTACTTTTTAGTTAATATCTTTGCAACCCCTTGAATTAATGCTTAAACTCTGCATTTTAGGCTTATCTTAATTGTTTTATTTAAAATCCAGAAGCAGAAATTGTGTCGTCATCCAAATCCATCTATTTCCATCCAGGCACACTGGAGCCTTACCCAGATGTCATAGGGCAGGAAGCAGGGTTACATTACATTACATAATTACATTATTTTACTCACATTGCATCATATTACTAGAACAATTCTCTGTGAATGACTTGATCAAGACTAAAACTGACTAAATCTATAATAACTGTCAGGAATGTAGGAAATAGTGCACAGTGTTTTTACAAAAAAGTAAAGGATAAATCATCCATGCCTTTACTTACTGACTGACTGACTCACTGACTTACTTACTTACTCACTGACTTACTGCTTATCCAGGGCCAGGCTTGTGGGGGCAGCACTCTAAACAGACAAAGCTCGACTGCCCTCTCCCCAGCCACCTCCTCTATCACCATCTACAGCTCTTGGCAATAGATGAGGGTGGGACCGTAGATCAGCCAGTAAATCGCTTCCACGCTCAGCTCTCTCTTCACCGCTACAGACCAGTACCGCGTTATTGCAGACACTGCACTAATATGTCTTTCAATCTCCTGCTCTTTCTTTCCCTCACTTGTGAACAAGATTCTAAGATATTTGAAGTCCCCCACTTGGGGCAGCAAAAGGGAAAAAAATTAAAAAAGAAAAAAAAGGGGGGGGGGAGAAAAAGAATGTAACTGAGAAAAAACATATGTAATAAAAACAATAAATATTAGCAAAAACAATGCCATAGTAGTTTTGGTTCAGCTTGAATGTGCATAGTGTTCTTCTTCTTATATACTTTCCCCATAAAACTAAAACTTGATGCAAAGGTGAAAGAGGACAAAGGAAAACTTAAGGCCTTTTCATTCCAAGTAATTTTGCACGACTTTCATCAGTCTGTAACATGTTATTATTATATAGTCTGCTGCCAAATTCCTATTCAGACTCATATTCTAACTTTTTATGTTCATTCTTATGTCAAGCTCCCAAACCCTTCCGTTTCTCCTACACCTGCCTCTTATTACATATCTATATGAGTTAAGGGAGAATTCTATTTTATTTCACCATGGTGTATATCCTATTGCTGTGGCTAACCATTGTATGTGTATGTCTTTATCCATGACCTAGTCAGCCTTCACTTTCCCTAGATTTGTGCAACCTCTTTTTTTTTTCTGTAAATCTCTTCAAGAGAGGTGAAGAATGAAAACTTTACATTTAGGAAATCACATTAGCTAAATTATTGGGAAATATGCCAGGTTTAAGGAAACTTGGAATTCTCCTTTAACATGACATCAACTTATTGATTGGGTCTGCAGCACAGAGCTGCTTGAAGAAGTGTTTGTCAATTGACTATGCTTGCCATCCACCCCCTTCTTCTTCTTCACACTTCAACTCCTCCACATCTGTAGTTGACAGACTCACTTATCCTGCTTCCTTCATTCCCCTCTCCTTTTCTCCACTCTGCCAGTTTTATCTGCATGGCAGTAGAACTGAGGAGGTCACTATTCACCGTGCAATCACCGTGCAACCACCCACGTTCATTCACTGTGGTTAAAATCAGGAGTCATTAGACATGCCCATCTAAAGCTGTGTACAAGACTAGCAACTTTAATGTGATGAATCTGACCTCCTGGATATGCTGAAGACAAATTATCAAAATTTCAAATCACCTTTAAATAATCCTTAAAAATACCGATCGTTTCACTCTATTTCGAAAAGCTTATGACTTGCTTTCCTTTAAACAATTTTAAAAAATTCGAAATGTAATTATCATCTAAGTCTGTTTTTCTAAAGATCACTCTAATTAAAGGACCATGACTTTCATTTTTCTATATTTTTCAAAACAGTATTCAATTTAATTACTCTGAAGCCACCATTCTGCTAGTCCTGAACTTCAGATTCTTATCAACGTTTTAGTTTTTATTACTAGACATGACAAATGAGTGGGCCTGTAAAATTCATTAAGTACAGATCCATATCGTGGTCAATTTTCCATAATATCACACCTACCCAGCCTGATTATTAAGTATTAAGTTGCTTATCAAAATAAGATCTATTAAAAGTTATAAGAAAGACCTTGAAGCATCCATAGACATTGCATTGGTCATATTAAAGCATTCCCATAGTATAAAATGCTACAGGAGTACAGTTCTTTACCCTTAGAACACGTTTCCTGTTTTTAATATTGACATTGTGTCCAGGTGCTTCAAGTCATTTCCCCCTCTGTAGCTGTCAGGCCTTAACTCACACCTGAGGGCTAGATAAGACCTCTTTGCTCCATTGCACTTCATAACAGCATACCAAACCAACAGTGTGTGTATATCTACTGTACACACAGAGGTCCACTCTAAGCTTATAGCAATCTGTGGGCATTCTTTTAAGCTTCCCTGGCTGCAGTGAAAGTACTGTATATCAGGTAAGGTAGGGAAACCTTTTATAGGCCTTTGGCCTCAGCTGTGGAATGTGTCCAGAAATGTCACTGCTGGAGTAAGGCCCTTTTCCTAAAGCCTTTGCTCTGTCCAGTCTTGTGTGTCCACAGTGGGGGAAATAATTATTTGATTCCCTGCTTAATTTGGAAGTTTGCTCACTTACAAAGAAATGCTCTGTCTCTCATTTTTATGGTAGTTTAATTTTAATTGAGAGAGATAGAATATCAACCAAAGATCCTTTAAAAAAAAGCACATTGCATAAAAGTTATAAATTGATTTACATGTCATTGATTGAAATAAATATTTTATCCCCAAGCAAAACGTAAACTAGTACTACTAGTACTTAGTAGAAGGACAGGGATAAGATGTTTCTTGTAGTTGCACACCAGGTTTGAACAGATCTCAGGGGGGATTTTGGCTCACTTCCCTTAACAGAAATTCTCTAAATCCTTTACTGTACATTTCTTGGCTGCTGCTTGGTAATTCAAAGCTTCAGCTCCCTCCACACATTTTCCATGGGACTGAGGTCTGGAAACTGCCTAAGCCACTCCACGACCTTAATGTGCTTCTTCTTTAGCCACTCCTTTGTTCCCTTGGCCGTATGTTTTGGCCCATCTTCAGTGTTCAGGCTGAGGGAAGGAGGTTCTCGTCCAAGATTTTACAGTACATGTCTCCATCCACTGGCACCTCAGTGCAGTGAAGTCGTCCTGTACCCTTAGCAGAAAAACAGCCCCAAAGCATAATGTTTCCACTTCTGTGCTTGACTGTGGGCAATGTGCTTGTTGGGTCATACTCAGCATTTCTCTTTCTCTAAACACGACCGGTCAAGCTGAGGTGAAAGAGCTTGATTTTGATTTTATCTGACCACAGCACTTTCTCCCATGCCTTCTCTAAATTATTTAATGTTCACTGGTAAACTTAAGATGGGCCTGTACATGTACCTTCTTGTGGGCACTGCAGGATTTCAATCTATTACTGCGTAGTGTGCTACCAATGGTGTTCTTGGTTTGAATGAAGGAATTTGATTCTGTGGACAGGTCTGCTTTAAACACATAACGAGTTGAGATCAGTAATGATAATTCACTGATTGATTGTAATCTGTGTGCCACATAGGCGCACAACCAATCTGTGGGATGGGTTGTAGGGGATCAAATGAGCAAACTTACAAATTCATCAAGGGATCAAATGACTGTTTAACCTAATGTATTTAGGTCTGCAAATTTTGTTGTGTCCAAAAAAATGTAGGTCCTGTGCACTGAAAGAGGGCTCAGTGATTAATAGTAAAAAAAATAGTTTTATGTTTTAATGAGGATTTCAGTAGTCAATCAAAACAGTTGTGTTTTTAGTACAACTGTTGCCAAAAGCTAAAGCTCAAAGAGAACAAAACCAGCACTTCTTTCCCCAATTTCTTTGTTAAGTTTGCAAGTTGGACATTGTTTCATCCTAAATATTTTCAAAGGCTTGCTCAGTTTTTATGAGTTATCAGTATTCAGTATTAATGGACTCATTTGCTGTCAAGACAATATCTTTAACCACTGGTCCACTCCTGATTAATATTTAATGTTACTAGACTACCTAGTACCTTGTGTCAGTCTAAACAAAGTATTGAACTAGATAGTCATATTTTAATGTGGAGGTGTAAATTACACGCTGTTTGTCAAGGTGATTGCGTATGTTATCATAATGTATGAGTGATTACAATTAGACGGTGTCTTGATTGCTTTCTGGGTGCCAGCATTTTAAGACTTAGTCAGCCAAAGAAATCATTTAGGAGACACACAAACGCTCATTAACTTTCTTTTTGTCATGCACCATACTTAAGTTAACAAAAGCCTACAATACCTTCCCATAATTACATTGTTATATTGGCAGGGGTATAATTTTCTAGAGATGGTAATTACTTGTGGTGTTGTTACAGTGTTTCCATATATCACAAGGCGCTCACTGCATCTTGCATCAGTGTAGGATCTGGTGTTTATAGTATTTAGAGGACTACCCATAGTGCACCTCTCTTTCTTCAAAGGGCAGACGTGCTGCCTCCAGGGAGTGTCTAGGTTTGTCTCTGACTCTAAAAGAGCCATCACAAAGAGAGAAGGGGAAGTCTGGGAGAGATGTAGAAAAGAACAGAGAAAGAGATGGGTAGAAGAAGATAGAAAACAAGTACATACTTTTGACACCTTGTCAAATCTAACAGTCACAGCAACTGGACGTACACATTAACCTAAATTGCAGTAGAGATTAATTGATGCTTCAGTCAAGTGGTTGGAAGTTAGTTGCTTGCCAGCCTGAAGAAACAACTACAGCTGCCATTTCTTCTGCAACATGAAGATGTCCCAGTTTGGTGTTTGTGTCTATTTATGTTACCTGATGTCCTTTGTAATAAAGCTGGCATGTTTGTAGTTTGAGTACAGTCTGGTGGTTGGTCATTTAGCATTCCATGCATCATCACACCGAAGCTGGACATTTCTCTGCAAATGTAAGACATCCTGCTTCAAATGTCAAATTTGAATATTTCCCCCTGTATCTGATGAACAAGCATCTTTACTGCCTCCGTAATCGTCCACTCAGGAGCTGAGAATTTAATTTCTCTTTCTGCCTGCTGTTACAAAGGTCAGACTGATAGGATTTTATTTGTTGCACACTGTTCAGATGGGAATGAAGTATGATCTTCTTGATTAGTCTCATTATTCTGTTATCAGCACTCCTAAAGGTTGCATGAAAGCTGGTTTGAACCTGCACCTGTTTGTCCTCATATGCATTACCTCGGACTACTAGCTGCAGTAGCTTAAAAATAAAACAAAATAACAAAAAATATCCGAATGGACACATTAAACAACTAATCATTCTAAATGCATTAATCAGCTTGATCTCTGTATAGAATGCAAGACCTTTTGATTGGTGCTTATGAAGGTAATTGTTATACCTACTTGTACCAGTCTAATATTTTTTTTTGATCTATTTATGTATATGGCAGCGATCACCAGTTAAGTTCTCAACCTTTGCACAATACAACAGGTCTGCCAACTGTCCCTGGGGTCAAAGCACCCAGGGACAGTTGGGTTGTTCAGAGTGTTGCAATACCCCACTCTATTCCAATTAACTGTCACCACAGATAAAGTCAGACAAGATAGCTCCCACACCCTAGTTGTGGGCTTGTTGTTATCCAGAGGGTGGTGAGAAACCCTGCTGACACAGGCCTGGTGTCAGTGCCATATACTGTACAACAAAAGCACAGTCTGTCACACTTAGAGCTTTTTTGCCAATGCAGAGGTAGAACATGAGAAACACCTGACACACACACTCACAAAAAAATACCAACTATAGACCTCCCAATATTTCAGCCCTTTGAGGGGAAGCTGGCATTGTCAGTTCAACATATAGGATGTGACAGGACAAGAAGGAAGATGAGACAGATTGTGTTCATAGAGGAAAAACTGTGTTCTCATAGAGGCAAGAAGACAAGTGTATAAGGGAGGTGAGTGGGTGTCAGAGGCTAGTGAGTTTTGTTCTGCTGTACCCATTGTCCAGAAGAACAGAGCTTTGTGGAACTGTGCTGCATTTTAATGAGTAGTGACAGAAACATGCAAATGCCAATTTAATGAGGAATGGTAAAACACAAACTCGGACATCACTGCTGATTATGATAAAGAAAAAACTTTAGAAAAGGAGAAAGAGCCACTATGCTGTTATCCTTGGTCATGTAGATGGTAAAAGAACTCTATCTGCTGCCCATTATCATCAAGACCTTGCTTGCTAATGCAAGATGGGATTGTATTTAGAATTGGTCAAATTGACAATACCTGCTTGTGTGTATATAT
>JAVDPK010001917.1:216641-227907 GCA_034780415.1 Cichlasoma orientale
ATTTTGTCTTGCGGGCGACACACATGGTCCATGCGGGCGACCAGGTGCCCGCGGGCACCGTGTTGGCTACCCCTGATATAGACAATATGTACCAGTATGTGAATATACATACTTTATGAAGATCATATTGCAAAATGGATAATTATATTGCACCTGTTTATTGCACTAAATAAATAGCAAACCTATTTGAAATGAGGTATACTGTACAGTGCTAGTGATAGTGAACATAGTAGACCACTTGTATTTCTGGGAGCAGTGCTGGTTAAAGGGTCTGACTATGTTCTCTGCATTTGTGGTCATTATATGTGGAATAAACATGTTTTAAACCTGCGTGCACTGAATGGACAGGACACCATTTCTTTCTGTCTTGAATGGCCCCTTAAATGAATGAACATGTGGCTCTCAACAAATGGTTGCTTAAAATCACACACAGTGCAATGAAATTCCCAATTAATAGTGAAATCATAATTACCTCTACCTGCCACTCTTGTCAGAATGTGCTTGTGACAAATGTCCCTTCGGTGAAATAAAAGTACTAAATGCCGTTGTCATACAGATACAGTAAAGGTAAAACTGTGAAATACTGGCCATGGTATCGTCCGTAATGTCTCAGCAACTACCTGCAAATAATTTTTAAATCAGTGGAAAAAATACACAATTTACATTTCTACATGATGTAAGTTATGTGGTGAGGGTGGTCAGCCTCATCAGAATGTTGAAAGGGAAAAGACGATATCGCCCTATTCAGCCCTATTAATTATCCCTATTAATTATCCCTTGTTTATATATGAATGATGTGGAATCTTTAAAGTCATGTGACAACCTAATTTGAATATGGAATGTTGCTGATAAGCTTATCGGGACCTCTTACATCGTTAGAATTTTGCAGTTCATTTTAAGCCTTTGCTCTTTATGCCTTTGATGGTTAGCCTTAAGCAAGAGAAACAGTCTAGAAGTCAGTTTGTTCGCAGCATTCACGTTCGCAGCATTCACGTTCGCAGCATTCAATAGTTTGACATCAACTAAGAAACATTTGGAAACATCTGAATCTGTAGCAGAGTCAGTGAATCAAGATCACAACATGTCTCAGACCCCAAGAGAGCGCGACAACACCGACCCCCTTGATTGTGGTGATCTGCCAGAAATCTCAATTGACCCTGCCACCAATCAGCCAGATATCCCACTTGACACCGAATCTTTCAGAAGTGCATCTGACCACAGAATGCAGGAGGAGAAAAGTCATCTGGAAGAGACAAATGAAGAGATGGAGGCCCAAAATGAGCCACCAGGAGAAATCTGCAATGAACCTCCAATGAAAACACAAGACCAAGACATTCAGAATATGCAGGACCAGCTCAACGTGCAGATCGCAAGTGAACGTTATTGGCAAGAAATGTTTCGTCAAGCACAGCAACAAATTGCACACTTGAACCGACATTGCAATGTTATATTCAACGATATGTTCTACAAGCTCCAAGTTGTGGAGAGGAAAAATCAAGGGCTGCAAGTGATGTTTAACGAAACACTGCAGAGAAATACAGACATGCTTAAAGAAAAGGAAGAACGGGAAGCTAAACACAGAGAGATGCTCCAGAACATGGAAGCCCAACACAGTGAGTTGCAGCGTAAACTTCAAGACAGTGAGAAAAAAAATGAGGGCTTGAAAGTTTTGCTTGACAAAGCATTGGAAAGAAACACGCAAATACTGAAAGAGAAGCGAGAACAGAAAATGAAACACAGAGAAGTCCAATACAAGTTCTATGAGTTGAAAGAGACGCACAAGAGGACGCAAAGCAAGTTCAAAGACATGGAGGAAAAAAATAAAGGCTTACACGTAATGTTTAACAAAGCCCTGAAAAGAAATACAGACCTGCTTAAAGAAAAGGAACAACTGGAAGAATCGCAGAGAGAGCTCCAAGTCGTCCTCCAAGATTTTGACAAGAGAAAGACAGAATTGCGAGTACTTTGCAATGAACTCAAAGACAAAAGTGAAAAAATGGAGGAAGATGAGGAGGATTTGGAGGAAATATGTCCAGAGTTGCAGCGCACGACCCAAGATACGGTGAGAAAAAATGCCAAACTGCAAGATCTGTATAACACTGTCCAGTACAGAATGGCTATAAAGAATGCATAAAGACATGCAGTGTACGCTACAAGAAGTGCACAGGAGAAATCAAGAATTACAAGACCAAGTACAGCAAAGTAATAAAAACATGCACGAGGCACAGAAAGTAGAGCAAGAGAAATACAAAGAACTGGAAGAAAAGCACGAGAAAAGGTGCAAGAAACTCGAGGAGCAGAATGCCGAGAGTATCAGTGAACTGAAAAACGTCATATTACAGCACAAAGAGCTGCAAGAACGCTGCCTGAAAAAGAAAACGTTTTTCCGGAAAAACTCTGCTGCTTCTTCACAATCCAAGTAGATATGGTGATAATAAAGGCAAACATATGCCATCTAAAATTACTGCTGTTTGTGTATGTTCACTTATTTCTCTTTGATTACAGTCTCTGTTAGGCTAAATGTTTACCACACAAATATGAAAGTTGCATAAAACCTGTGGTTACTTCTGGTCCACAAAGCCAGTTTACCAAAACATTAGTGGGTTAGCTTAATTGATGATTCTAAATACCCTGTAGGTGTGAATGTGAGCAGGGGCGCAGCTATAGACTTTCTGAGGTGTATGCGGACACATTTTTAGGTGATCGAGCTCCTTTTGTGTGTGTGCGCTCCGTGCCTCTGTTATTGATCATATCATACGCACAGCTGTTAAATACAGAAAATGCTGACTAGAGAAATAATTTCCACGCATCGCTTCGGCGCCCCCCTCTTGTGCGGCGCCCCTGTGCATTGCATATAGTGCATGCCCACTTTTTGCGCCACTGATTCAGTGCCTCACCCATCACAAACCTCACCGCACGTCACTGAAAACCTGCTGTCACAGTCCTCTGACCCAGTGTTTTGAGATGTCTTAGTTTCCTTTTGGGTTTAAGTATACTTTATGTTTGAGTTGTTTTTTTATTATTTGTGTTTTTTGTTTAATTTGAATCTTTAGTCTCTCATGGTGCTAGTTTTTTTTTAATCCAGTGTTTTGAGTTGTGAACTATTTAGTTCTTTTTATTATTCCTCTTTTTATTATTTATTATTACTTTTGTTATTCCTGAGCTTTAGTTTTATTACTTTTACAGGTTGAGTTTTGTTTTGTGTTTGTTCAATTAGTTTTGCAATCTAGTTTCTGTTCATCCTTTTAGTTTTATTTTCCACCCTGCCTCCGCTGTGCTGTGTAGTCAAGTCTCCATGTCTGTGTTTGGCTTACTTCCTGTTTTATTTTGGTAGTTCTTTGGCTCTTGCGTATTGTGTTTAATTTTATTTCTCTTGCCTCATTATCCTGATTTAGTTTAGTTCCCCAGCTGTATCTCATTCCCTGTTAGCCTTCAGTGTGTCTGTGTGTATTTAAGGCCTCAGTCTGTCTTAGTTCTTTGATGATACTGTTTGTTCTCTGTGTCAGCCTCTGTATATCCCTGCTTGGATTTATAGCTGCTGTTTACTGCAACTTGCCACTTGGATCTTTGGAGTTTTTCATTTGACACCTCACCTCTGTTTCTTCTAAATAAAGGTTAGTTTTTGTTTTTTTTACTCTGTCCTCCGAGTCTGCGTTTTGGGTCCAGTCTCTCTCTACATGGACACAACATATGACACCTGCAAAGGCTAATGCTCACGTGAGGCATAAATTTTTATAACTGGAAAGACAGTATGTAAAGTTTCAAAAAATATTGCCATATGTATATATAAACCACCCCTAACCCCACCCAGTCTTTTTCAAATTGAACTGTCATGAATTTAAAAAAAAATTAACATGCTAACTGAGGTCAGCTGCTTCTTTAAAATCTTTGCTGATGTCTTTCCTCCTTGGTATTAATAACACACACACAAATACTATTGAATGTTCACACTTTTACATACACGCTTTAATTTGTGTTATTAAATAATTAATGGAATGATGTTAATGTGTCATATTTTGTAGTTCATCTGAGGCTGTATTTACCTAATTTTAAGACCTGCTGGGGACCAGTTTATTTTTATTATGTCATGATGCATAAAATTGAAAGAGGGTGTAGTTACTTTTTTACTGTGGTTGTACTTTGCCCACAAGGGTCATTCCTTAAAGAGAAAGGCTTTGCTGGCAAAAAAGGGGTATTAAAAAAAAAAGAGGAAAAAATAGGAGCAATGTCATGTGAATAACTGAATGTTAAACTTGAAGAATGTGAGTCAAATTGGAAATCTATGCAGCATCAAAACTTTCAAATGGCAGCCCTAAAACTTGAGGAAAAACCTGCTCTGGAATTCTGACTGGAATTCGCTCTAAATAATCATTTTTAATGATAGGGTCTCTGACCAATTCAAAGAACCAATTAAAAAAACAATTAGGTGCGTATATACCCATTAAAAATGTAAATCCTTACACACAACAAACGCCAGATGATCCCAAGTTATTCCCCCTTGAAGAGCTAATCCCCCTCTTGAGAATGGAGGGGGTTTTGTGAGAATGGCTGAACTCATACTGACCTGACTCCTTCAGGTGAGCTGTTTGACAGCTGCCAGATCATTCCCCTGTAGGCACAAATAAATATTCTGAGGCATTTCATGCTGCCTGGTGGAAAAGTAACCTTTCTTCCTGCTGATTTTGGGCTTTTAGTGAACCCTAACACCCTACAGAGGTTCTAGACAATGCAACTTGTGTGTAGTCTCACTTCTCCCCATTCAATCAGTTCTTTTTTACAGCAGTGCCATTATTTCCCGGGCTTATCACTCTGTACTGACTGTGGTCTAGCATTAGCACCCTTTGGTTTTCCATTTGACTATGAAACGAGCTAGGTCTGTACAGGAGAACAACATGCAGAAAGCAGTATGTAACCGTGCCAACAGCTTCTAAAAAAACCCAGTAACAATTGTGTTTCAGTACCACAGTGGCATGCTTCTAGTACGCCAAAACAAAATGCAGGAAAGCAGAAGTGAAACAGGCACCTCTGCTGTGAATGAGCAAGAGGAATACATGTTGCAAAGGGACTGCTTTTGTCCCTTTTTCCTATGGACAAATGCATTTGGTTTCCCATGAAATTTAAAGGTTATTTGATCCTGTGGTCACCTGCTGAAATATAACAAATATTACACTTTTGCCATCTATCCAGATACTTAGCATTTAAGAAACTTCACATATTTTTTGGGCTATTATTATTAATAATAATAATAATAATAATAATAATAATAATAATAATAATAATAAAATTATTATTATTATTATCCAGTTTCACTAAGGACTACACAGAGAAGATTGTGCGGAATTTTTGAGAAAAAAAAATCTCCATCACTTTGAGATTTGCCTCAAAAAATACTTTTAAAGGAACTTTCTGCCTCTGCTTCTTCCGTATGGCTCTGTAGGAATGCTGCTGTAAAAATCACAGCACATATTTTATTCTTTACATATTCTTTACATGGTAAATGTATCCATTTACCATGAGATTTACAATGGAGTCCTCTCTATGCATTCAGTAAAGAAGTTCTCATTGTCCCATCTCATATCGCCTGCCTTGATCTTCAACTTGCTTTTTGTTGCACTCTGTGTTAGCGGCATGGCGTTGAACAGATAGGTAAACCAAATTTTTTGGGAACTTAAAGTGATATTTAGGCCTGATTAAAATTTGCAAAAGGCCATGAATGGGACATGTTATAAATCATTAGTGAATCATCACATTCTGTTCATAATTACATTTTACACAGCAATGACAACTTTCAAAAGATGTTTTTTGTTGATTTTAGTTGACACTTGCCTCAGGGTTCCTTTATATGTGCACTGTTAATGTATCTTTAACATTAATTGCTATTTTTAGAAAGCAAGTGTACCCCTTGTTTTGTTTCTGTCCGTCTTCAGTTTCTACTGGGTGTTTTTTTTTGTTTGTTTCTCTGAGCGACTGCATGCTTCTTGCTTTCTTGTGTGTCATGGTTTGAGTCTGATTTTGGTCACACGTTCCATCATTTACTACTTCAGTGCACTAGTGGTTGCATGGATCAGGCATATGCTGACACGATTTGTGTAACACTGGATCGTTCTAATACTCCTGATGCCCCAGAACGAGTCAGATCTACAGACCCACACTAAACCCACGGGACTCAAAGGATCTGCTGCCAGCTTCCACAGAGTTCATGAGTCTATGCTACAAGAACAACACAACTGAGCTGTTTTGTTGTGGTTGCAGTAATACAGTATATAAGACTAAACCATGAAGATTTCTTGTAAGAAAATATTTTTCAAAAGGCCATGTTTGCCCAAAGCTGATGTTGACCAAGTCAACCTAAACCCAGAACTCCTCGCTCTCTGTCTCTCTAGCACGCACACTTTTTCATGCACCCCACACCTGGCCCCTGCATCTGCCTCGTTACTGCTTCCTCAATAATTCACTACTCTCAAGACTTTTGAAACATCTTTTATTCATGCAGTGGAAGAATGTTCGGCTCCTGATATCAGAGTGCACAGAGAGACATACACATTTAACACAAGCATTTAAAGGGCTAACATACCTTTTCCTCTTGTAATGTTGGTAATGATAGTCAACAGCCACTCCTGTCAGCTAAGAACAGGAAACTGAGGCTACAGTTCACACAGACTCACCAAAATTGGACAATAAAAGACGAATCAGTAATCAGATTACTTTTTCAAGGTAACTATGCCAACACTGGCCAAAAAGCACTGGATTCATTATAATGTAGGTACAACAACACAGACTCCCAAAGTTATTTCTTCCTTTTATATACAGTATAAGCCCTTCATAAATCATGCTGACTGCACTCTATTTACCAATATAAGCAAAGACATTACACATAAAAGCAAACAGAAACATCAGAATCACTTTATGGCAGATGATCAATTTTTGGCACAACACCGGGAGAAGCCCCCGCCACCTCAACATAAAAATGACAACCACGAAACGAGGGCGAGTCAACAGTGTTTAAGGGCAGCATTTCCTCTGCTACTGTACATACTGTCTGACCAACTTCTTCAACTCTTCCCCACTTAATGGTTTTGCACCAAAGTCCAGCTTTTGTTGTTTCGGTGGTGGGGGGCCTTTAACCTGATTACTGGATTGAAAATAGTAACGCGTTAGATTACTCATTACCAAAAAAAGTAGTCAGATTATAGTAACGCGTTACTAAGTAACATTTTACTGGCATCGCTGGTCCCTGCCCTCACCTGGTCACGAGCTTTGGGTGGTGACTGAAAGAACGAGATCGTGGATACAAGCGGTGGAAATTAGCTTCCTCCACAGGGTGGCTGGCCTCTCCATTACAGATAGGGTGAAGAGTGCAGTCATTCCAGAGGGGCTCAGAATAGAGCCGCTACTCTACCACATCAAAAGGAGCCAGTTGAGGTGGTTCGGGCATCTGACGAGAATGCTTCCTGGTTGCCTCTTGAGTAAGGTGTTCTGGGCATGTCCTATCAGGAGGAGGCCCTGTGGCAGACCCAGGACACAATGGAGAGATTATACCTCCCGACTGGCCTGTGAACACCTCGGTGTTCCCCCTGATAAGCTGGAGGAGGTGGCTGAGGAGAGGGAGGTCTGGGTTTCTCTGCTTAGGCTACTGCCCCAGCGACCCGGCCCCAGATAAGCGGAAGAAAAGAGATAGATGGACGGAATCTGGGCGCCTTAATAATGAGCACATCTTAAATGCCACAGCCTACCTGAGTCTTGCTCTCTATTTCAAGTCTACCCATTCATGACCACAGCGTTCCCATCTTCCGATGGCTGCTTCCAGCAGGATCTGTCTAGATGCTGGTGAAGAGGTGAAGCATATGGTGACTTGCATGAGGATCTCTATCTGGGCAGAATGAGATGATGGAGATGGGGAAGAGGCACAGCATGAATAAGAGTCTGAAAGGCAGAATGACAGAAGATCACTGAAATTTAAAGCACATGGGGCAGAGGCTGATTGGCTCACAGAAGGCGGACAAGAAAATGATTGGGCCAGAGTGATGATTACAGAATTAAGCTTGACAGCGTGGGAAATTGGAAGTGACATGAAGAATAGACCAGCAGCTCAAACACTCCGAAATGCAGGCAGAGGAGTGAATAATATCTTCCTTATGGAACTTATGCATAAGCGCATCACATCTGAGCTAACTGCAGTGCCACCCAGAACATAAACTATTTAAAACTGCAATGAGAAATGTTTTGATACTTTAGATTCTAGTCGTTTAGGTGTGATTTTATGATTCGGAGGGAGTGAATGGCATAAGATTCTAAAAAAAACCTGAAAGACTTCCTTGTAAATACTTAAGTAGTTATCTACCTGTTGTAGCGCTGATTTATTGTAGGACCTAATCCAATGAAGAGTATTTACCTCAAATTTGCACATTAAAAAAAACAGAGGTCTACACCATCCCTTGAGCAAGCTGAATTGAATCATTGTTGAATCAAACCCTGCTTTTGTTCTGCTGCATTATGGGAATCAATAAGTAAATGCTGATTTGTCTGCGAGGATGAGGCAGAGGCTGACACTGGCATATACGTACACACTCAGGTGCATGTTTTATACAGACTGAAGTTCACACATTTGCACACATGAATGCACACTGATGCTATGTGTTTTGACGCACGTGCAGAAATGGGCTCTCCCTTGTGGTCTCATGATCAGGGACAGGTGAAGTTGCACACTCACATTCTGGTGGCATTTTTGCAATTAAAGTGGACCCTCCGGCTATCTTTCCGCTGAGTGCACAAGCCAAATATCAGGGCACGTTGCGGTGCTGCTTTGCTCCCCTAGTGGAACTAATTAGATGTTCCCAAAGGACAGCACTGTCATCACATTGTTCTGCCCACAATACAGCCTCAGTGGCCCTGCAAGGGAAGCAGTGGGCCAAAATAGCCCAGAGAATAACTAAATTATACAAAGGGCCCTCATTTCACAATTCCTCATTTTAAAAGAAGCTGAGACTCAACAGTTGATAATTCCAATAAATCAAATTAAAGTTTAAAGTCTGTTGACAATGTCAGTCTTTCATAAACCACAAGAATATTTTCACTTAAAGTTACGAGAATATTTGTATGAATCACAAGTTTCCAATCTATTAATACATAAAGAACTTATAAACAATTAGATGATGTATGACAGAACTATTAATTTATTCAGCATCAACTCATTAATTCATCATGAACTCTGTTTATAGGGCCCTATAAGCTATTCATTATTTTAAATGTTTGCCATTAGCCTAGTATAATTGGATGCTCCATTTAATGTGCAACATTTATGCAGTGACTCCTATCATTGGCTGAAACAAAAAAAGCAATGCAAAGTGAACGTGTACACAATGAATCCATTATTCCCAGAGAGAATGGTATTTGTGGAGTGAGGAGAATTTGTGGACCTAAACTGACATATTGACTCCAACCTATTAGACCTATTTCCTCATTATACTTCCACAAAATGATGTTGTGCTTCATCATCTCATTAAGAGTAGTTTGTAACTTTCATGCTCTAGCTTGAAACATGAAAGAGCTATGGATGCAAATGCTGAGAGATTTAGGCCTCGTGTTCTGGCAGTGAGTGCAGCTGATGTTTTAATAAGAGCGATAATGCCAGGTTACTCTTCTTTAGAGCCGCAACAAACCTTGGCCGCAATAGCCTGTGACCACAGGGGATCCTAGCATCCACAAATGAATCAGCAGGATGAAATGAAAGAACAGGCCAGTGTTCAGTATCTTTCTTATTGCATATACATCAACAGGGGACCAGCTGTGATCAAACAAGCTTAGTAAGGGTCATTGCAGTGACAAACAGGAGCATTAAGGGCAAGTAATATCAACAAATGTCACACTACGTAATCACAATGGCTTATGAACAAAAGAGTTTAGGGTACATTTTAATCCACTGCTGAATAGACACATCCAGCAGTGTAAAACTATATGTTAAGCCTAAATAATTACTGTGATACTTTATCAGAGTTGATTACTTTTATGTACAGTGCTGATTTGGAATATTGTTACTAATACAGTGTCAAGTTTAATATCTACAAAATTGGTAAAAGTATAAACCAGCACCTGACTACTCGCCTCCATCTGCCCTTAAATTGCCAACCACACAGTCGTACTCAGTATGGGAGTAATTAAGATTAAGTGTATACCTTCTTTGATGTGCTGTGACATTGTTTAACTTACATAAAAAGTGTGAAAAGGTAGTGAATACAGTATATTCATCCATTAGTTGCTTAAATGGAAACTAATGTGATATGTTGCATTACAGTGCTGGGCTGTTTTAATGATAGAATATACACAGATGATGACAATGCTTAGATAGGCTGTTACATTAAAACTTTTACTGATTTGTATTGAGGCACCTTGCGTGTGCCAGGACAATATCTCCCACACCATTACACCACCAGCACCAGCCTGCACTGTTAACACAAGGCAGGTTGAGTCCATGGATTCCTGCTGTTGACGCCAAATTCTGTCTCTACCATCTGCAGCATGCAAGCAGAAATTGAAATTCCTCAGACCAGGCTACATTCTCCCAATTTTAAAATGCCCAGCTTTGGTGAGGATATGCCCGCTGCAACCTCGGACTTATATTGCTGGCTGACAGGAGTGGAAACCAGTGTCTTCTACTGTTGTTGCCCATCTAGCTCACGGACATGTTGTGCATACTAACATTCCTTTACACTTATCACAATTGGAAAGGGTGACTGTGAATTCAGTAACAGCCATTTATTTATTTACTGTGACTTTTGCATGATTGGTGGCACTAGAACCAGTTTTAATATTTCTGAAACTGCTGATTTTCAGTGACCACCAGTTCTAGAGAAAGAAAGATGCAGATTGGGGAGATCAGAGGAGAACGTCCACAGTTTAAAAAAAAGATTTGTGTCTGCAGAGTATTATGCAGTAAGGTCCATAAGAATGTGGACAGTGATTACTCTTGAAACGAGGTCCAAAGAGATGTGGAGGCAAGTGTAGGCGGCTGAAAAATCGGAGAGATGACAAAAATTTTAGGAGTGACCTAATCAGGAATCTAAGATTGTTAGTTTATCCAGTTACTTCTGAGTCAAACAGAGTACTGTGTATAAAATGCCTGTAAACAGTTAATTCAATACTCGTGTTAAATCCCTTGAATTAAAGCTGAATAAATAAATAGCTGTACAGGTGTTCAATTCAATTCAATTCAATTCAATTCAATTCAACTTTATTTGTATAGCGCCAATTCACAACAAACAGTCGCCTC
>JAVDPK010001917.1:228007-252688 GCA_034780415.1 Cichlasoma orientale
ACACCACTGTGCTCCGATACAGGAACAGGAAGTGATACAATACCGCAGCGAGAGCCCTCTGTTGGACGCGAGAGCCCCAGTGTTCCTATTAACATGCTGTGCTGCTACCAAGACCCACACTTTAGAAAGTGACACTTGATTATGCCTGCGGGCAGTGATCCACTGCTGCTCCTCATGCTCTTTATGATGGTTTTGGCTCTGCATTTTTCAAAAGCATAAACAAGAACTTCCACATTTTAAACTGTAAAATGTTTTAAAAAAAATCATCCTCACGTTTAACACAAAAACCTGACATTTTACTGAAATGTCACATCAATACATTTTTTTTCATTTTTCATGAAAAAAAAGAGCAATCTGTCCTGAATAATGTTTCCTGTCTTCCCCGGCCATACACTTATGATGATACAAACAGATGCTTGTACCCAGCATGCAATTGAAATGAATATAAAAAGCTATAGCATCTCATGCATGCACATTTTTTCAGTTATATATCTATTCTTTTAGTATTCAAATCTAGTGGACGTATATATTATATGATTTGTAAATCTGTGTGTGTGTTTGTGCAACGTTCCCCTTCAGCAAGCTATTAGGCATGTTCGTAGCACTGTGTAAGACAGCTCAAAACGGGCAACAGACGGCACATTTGGTGTGTGGTGCTGCCCTGCTCATCAGTTATGGCAAGCTGCTACATCCTGTTAAACCTTACTGAATGTTGAACTCAAAGCTTGCAGAGTAAGTGTAGGAGAAATAAATAAAGACATTTGGGTACAAGAAAAAAATCCAAAAGGAATAAAAAAAAACTTCAGTCCAAACATCCAGACATTTTCTACCGCCTATCTGGATGCAGGTTGTGAAGGCTAAAGTCCAAAAATATTGTTTAAAGTCCAAGAGTGGGCAGCACGGTGGCACGGTGGTTAGCACTGTTGCCTCACAGCAAGAAGGTCTGGGTTTGAATCCACTTTGACCCTTTCTGTGTGGAGTTTGCATGTTCTCCATGTGTTTGCGTGGGTTTTCTCCAGGTCCATGACTTTTATAAAAGTCCTTTTTTCTATGCCTGAACATATTCACACGTTGATGATTGCATTGGGGGTTCGGCCACTTGCCCAAAGATACTTCAGCATGCAGAGTAGAGAAGCTGGTGATCAAACTACCGACCTTCCGATTAGTAGACGACCTACTCGTCCCCCTGAGCCACAGCTACTTGTAAGCTAGCATGCGGTTTCTTCTCTGCAGCTCAATCTAAAATAAAGGATAAATATGACAAGGAAACTTTCAGTCACCATTTTTATTTTAGTATTTTTTTTTTCATTTTTAGTTTATCATGGAAAGAGTTCTGCCAGTGCACCTGTAAATCCTGAACCATGTGGCCCTCCTGTTATGTCTGTGGTCTCACCCACTTAAAGTCCCGAGGAGGACGGGTTGCATCCCTGTGCCATTCAGTGAGCAAGTTTAGAAAATTCCAAGATTATTTTAACTTAGCTGAACCAGCTAAGAGTGAAATTTGCAATCTCCTTCAGATACATGTACTCAAACCACAATTCTTCAGCATGACATGTTGGTCACCACATACCAACATGCTGATTAACATGCTGACCGTGTTAATCCAGCAAAGCCAGTTGTTGTGCAGAATGAGGTTAATAAATTATTTTTGCTGTGCCTAAGTGAGTCCATCGTGACTCCATCACCAAACCTGACTGTTTTCCTGTCACATACATGGAAGATTGCATGAATAGGGTAGAGTCTGTCAAACTCGTCAATAAATTGGGCCTTCTGAAAGGATGCTGGCAGGTTTCCCTTTCTTGCCATGCATTCAGAATCTCTGACCCCCCCGAAAGTGCTCAGGAGTAATGAAAGCCCCCTGACAGAGAGCAGGTGTGCCAGTGTTCATGTCATTCTGGGTTTTTTCTGTGCGTCACTGGTTTCTGGGCATGTATAGTTGTTACAGTATGTTCTGCAAGAAATTTGCTAGTGTGGAAGGTCCATTGGTCTGTCCCTTCATGAGCCCTGCCTCATTTGATTCAGCCAAGGCTCTTATGTGCAGGGCCCCTATATTGGCTATTCCTGATTTTGCTTGTTTGCTTTATTTTGCAGTCAACTTGTGAAGCACTCTGGTCAACTCTGTTGCTTTTAAATGTGCTATAGAAATAAAAATTGACATTGAAAAAGAGAGGTTGAATGCAGCGCTCATGGTGCACAGGCTATACTTTTGCAGGAGGATACTGATCATCCAATAATAGAATTTCAATAAACAGCAAATTAATTACAAGACCACTAAAAATCTCACATTACTTTTGCCTCTAAGTCATTTCAAGGTTTTTATTGGTTCTAGCTTTATCCCATTTGGCGTCCATACTGAGCACAATCTTCCTGGGTTCCTGTCCTGCATGCAGAATAATAATCAGTGTCTTATACACTTGTTATTTTTGCTGCAAGACATCAACATTGATATTCACCAGCTAAAGAGAACTAATAATCTTGTGGCAGATGCGTTATCTTTTGCAGGGTCTTAGGTCTAGTGGTAGGCTACCACTCATGCTAAGAGTGCCATGAACAACAGCAAATTATTGAATGATGCATTCTGTGAAGGGCAAAGTAGCTGCAGTTTAGTGGCAAGATACACTATATTGCCAAAAATATTCACTTATCTGCCTTCACACACATATACACGTGAGTAAACTCCCATTCTTAATCTATAAGGTTTAATATAATATCGGCCCACCCTTTGCAGCTATAACAGCTCCAACTATTCTGGGAAGGCTTTCCACAAGTTTCAGGAATGTTTTTATGGGAATTTCTGATTATTCTTCAGAACTGCATTTGTGATGTCAGACACTGATGTTGGACAAGAAGGCCTGGCTCGCAGTCTCTGCTCGAATTCATCCCAAAGGTGTTCTATCGGGTTGAGGTTGAAACTCTGTGCAGGCCAGTCAAGTTCTTCCACACAAAACCCACTGATCCATGTTTTTATGGACCTTTCTTTGCTCTGGTGCACAGTCACATAAAGGGGCCATCCCTAAAGTGTTCCCACAAAGTTGGGGGCATGAAATTGTCCAAAAATTTCTTCATGCCAGGCTTATAGTCTGCCAAAGTACTGGGATGCTTCATAGAAGAAAAACATGCTTCCTCTGAGTAATCTAAGTGAAATTGTATGAAACTAGCATTCTAATGCTTAGTATTGAGTTCATCTCCTTGAAAAAACTCATGGTTTATTTTGCTAGATTTACACACGTGTCTGTGCAGGAGACACTCGAGAAGAACATTAACATCAAGAATTAAGCTTCTGGAAAACTACCATAAATTAAATTGTGATATTAATAATTGTAGTGTAAAAAGTTATTTATTCATTTGGAAAGTGTGTTGTAATTTTTTTTTCCAAATGCGAATCAAGGTAAAGTGTCAGCACGTTTAAAGCAAGAGGAAAGAGAGATGTAGAACATGAAGTTCTCCAAGGAGTTGTGACCAAAAGGTCATGATGTGCTGTGTGATATGTTATTCAGCAAAGACTGTAACAGCCAACTTGAATGGCTATCTTCATGACTTAGAATTTTAAATGATTTGATACCTCTTCAAGTAATTATTGTCTTGGAGAGAGAAAAAAACACAGGTTAAAAGACTTTTCCCCTACAGACACTGTGTAGAAGTGACAGAGCAGACAAATCAAATGAATAGTTTATTAAAGAGAAAAAGGTACAACTGCTTCTCATGATAGGACTAACAATACACCTGTGATGTAACCATTTAGTCAGGAGCATCCAGCTATGTTAGCTGGTAACATGCCCAAATACTTTGAGTTTCATTACCCCAAACCAGTTAGCTGAACTGTCTTTTAGATTAACAATAGGCCTCTTAGGAAAATAAAGAACCTTAATCCCAAATTTCTAACTAAAATGTGAACAACCAAAAAAACAATTAATTTTTTTTTTTTTTTAGTTTTTGCAAACATCAAACCTTTCAACATCAGCACTTGAAGCTCTGCTGATTACTGTGGATCCAGCCAGCAGTTCAGTTGGCATACTTGTAAACCTCAAATGAGACCCATTATTTGAGTTTCACGTCTTTAGTCAGTAAGAAATATTCTTTCCTAAACTATCTGAAACAGTCTGACTGTAGGCAAAAAAATTCAGTAAAGCTTGTTCAAACCTTGATTTGTCCATGCACTTTATAAAACTTGCTTTTTGCTTCTCAGGAAATATAAATTGGATACAGGAAGTTTTCAGTCTTTCAGGTTTTCCACAATTTATTTTATTTTTTTAATAATTCGAACTAATCTTTAACTCTCATCCTACTGACTCCAGTCCGTGCAGACCCCAGAGGTATATTTTTTGTCATATCTCACAGGCTGTTTCTTATCACTTCAATGATGTCACACTATTGTTTTCTATTTCTGCTTTGATTAGTCCTTTTTAAAAATACAAATGTTTTGGGGGTTCCAGGGTACTCAATTCCAGTATGCAGTTTTAATAAATGGAACTATTTATTCATTTAATGTTTGTCATGGGTCCTTAATTAAAGTATCATACCAGTATCATATATCATATCAGTATCATTATCAAGAGGGGTAGTCAGGGGGTAGACAGACTCCATTGCTGCATTCATCATCTGGATTGGAAACTTCTAGACTGGAAGTTATCAGAACATTGGGGACATTGCTGGATCTACCTGAGACAAACAGATGCCCTGGTCATGTGACACATGAAAACAGAGCTGATACTGCCACACTGCAAGCCCCAACCCAAACAGCAATGAGGTTTTGAAACTGAGGAAAACTCCACCTCCTGATGTGACTGTTCAACATTCATCTGGAAACTCTACTTGAAAAGGTGTTACTTTTGCTCCCAAAACACAGTCACGCTGGTCCTGGCAAACTATGTGCTGTAAACTGAAGTTTCTATTTAGCGTTAGTGGCTAGGTGGAAGGTGTCAGGTTTAGTGATTCAGGACCTCGTCTCTGCTTTTTGCAAATGCTGTGGTTCTGTTGGCTTCATCGGGTGCTGATCTCCAGCTTGCACTGGGGCAATTTTCAGCTATGTGAGAAGTGTTGGGAATGAGAATGAGCACCTCCAAGTCTGAGGCCACGGTTCTCAAACAGAAAAGGCTGGAGTGCCCATTCTGGGTGGAGAGTGATAAATCCCAACACCTGCTGCTCCAGGTGAAAAAGTTTATGTATCTCAGGGTCTTATTCAAGAGTAAGGGGAGAGTGGAATGGGAGATTGACAGACAGATTGGTGACACGTCTGCAGTAATACGGAAGCTGTACAGGATGGTTGTGGATGGATGTGGATGGATCCCTCCAAGGTGAGGTGTTTCAGGCATATCTTGGAGGAGGCACACCCAGGACACACTGAAGATATTATGTGGACTGGTTGGTTGTGTCTTTATTTCAATTATTTTGTGTTATGGTCAAAATGATCCCAACGGATTGCATCAGAGAAATACAACACAAATAATGTTTATTTGAAATTGATAAAAACTAAGTGATGCCAGAATCAATACATGTAATTAAGCTTCTGAGTAACAATTAAGATTGTATGTTAGATAAAAGCTGCAGGTTTTATTAAAGAAAAGTTTCGATTTTCATTTTGCAAAATATGCTAATTAACTGTAAAAAAAAATTCTTTAGGTGACATTAATCACAAAACTAATAATGGTCTGAGAAGAAATAAGTTTTGCTTCTTGTAGTCAAGTATTCTTATATTAAATTATTCTTAAATTGTTCTACATTTGCTTCTTGCCATAAATTATTCTTGGAATCCCCAGGGACCCCAGTCCATAGTCCATGTGTGTAAAAATATGTCAGCAGGATGAGGGTTAAAAATCTCAAATTGTGAAAAAGCTGAAAGGATCTGAGAACTTTCTGCATGCGCTATTTTACATGGTTCAGTGAACTGTTCATAAAACTGCACTTTTTCTGCTGTTGGTAATTATAGCTCCTTTGAGTAGTCAAACGTGTAATGCCATGGTGAAAGTTTGTCATCCATATTACTTGCACAGATTTAGCAAAGATTAACTGAGGCAGAAAAGACTTTTAATTTGGCAGCTCATTTGGTTTTCTCTTGAGTTGTAGGTTTACAGCAGAAAGTTTTAATGCACTCAATGAAAGAATTCCCACAGCTGCTGAAACATGTGTCGTGGGCCTCTTGTGAATGACCATGTAAAATCCCAGATGCTGTATATACATTACCTTAGTGTGGAAGTGGTTGTTTGTTACTAGACAGTGTTATTTTTAATTATTTATTTATTTTGGCATCATGCTGACTGGCAGCTCCCATTGTTTTGTTTTTGGTTTTTTTGCTTGATTGTTTTAATGACTTTGTCACCTGATAAATTGATTTGGTTTGCTCATTGTGGTTTATGCAAAGGTGAAATGACTACCTTTTGTTTTGCAAGTGCTTTAAAGTCAAATTGTAAAACTTTATTAGCATTACGCTCTTGGCAACAGAGAATCTGCACCACCCGAACATGCCGTCAGTTCTACTGCAAGGCCTGTGATCCTGGAGGAGCTACGAAATAGACAACGGGGTTTCAGTGCTGGAGCTGGTCGGGCAATCATCATGAGGAATAAGAGGTACAAGCTTGGGGAGATGATTAAGCCCCAGAGGGAGCACCATGGGTGGAGTTTGATGAGTTTCATGTGTTTCATGTGTCACCTGATACTGGACACTATATATTGAAACTATAGAAAAGTGTCAGTTATATGTTACTCGTAGTTTTAATTTTAAGGTCACAAATAGTTCTTTCAAATTATGACTATTTAAGATTTGCACATTTGTATTTTTATCGTTTCTTTCTCATTATGTCTCTCTCCTCCTCGTTATGCCAGCTAATGTTAGCCTGGAGTGGCCTAAAAATCACTTTGAGAGTTTATTCACTAATTGCCCAAGTCTGAAAAACATTAGATCTGCTTCAAAGAAAGTTTCAGTAATACCAGCAAACAGCAAACACTGTCAAAAGAAGGAAAAAAAGTCAGCTCTTACCAACACAAAAGTTCAGGATATCCTCAACAACTCAGCTCTGCATCACTGTCATTGGTCAGAAGTAAACTTCATTGACTCATCAACCTGTATAGGATTCCTTTCACAAAGTTTTACAGCCTCCTCAAGGGTAAATAGATGTGGATGCATTTCACCTGGCATTTTGACAGGCATTTCAATCCTGGCATTTGGATTGAAAGCCTACACTACAGATGAACACTGGCCAAAGCGTTTGGGGTGACTCGGGGGTAAAAACATAAAATACTGCAAAATATTTGATCGACACATAGCTGTTTTCTTTTTTATTCTTGATCTATTGTTAAGTGTTGATAATATTCAAATATTTTAAAACACAGCGTGTACAAAAATGGTTTTATACACAGTAGTAGAAAGTTGCCAACCATCTGGGGCCATTATAAAGAAACACAGTGCAGACGACAGCGGCCATTATGGTGAACAGAGGATTAAGTTAGATTACAGGCCGGCACTAACATTCAGACTGATTGTTGATATCTCTGCAATGCAATGTATATTCTATATTCCAATGTATATTGTAAGCATGTAAGGTCATGGGACAAATGGCAGGGTACACCCTAGACAGGTCGCCAGTCTGTCGCAGGACTAGAGAAAAATCCTTTGAAAACATGCCGGATTCTGTTGAAAGGTCTAAAAATAATTCATTTTATAGTGTCATATAAATAGTTTGCAAAGGACCTCACTTTAAATGATGACATTACACTGAGAAATGATGTACAGTATATGTTGGGAAATGTTGGAGGTAATACTCAAATTCTGAAAGAAGAAGTTTAATATAAAAGTTCTTCCTCAGATGTACAAGTTGTCCTTTAAAAATGCACAATTTAGTAACAAAATGTACATAAAATATCTCTTTCATTCAGATAATTGCCTCTGGGTTCCTTATCACTATGTTATTACTTCCAGTAAGTTAATGGATGAGGTCAAAGGCTTAGTATAACCACAGTATAACAACCAAGAAACCTCTTGTACGTGACATTTTTGCTACTTATTTAAAGCATTTTGAACTGCATGAAACAGAAAGGAAAATGCCAAATTACATGACTGTGAATTTGGTGACCTCAGTGCCCATTTACCTTGGAATCCCATCCACCCCAGAAAGTACTGGCAAAAAAAATGCTTACAGGAAGTCTGTTTTTAGCAGGAAGTGGACATGTTCTAATCTTGATTGAGGAGGTTTGTCCCAGGTGGGCTGAGGAGTTGGGGAGAATTGGCAGATTTAGCTGACATTACAGTCCATCTGGTAGCCAGCACCACTCACCCTTGCAACATTACATAGAATAAGATGATTTATGTCAAAACCCTGTATGGGTGACAGTTTGTCAAGAGGAGAGCAGAACATTTTATTTTCAGCTTCTCAGCATCTGCAGTGAGGGATCCCTGTAGAGCACCATTAATGCAATGTTACATTGATCTTTTTTCTTGTCCCAGCTGGATGCTGCCTTTCTTTTAACACCTTTGTTGAATTTGATAAAGATTATCAAATGCTCTCACCAGTTGGAATAGCTAAGAACAGCTGTGCATTTTTCAGCTATTGTCATGGATTTTTTCAGTGACGAGGATTAACTCATAATCCTAATTGTATGAGCACAAGGTAGTATGCCAATATGCTCTACAGGATTTTTCATTTTCTGCTACAGACCAGCCGTCAAATCTATCCTTGTTCGATGTGGAAAGCATGCACAGTACAGAATATACTGTAAAAGATGGATGTAGTTTCTGGGTCTAAAAAGGGCCATGACTCCTCAAGTAGTAATGAATAGTCCAATTTTATAGAGGTCTGTCAGAAAACAACACTTGTCTTTGAGCTCCATCCATCCATTTTCTTAACCCATTACCCAGCTCAAATTCGAGGGTGGGCTGAAGCCTATTCCAGCTGAGAGCGGGTGAAAGGCGGGCTACAATCTCAACAAGTTACCAGTCCAGCACAGAGACAACACAGAAACACAGGAAACCACACACATTTTCACATTCACCTCCATCCAGTATTTAGAAACACTAATCACCATGACAAGAATGTCCTTGGAATGTCGGAGGAAGCAGGAATACCCGGATAAAACCTGTGCAGGCACAGGCAGAACGTGTAAACTCCACAGTCTGCATGCCACAGGGCAACAGTGCCAATTAAGTAAACTGCGTGCCACAAACCTTGCTAAATCCTACTCACTAAATTATATTTATCATGTTTATATGATCCCAACATTTTGTTTATTCTGTCCTAAATTAATTTCTACCCAGTAGAGACAAAATCATTTGCTGAGATACACCACAGATGTCCTCCCACAGCAAAAGCCTTTAATATCAAAAGAGCCGCTTTTTCTTTTTTCTCTTTGTTCCTACCAAAATAATCAGTCTGGAATGAAGGCAACACAACCTATAGTGTACATTAGCTTTAATATCAGGAGTAAGTAATTAAAATCTTGAAAAGTCTTGCCACATTGCTTTTTGGGGGGTTTTTTTGTTGTTTTTTTTGCTAATTTTCTTGATGCAGATCACACATACCAGTAAGTCAGCAGTGGTGGTGGTAAAAATAAACAAATCTCTCCACCCACTGTTAAATTTGCTGTTTTCCTCCATAGCTTTTATTTTACTGGATCTGGATTCCACAGCTAAAGGGACTCAAGGCCTCTCCAAACCAAGCTCCCGGGCTGAATTTCAACCCCAGCCCGCCCCTGGCTACATGTATTTACAACTAGAGAATGTAAAGAACCAACAACAGCAATGATAAATTAAAATGAAAGTGCTAAAAAGGAAAAGACACAGGTAGGCAATCAAGATGGGTAAAAGCAGCACGCACAGATTCAGATGTGCAGGTTGGAAACCCCTGCCCTAAAGGAAAGTGAAGAAAGAAAAAAAAAAAAAAGAAGAAGAAGAAAGCAGACTTTTTTCTTAGTCTGAGCAACATGAATTTACTGCAGGGGCCTATTTATTTATTTATTCTTTTATTTGGCTGTCAGCATGTTGTCCTGCTACATTTTGAGATTCATATTAAAACACTGAAGTTAAATGGGATGTCTAGCCAAATGTGAGGAAGGGGGTTTGGTTTTGGCATGTTAAATATAACATTAAATCATTTGTTTTATACTCGCTTTCATCCCCCGTGTTCACAAGAAGAAAGCACGAGACCAAAAACGTTGTACAAATACATCCCTGTTATTTTAAATTAAGACATTACAGTATTATTGTGAATGCAGTTTACACATGAAAGACTTGTTTAGATGAGGTTAATAATTTTTTTTCTGTAAATGTTACAACAGCAGTAAATAATACACACCTTAACAGGCTTAAGAGTCTCCACTGTGCCTCCTGAATTATTTTCACTTCTTCTCATCCCCATTTCTTTTTTCTTCTCCCTGATTTGTTGTATGGGTGGCAGGACTTAACCAGCTTGCTTTGACTTCTTTACAGAGATCTGAATGGGAAAAGCTGCTTTAGCGCTTATTTAATTACTTGAGCTAGAATTTCTGTTTTTGGTGGAATAATATTGTTGGGACATGTATAAAAATCTCTCAGCATTTATGTGTGTTTAATTTTAGCAGCATGCTCTGTTTTTACTCTAAGAGTTTGTGCAACAGCACAAGTTAAATTCCTAAAGTCATAAAGGAGTTATTTGGCGTGTCCTTTGGACTTCCAGATATGCAGATGTAAAGTTAGTTCCAAGTCTTGCGTGTTAAGCTGCGTTCATGCAGTTCAGTTCACAGAGCCACAGGAAAATATAATTGAAAACTCACAGTGGGATGCCAGCAGGTTTTCTGTAACTATCTTTCACAGCTTTAATATACAATCACCTGCTATTTTGTTAGCTATGTCTGTTCAGCTGCTTGTTAATACAAATATCTAATCAGACATGATTACATGGCAGCAGTTTAATGTATTTCGTTTAATGTATTTAGGCATGTAGACACGGTCAAGATAACCTGGTAAAGTTCAAATATGACATGGTTACTGGTGCCAGATGGGCTTGTTCTTGTTTTTTATTATTATTTTATTGTTTCTTGTGTTTTCTCGTGAAGGATACTTTGTTCTTAGTTCCCTGTGGTCTTAGAGTTTAGTTCTCTCTCTGTGTGACTTCTCTGGTAAAGATGTTCCCCACCACTTGTGTCTTGTCTCCTGTGTTATGTTCATTCATGTCTGTGTTTTCTCAGTGTGTCTGTCTTCCTGTGTGGTGTCAAGTCTGCATCTGTCTCCGTGTTCAATTGTTTCCTGTTTTACTTTGTCGGTCTCGTCTCACTTGTGTTTCGTATTTAGTTTTACTTCCTTTTCTCGTTCTCTATGATTTAGTTCAGCTGTGTTTCCCCAGCTGTCTCCTCTCCCCTTAATCACCCTCTTTTGTATTTATTGCCACAGTATCCCTTTGTCTCTTATCTCTGTTCATGTTCCTGTTTCCATACTTGTTCCTGTGTTCCCGTGCTCCAGTGTTTCTAACCTTAGTATTTTTTCCACTTTAGGTTTTCTTTAGTTATAGTTTTCCCTGTCCTTGTACTGTATGTTTACCTTTTGTATTAATGCCATCAGCCTCAATAAAAGGCTTGCTTTTCATTTATTCCTGTCTTGCTGCCTAGTGTCCTGCATTTGGGTCCCCACGCTCCACATGGCCAGCCTCCACTGACCGTGAAATTTTCCTGCATAACAATCCCTAGGGTCTACAGAGAATGGTCCGATAAAGAAAAAAGAATATCCATTTAGCATACCAATGTGACAGATGCCAGAAGTCTGAGGAGAATGGCTAGACAGCTCTGATCTGGTAAGAAAGCAGCAATAACTCAAATAAGCACTCATTACAACCAAGATATGTATACGAGCGCCTCTGAACACACAACACCTAGAGCCTTGAAGCAGATGGGCTAGAGCAGCAGAAGACCACACTGGGTAGCAGTCCTGCCAGCTAAGAACAGGAAACTGAGACGACAGTTCACACGGGCTCACCAAAATAAGACTACAGAATGTTGGAAAAATATTACCTGGTCTAATGAGTTTTGATTTATGCTGTGCCAATCAGACGGAAAGGTCTGAATTGCTATAAACAACATGAAAACATGGACTCATCTGATTTGGGAACAGTTCAGGCTGGTGGTGGTGTAATGGTGTGGGGGATATTATCTTTGGGGCCCTTAGGACCACCTGAGAATCATTTAAGCACCACAACCTATGAGTATTGTTGCTGACCATATCCATCCCTTTAGGACCACAGTGCAACCAACAAATCAGCAGCAACTGTGTGATGCGATCTTACCAATATGGACTAAAATCTCTAAGGATTGCTTTCCACACGATGTTTAATCTATGCTAGAAAGAATTAAGGCAGGTCTGAAGGCAAAAAGGGGTCCAGCTCAGTACTAATAAGGTGCATGTAATAAAATGAGTATTGAGTGTATCTATAGAGCTGCTGGAAGGAAAACACAGCAAATCTAGATTGTGATCATACACACTGCCTGCCTACAACAAGCTATGTGACTATGATAAACCAGCTGACAGGTCTACCTGTTTGGAAACCCGTTTCCTCCTGAAGTCTTGATACACACTGAAACTGGTGTTGAGTAATTCCACATGGCCCTATAAGTAGTTGTCACTGTGTGCAGTGCTTCAAAGTCAAAACTTGTAACCAACTTTGATCACGGTACAGGCAAAAGCTCCCACTTTGCACTTTTTTGGCACGGTGACGACCCACATCAAGTCAGTAAAATAAATTAGGTTGAGAGTGCAGCATGGGGTAAATGCACTTTTACAGTATGTAACCGATGCGTGTACTTTTGATGTATCCCTGAATGAAAACCAGGACAGCAGCTGGAAGCCCTGTTTTTACGTACTACACACAAGACTGCCTGCCACGACAAATACCTACACTCATCCCCTGTATTAGCGCGCCCATGGAGCTCCTGCTGTGCTATACCTCCTTTACCTAAATCAAGGGGAGATCCCCCGTGAATATTTTATGGAATGTAATTGAACGAAGCTGCGGCATCACATTAAAATTAATGTCATGTTTGTGTCTGCTGCATATTTTCACCCAAATGATTGTAATGGAAATGATCATGTGGCTGAGCCTGCATCTATAGAGGAGCTGCTCTTCAGCTGAGTGTCTTGGATGCTAATAGGAAGATGTTTTATGCCGTGAGACACACAAACATACACAGTAAAAGCTAGTGAGGTGTAATATCATGATACCTGAGAGGGGTATTTATGAAAATAGATTGTTTGCCACTAAATGTTTTAATCAGAACACCAGCAGCAGCCAATTTTCCTTCAAACATTAAAACAATTGTTTATTTCCGTGAGTAGCATTTCTGCTGCCACATTCATTTCTTTAATGGAGCGGAAGCTTAATAAGTCACCTAATTAATGATGTATACATCATGATCTGTTTCCACTATACTAATTGCATTTATGATTTAGAATCTCCACCTTAGCCTTGGATGGAAACTTTTTTTAATTATTATTTGTTTATTATAAGTTGAACTTGTATATATTGACCCAATTTGCTGGCTCATTGCTTGGAATCATCTAATGAAGACTGCTATTTGGGCTTTAGGTTGTAGCTAGAGACCCAGCTTTCATCATTAATTAATTATTTAAAGATCCAATGTTGGGTCAGTTTGAAACAGACGTTTATGTTTGGAAAGATAAAAGCCAAAATGGTGACATGCTTTCTTTGTAGATAATTGCTAGATCATTTTGGTAGATGCCATGTCCAATTCCGTTAAAATATCAGCTTCCAGACCTGTCATATGACTAACTAAATAGCAAAACATAAGAAAGCAGCACCCACCCACCCCAATGCACAGCACATCACAGTGCTAATTGTCTTCCCTTGGAGACTCTCCCAAACTTTCTAGCAAAATGGAGAGGCATGTTCAGTGATGACAGCCATATGGCTCTTATTATTGAATGAATACACAGTAGCGCCTCATTAAACACAAACTCAACAGAGTCTTTTGTCACTGTTGCTAACAGGGACTGCCTGTCTATGTCGTGGGTTGAGCTGGGCAGACCTGTGCTGCTGAAGACCTCCCCCTAGGAATAAAGGGGGGTTACCTGACCTAAGCACATACAGGTGGTCTGAAGCATATAGAGGCAAGTATCTATTAAAAATTCTAATGCTCATAACGACTGTAATAACTTCTTTAGCAGCAGATTATATAGCATGTGTGCCTTCAAGAATTTATTATTCCTCCAGTCCAGGCACACCTTGTGCATTTATTTTAGCTTCCGGTTTTCAGTAATATCAGCAGAATTTAACTGATTTTGCAACAATTTCATCCCAAGAAATTGATTTGAAGACATCTTTCACAGTTATAGGGTATTTCTTTCCAACAGATTATCTAATGTGAATGCTTTTTTTTAATGTTTTGTTTTGTGTGTTTTGTGCACATTAAAACCATTCAAATATTCCTAAATATTTAGAATAACCAGTTCTAAGCATTTTGTTTTGTTTCGTTTTGTTTATAGAGCCACTAATAAGGCTGTAAAGGTGCTGTTGGCTGTGTTTCTCAGCATTTGCATTCGCAACTACCAAAGAAATGAGACGTTTCATAAAGATCTGGTAGATATGGATAATGATAATTATAAAATTAAACCTTTTAAGTGCAGAACAAAATAAGCAAAGCTAAACAAATAAATTATACCAAAGCAGCTCATTTTTCATCACTGACGTGAGTAAAACACCTGCTATGGCATTATTAAATGGGATTTGGCTACATGTGGAACATGCTGGACAGTTTTAAGGCACCTTTCTTTTCTGAGTTGTTCAGTCTCCTGTGAAAAGAAGTTTTTCAGGAGAATTCACATATTTAAAACTGGATGACTGTTCTATTTTTTAACAAGCCCCAAAGCTTCTCAAGGGAATATTCTGCACCTGTTTTCTGAAAACAAATGTTTTCATATTAGCATGGTTCCCACTAGGCTGGTAAATCTAACTTTCTTAAAAAATAATTTCAAATTTAAATTTTAAAATTTAATTTTGATTTCTTAAATTTTTGTGTTTTTTTCCTACTTTTTTTTATTTTAAAGTCAGTTTCAGTGGCTATACTTTAGAAATGATTTCAAGGGAAGTATGTCTCTTGCCTGATAAATTCAATAAGACTGAAAAGTTGTAATATTAAAGCCAGCTTCTTATCTCAGCAACTCACTTCAAAGCACCTGCATGCTATACACCTCACTCCACTGGTAGTAGACTTACATACTATTCACCCAAAGACTTGCTGTCCTCTTGCTTTTGGTGTTAGTGGTCCTCATTCAGTTTTCATGTATTTGTACAGCTAAGGCACCCACCCATCAGTAAATCATTCATCGAATGAGGGGAGAGAAGCAGATGTGTGCAGACTATGACAGACAAATTTGGGGAGTGGCTGAGAGTCCAAAGCCTCTAAAAATAGTGAGGGCAGCCCTCCATCCTTTACTTTATTTCAGGCTGACCACATAAGGCTTAGTGCAAAGATAAAAATCAAACAATCCTGAATGAGAGCACTGACACAGTTGGACTTCATTCGTATAGCTTGCAGAGTAAAGGTCAAATCATTACTGGCCATCATTTCAGTTCATTTACTAATTCAGGTATTACTTCTCTTTTTTTAATTTTTTATCATTGTTTAGGAAGTTTGAATTTGCAAGATAAATGTGCTTGGTTTTCTCCTGTCTTCTGTCATTCCAAAATTACCAGCTGGTTTGTAAGCATGCAGATCTGCATGTAGAATGACGTGGGCACGAGTGTATGTGCCCACCAATCGCTAAAGGCATACTCAGCAGCTACATAGTAGCAACTTGTTGGACATCTACCCCAGTCATCAAACTTTGACAAATATGACCAAACAAAGTACAAGATGACAAATTCTGATCATTGCGATCTAAAACAGGCCATTTAACTTTACACAAATTCGTAGCTTCTTACCGTTTCCATCTGTTCAGAGGAATTTGTTGAGGCTTAGTTGCCTTGTCCAGCTTCTCTGTCTCACATGAGGAGGCAACTAGTCCAGACAGCTAACTTGATCGTAGCAGCATTGGGCTCAATACATCTTGCATCATGTTTGTGCACACCAGCACTGGTGACCAAGGAACCTCTGAAACTTGGTGAGAATGGGGTTGACTTCACATTTTGTAGATCATGCCGACATGTCGACATTTCAATTCTATGTCAAAAACGTGACCACAATGTATTTATTTGGAAATTTAATCAATCATTTGCCTATACGTACATTTTTTACGTCAATGGGAACCCTGCATTAGAGTCAATTGTATAAACTGACACAAAACAAAGCATCAGGTATTTAGTGGTTCTCTTTCCCATGTGGAGAAAATCTGATGCACTTTATTCAAGACCTTTTTAGCTTCCCTTGGTGTTGGCAGCTTAGGTAATTAGAGCCTGCACAGCCCAACACTTCAGGTGGAGAGTGCTGGAGAGAGGACCGGCTCCACAACTGATCTCTTTTTCAAAGTCTAGGCAACTGTTTGGTGTCTTCAATCCACAGAAAAGATATTTATCCAGTTGTTAAGATTAGATACTTGTTCAGATTACTATGTGGAAATAACACTGAGGCACAACACAAGTGCATAGAGGAAAACTGAGATAACAGTAATAATCCTTATGCCAAAATACACGTTGCTAAACCATTTGACTTCTCCCCTCCCAATCCCCTACGAGATGATAAGCCCCTTTACGATGAATTGTGATCAAATAGTTGTCTGACATGACTCAAAGTTTTAGAGATTTATATAGGTTCAATCTTTTGCGTGGGAAATGACATACACCTGTTTTCAAATGTGGCCTCAGGTGATGGGAACAGCAGGGACACCAGGGGTGTGTACTATGAACTGAGACTATTTCAGTTTAAAATTGTCAGGACACATTTTCACAAATTCTTTTATTTACAACATGCTTTAAGTGCTAAACAGAGTCTCTGCTGACGTATTCAGTTTGTTAAGGCAAACCGAATGAAGCCCAGCTGTAAAATGACAACAGCACAAACTGTATGTGGTGCAGTTTCACTGGAATACATTCAGTTGGTGATACAGCAAATGTTTGCATGCTCGGTCCAAATCTACTGCTAAGTCTTTTTTACCGACTAACCGGGCTTTTAGGTTTTGTCAAGCCAGCTAATGCAAAGAAAACCTGTTGAACTTGCTTCTTAGCTTTCAGCACTGACGGAACAACCGTGTTCTGCTGTGTTATACAAGTGTCACATCTATGGCAGCTTAATTACTGTGTGCTTTGCCTTTATGTTAAATATCAACATTTATGTCAACGCATTCTCATCAAAGAACATCAAAACAGACACAAAATGAACAAAACAGCAGTATTTGAGTTGTTCTTTATATACACTGCTTATTTTGAAACACTTCATATACATTCATAAAGAGAGAAGAGGGGGATGTGAGGATCCCGTGCAGATGGTGGGCGACATTTCTGTTGATAAGAATTTTTGACACTATCCTTTCTGCTACTGCATATAGAATGTCCATATATATCCTTAGGCCTGAAACAGCCTTCTGAAAATCTGTTGCAGATTTTTTGGTGTCATTCATTCTCAGTCTTTTGCTCCAGCAGACAACAGCACAGAAAATAGCTCTGGCAAAAACAAAGTTTAAGCTGCTACTTGTTATTATTGTCAGTACGAGGCTTGTTTTGTTAACAGGTGTTCTCCGAATTACACTTTGGGGTGCTTTCACACCCACACCTACACATAAATGTACCACTTTTCACACAAAGGTTTGACATGATGCAACCATATGCATACCTGCATCCATGCCTCACACCAAGGTACAAGAATAGATGTGATCTTTGCCTGGAGCAAGAAGCTGATATTTAAAAGTCCGAGTGTCGCTAAGTGCTCTTTCCCACTAGTATTATTCTAACACCACTATCAGTGAGCACAATACTTTACAATGTACACAGCACCCTGACCCTATGGTTTACTGTGCTAAACTGCTAAACATTAAAAAATATTTTCAGCTACATGCAAACATTAGGTTAAATTCATGTTTGTACACAGGCTGCTTAAACTTGATTTATCAGCTGAGGAGCCAATCTCCCGAGCTGTGTCTCAGCAGGCATATTCGTTTTACGATCGTCTTTGTAATGAGGGCATTGCAAAGTCATAAAGCTTTGGTCTGCATTTTTCTCAACTTTAACGTCTTCTATACTCACACAAGAGATGGCGCTGCCACGGAAGCAGAGAAAACCTGAAACAGGAGGCAAGCTGTTCATGCAGAAACAAAACGACAAACAAAAACAACAAACAAACTAACAAAAAGCCTTAAGCATCAGGAAAGGTCCAAGTAGAACAGAGGCTGTAAGTGGCACTGGTCAGTGCAAAAACACCCAGTGCAGGTCACCAGCCTGTGCAGGGTTCAATACATTCCACAAATGTAAAATTGTAGCCCCAGTGCAAAAGACTGAGCATAAAGCAAGGAAAGTTGCAGTGGCTAAAATTTGCTTGGGTTGGTGGATTGTGGTATTAGGTCTTCTCACAGAACCTCATTTCATGCACTCTCCTGAAAATTTGCACCATTTCGTACCTTTCGCCAATTTTTGTTAAAATCTTGGTAATAAAAAACTTGTTCATCATCCAGATTTTAACACCCTCAGATGTCCCTGCAAGCCATTTGCTCAAAAATATCAATTAGTGAAGTTTTTAGACGTAAGCAATGTTCATTTGATGTATGTTACTGAAGCTATATTACCTTAAAATTAATTAGCAAATTGGAAAATGTGACTTCTAAACTCAGGGGAAAGAATCTGCGGCCTCACAATTCCTCCTGCTTTACCTTCATGGCTATCATTAATTTTTCTGAAACTTAGATACTACATTTACAGTGTCTGTGGATTTGAAATCAGCCATAATAGCTCATGTAACATCAGCTGATATCTCATTGAATTCTTCTTTCTTCTTTATTCAAAGTGATTCTTTTCCCCACACTGAACCATTGCAACCAATCTTCCCCCACACCCCCCCCCCCACACACACACTATATTCCTTTTCCTGTTTAGATGTGGAGAAGAATGGCAGGCCTAAAAACAGCTATCTACAGCAGATCAACAGCATCTGAAAGTCATGTCCTTAATAGAAAAAAATCTAGCAAAGACCTGAGATAGGACCTGAGAGATACATCTGGCCCTTCAGCTGATCCATCTACTGTTGGATGAAGCCTTATTGGAAATGATGTCAGTGGAAGTACAAATTACACAAGAAGTGGTCTGAAAATCAGTGGAAACAGGTCTTATGGACTAAGAGAATTGGAGAATTTTAAATTTCTGGTTCACATCGGTGATGCATTATGGTCCTCTTCAGACGAGGTCAGGAGGGAGGTACAGCGGCGAGTGTCTACAGGCATCAGCGAAACACAGCGAGGGAAAAATGATGTGGTGACTCAAAACATTTGCACAGTGCAGTGCTCACCCTATGGCAGGTGGGACAGGCTCCAGTCCCGCTGCAACTCTGAATTGGATAAGTCGAAGAAAATGGATGGCTATTTGATTCATTTTAAATTAAGCATGCTTTCAGTTTTTAGCATGTAGTATGTGTAGTGTGCTATAGCCCAGGTTTACCTGGGCTATAGCACACATTAGCATCTCCCCGGGAAGGGAAACCAACAGGGCAATATGAAGACAGTTCTCTGCCAGCACATTCCCACTGCATAATTTGCACCAGCATTTACATATTTTTTCCAATGCTAACTTAAAATATGAGTCACCTGCTGCCCTGCCAACTCAGAGTAGATGGATTTGTCACTAATTTGAATGAAATGTCACAATGCCCCCCCCCCCACCACCACCACTACATTTCTAATCCATTTCTTGTATCTCCTCAAAATATCTTTTCTATTTCAGTTTCTTTTACCTTTATTTCCATTTGTTTTCACAGCCCCAGAGAAAAGAGCCCTTGTTATCTTTGTCATTTATTTAGGGTGTACACTACATTTGATAGATTCTTTCATAGTTTTGATGACTTGATTATCAACAGCAGATTTTCAGCTGCCATCAGTCCTGTTCCTCTCTCTACCTTACATCTTTAATTGATATGTTCATTATGGAATGGCTGGAATTAGGGTCATCTCTAATATTTTCAGCTTGTGGAAAACTGTACATTCACTTCATTTTGAGAAAGTGAGAGATTGTTGGAGACAAAGTGTTGTACTGCATTATGTCACTCTATTGCACTCTGACCCCCTGAACCGAATGCACTCATGCATCTACTTTCTGACTGTATGATATGCAAAGAAGAAGTTTCTAGATGAATTACTGTATGCACAATCCAGTGAATAAAAGCTGGATTTACAAAATGTGAATGTTGAAGTTTGAAAGTACAAAATTATATATATATTTTTCAGTTGGTTTAAGCTTTTGTCTTTTTTTTTCTTGTCTTTTTTTTTTAATTTTTTTTTTAGCAGGAACTTTGTTTTTGGAATTATTAGTTTAATGTAATGCAAAGTCAATACCTGTGAGGGGAGTGAATCATTATAAATGGCATTACGTGTATAATGTCGCATATAAATGGTTTACACTTATTCAAGGTTAAGAGATGTAAACAGACATCAACTAAAATATGAATAGAAAATAAATATAAACTATAACAGTAGTATTTTGTTAGCTGGTACTTTTTCCTAATTTAAAGGCTAAAACCAGTGTTCATTTTATTGGAAACAATACAAGCTGGTATATGGGAATTCATGCTAAAGGTTATGTTTAACCAGAGTTTGGTACAACTGATACATGGCTATAATGAGAGTGACAGTTTACATGTGTGCTGTAGAGATGGTTTGAGAACTTTCACACACTTCCAGTAATGTAAGCAGCTCATATCCTTTAAGCAAAATGTTGTTGTTGTTGTTGTTTTTGCTATTGTTCTCACTGATTAAAACAAAGGGCGTTCTTCCTTCCCACTGTTGCCACTTGATCACAGGGGATTGTCTGATTAATGGGGGTCTTCTCTACTATTGCAGGCTCTTGACCTTTCAGTATGAATTGCCTTAAAGAAATTGTTATGGGGAATTGGCACTAGTTAAATAAAATTGAAGTCGATCGAACTTGTCAACTTAGAAAATGACAAAATTGAAAATGGGGGTTTGTAACGTATGTTTAGCATTGTGAAAGGGTCCTTTCTTAAGTGAAACAATGTTTTTTTTTTTCCTAATTCCAAGCAAGTACGTTTAATTCCTGAGCGGAACCAGGGAATGGTAAAAATGAACAGTAACAGGGAATCAAAACAGTGTGAAAAAAATATGAAATTGCAGCTAAAAAATTAAAATATCTCAGAATCACATTAATAGCAGTATAATAAATTTTCTCTTAAGCAGTAATAGCTGTTGCACAGATGATCCAGACTATAATGTTCAATCTCTAGTAATGCTCTCACGATAGCCTGCTCCTTCTCTAATCTCCTTTTGTCTCACATTCTTTTTGTCCATTTCTCTTTCCATCCTTTTCTCCTTCCTTCTATATTCAATAACTGTCACTTTCTCTGTCCTCACCAGCCTGTGAGAAAGTGTATTAAACATTAATTAGCACTTGTTTTATAGAATAATGTATTTTTACAACTATATCTTATTGTGACAATATGATTATGCTTGTGTTGTGGAACTGAGCCTGTTCCACTGTAATTATGGTGAAACTTACTGGACACTGTTTAAATGTGACATTTGTGTCATCGCAAAATGGACAGGGCCAAATGATACTGATATGCAAATGTTACCAGCTTTCATTTGGATAATAATACAGTGGAAATACAAATACATAGTAGTAATAGATCAAGGCACCTGATTTAACATGCGTTTAAATCCTTTTTATTAATTGAATTGGAAAAAAAAAACTTTAACTTTTAATAAAAGTTGTCAGTCTGACACTGGATGGGTGGTATTTATGTTAGCTAGCTATTTAATTCAGTCAAGTGAAACCGACGTGCAGCCGCTGTATGCATGATCACGCGGGAGTTATTAGTAAGATGATGTCTGACTGTCACTGGACTACAAGTCAGCCCGTAAAACTCTCCAGTTACTCATTTCATTGAGCCACAGATTCAGCTTCCTGTCTCATTTTATAGAGATAATCAAAAAATCACCTTGTTGAGACAAGATTATCCACTCATCCCGCCCACACACACACACACGCACACACAGACAATGATGCTATGGGATCAGACGACACTACCCCCACAATCTCAATCTCCCGAGGTTGCTTTTTCTACAGTGCAAAACTTAATGTCAAGAACTGGTCATAATGACAAATGCGTCCTGTCTGCAAAATGCCTTTCAGACATTTGTGTAATTTTGCAATTATCACATAAACACTTTCTACTGCAAGTTGAACAAACACAATGACAATAGTTTCTTTCTATATTTATTACTGTTGAGGAAATAACACAGCAGCTTTGGCCCAACCTTATAAAAAGAGAAAAGCTCATGACAGTCACATTGGCAAAAAGCTGTTTTCATTCCCTTTATGATGTTTGGTTACGCATGCAAAAATTCTTCTGTGCAGTTCTGCACAGAAGAAAAACATTCATAACAAAGCATATGTTATGTCACCCTAAATAGTAGCAGGTGAACTTGATATATGATCTTTGTACAAGAGGTCAGCTTTCACTTCTGGCATTATTCATATTCTCTGATGCAAAACAACCTTCTGTGTTGCACAGTACATGCACAGGCATGCTACAAAGCATAAATATTCATAGAAAAGTGTCTACAAGATGTTAAAGCATACCTTTAGTCAAAGTTGCAAAAGACATCTAAATTTTACTTTTGCATGATAATTAATTTAAAAAAAGCCAAAACATGAGAGCTGAAAAACAAAACATATGTGTGAAAAGGACTGCTCACAAAGACATACAGTGTAGCATTCAGTTTCTGTACAGTGTTCTGTACATCCTGATTTCTTATTTTTTGCATATTTGTCACACTTATATGTTTCAGATTAATCAGTTTTGAATAATTTTACAAAGATAGCCCAAGTAAATACAAAATGTAGTTTTTGAATGATGATTTCATTTGTTTGCCAGTTATCGCAAACACCTGATTGCAGTTCTTGCTGCCCAGGGGTGGCACAACCAGCTTTTAAGTTCAGGGGGCAGTTACTGTTTCACATAGGTTTGGGTAACCTTTTTGTATTTACTTGGGTTATCTTTATCTAATATTAAATTTTGTTTGATGATCTGAAACATTTGAGTGTGACAAATATGATAAAAACTAAGAACTCAGGAAGGGGCTAGATACTTTGTTATGGCACTATTTGTACTGTATTACAGAAGGCTGTGAGATTGGTTACTGTAACAAGTAATGAATAGCGTGATAGAGTATACAGATAGCTTGAAAGGAAACTGGACACAGAAAAAAATAAATATGGAGCACGTGAGTTAAAGACACACTGCTTCCTTTCTTGCATCCTGACCTTCAAAGAGTGGTTGTCGACTTGCTCGGATCAAACTGTACAGCACAAAACCCTCTGGATAGCCTAATGATCTAGCTAATCAGGTTAAGAAATGTTTTTAAATAAGCTCTTTAATTTATTCAAATATTCAGTGCACATTCCTCATTTCATTTGAAATAATGAGAGACAAGGAGAGAGGTGCAGAGACGTGGAGGGAGGGCTAGAGACAGTGTGAGAGAGCAACAAAAGAAGAGGAAGAGAATGAATCAGAGAGGACAAAATGTAATTTGTCAGCCTATTCAGGAAACCAGTGCCTGAAATGAGAATTAACAGAGAATGTAGAAGACTGCTTCTTAATTGGACAAGGCCACTCTTGACATTTTCAAGCCAAACTTAAGCGATGATGATAGAAGAGAATGTGTCATAACTACAAATTATTCACACTGAGCTGAGAGCAGATTTACAAGGTCTTTTTTTATTCTTTCAGCATTTTATCTTGGTTTTCTGCCCTATGCAAAAATAATGCTGACAAGGTTTCTTGTTTTACTAATGGATCAGTAGAAAAACTCACAAGGAGTGTGTTTATTCTTATTTTCACTTTTATTAACTTGAAAAAATATCAGCCAATATACAAAAACAACTGTGTAAAGTAGTAAGAAAGCTGATGTAAATGCAAGTTGGATGGGATCAAGAAAAGCAAGTGAAGTGCACAACTGTGACTCTAACTTTCTCTTGCAAGCACCTAGGCATGCAGACTGCTTCTCCAAACATTTGTGAAAGAATGGGTCGCTCTCAAAGGTTCAGTGAGTTCCAGCGTGGTACCGTGATAGGATGCCACCTGTGCAACAAGTCCAGTTGTGAAAGTTCCTCACAAATATTCCACTTTCAGCTGTTAGTGGTATTATAACAAAGCGGAAGTGATTGGGAACAATTGGGCGCATAGTACCCAGAGGTTGCACTGTGCACCTCATTCACTACAAACCTCCAAACTTCATGTGGCCTTCAGATTAGGTCAAGAACAGTCCATAGGGAGTTTCGTGGGATGGGTTTCCATGACCGAGCAGCTGCATCCAAGCCTTACATCACCAAGCACAATGCAAAGAGTTGGATGCAGTGGTGTAAAGCTGGACTCTAGAGCCGTGGATATGTGTTCACTGGAGTGATGAATTGCACTCCTCCGTCTGACAATCTGATGGATGAGTCTGTGTTTGGCAGGTGCCAGGGGAACAGCACTTGTCTGACTGCATTGTGCCAAGTGTAAAGTTTGGTGGAGGGGGGGGGTTATGGTGTGGGGTTTTTTTTAAGGACATGAAATCTTAAT
>JAVDPK010001917.1:252788-270293 GCA_034780415.1 Cichlasoma orientale
GAGGGTTAACAACAGTGTTCCAAAGAACACGTGTCGCCCGCAGAAAGTATATTCCTGTATATGAAAGTGATTAAGTGTTGAGCTTAGCAGTTAATACTTACAAATAGATTTTTACAGTTAATAATTGTTCTTCAACGGGTACTTTGTGTCTGTTTTATACATGATGTTTGTTTCATTCAAAATTGATAAAGATATCTGACACAGGAAATACAGAGACGAGACAGCTGAGAGACGAATATATGATGGAAAGATTTATGACAGTGATTAAAAAAAGACACTATAAATGAGATATGACCCCAACTACTAAACACTTGACCCTTGTTGCACATTAGCAGGATAATTCTATTGACCATTGTTGACCTTGGCAAAAAAATTGGATCCTGATGAGGCCCACAAAACTTGGACCTCTGGGATCTAAACTGTTTTACTAATAACGCCAGTATAAAAGGACGTAGGTATGGTTCTTGTGCTCTGCAGTTGTACTCTTCAGTACATATCCACCCTCCAAGTTTGAAGTCCATATGTTGCATGGCTACCGAGATGCTAAAAGTGTGATGGACAGGCAGACAGACGGACCCCAAAAGAGTGAAAGCTAAGTGTCTCCCTGCCTCTCGGCAGGTGAGCCAATAAACTATCATCAAAAGTGTGTACATGATTTTTAATAAGTTTTGTTTTCATAGCAAAAGATAAAGATAAAATGTAGTAAACAGCTTGGAAACTGTGGGTTTATATCTGCAGTTCATAAGTCATAAGTGTTAGAAAACAACCCTAATAACAAAAGCTGTGATAAACTGTCAGTAAACAGACACAAATGCATAACTAATTTACAGAAAAAAAAACAGTACTGAAGGTTGTGTACACACGGTAAAATGCAAATCAGTGCTAGCATAGTTATAAAAATCCACTTGTATAGAAACGAAATTTGCAAATGATGGCAGGATTCTGCACTTACCTATGATCTTTCCCTTAATATTAGCAATGTAAAAAGTGAGACAAATTAATAATTTATCAGTCTCTCCATAAGGCCTGTATATGTAAGATATAAAAAACTAAAACAATAAAAAGTACTTTTGAAATGAAGACACACTGCTTCCATCACCATGGCTTCAAAGGCACCATTTATTTAACATATGAACTCCTGAAAGCTGAATAAAGCAATGAAGCACTTCTCCCGCTCTGTGTGATGGTGGACTGAAAGCTGATAATAAAAGCTTACTGTTATTTAAGAAAAGGGTAAGAAAAAGGGTAAAAAAAAAAAAAGCCCAAAAGCAAGGGTGCAAAGAAAAATCTGCACAAACAAAAACATTGTACAATATATTAAAAAAAAATATGCCCAAAACATAGAATTAGGCCAAATGTGTCTCCTACACAAAAAATTGTTCGAAATGAAATTATGCACATGATAGACAGCAATTACACAGTGCGGTGTTTGTGTAACAAACTATGGACATACTCATAATAATAGGCAATGCTAAAATGAATTGAGGTAATATATTACACATGCAGGACATAAAAGCACAATACATTCAGGATACTAAGGATGAATATGGAAGACCTTTGAGGTTATCTGATGGTCAAGGTCATGGGTAAGTGCCTTAATTTAGAGGTCTCCCTGTAAGGGAGAATGCATGCGCGTATGAAGGAATGTGGTTAAGAAACAAAAACATAATGTTGAAGTTAATGTCAAAAATTACTGTAGAAGGTCAAGGTCATTTGAAGGTCAAGGTAACGGGCAGGTCCTTTTTGAGAATGCAAATCCGCAGTGATTTTCATTCACACTTACACGATGCTGCCTCCCGTTTTCTGCATTTTCATCAAAATACTCACCACCTCGGACTGCAGCGCAAAATAATTCATTGCCAAGTCAGTGATATTTGAATTGTTTCATTACAGCCTCCTGATGGAAAGAAAATGTTTGGGGTTTTTTTGTAATTTCTTATTGTGTGCTCCAAAAATACATCATCTTCATTCATGTCAGAGTTTATTACCTGTAAGTAAAATATAAGAAACAACTTCAACGTTCTTCCAGGGAAAAAAAAGCTTACACAGGGTAATAGGGAAAGAAAAGTAATAAAGTATTTTTCCATGACAGTGTTAGACTTTGTAAGCTTGTACTTCAGTGAGCACAGGTCGATCCCTCCAAGAGGCCTGCTCAGCACATTGGAATTTGTGAGAACTGGTTTGGCCTGGGGGGCAGCGCCATAGCCCTTCAGTTAGTGTCGTGATCTTCAATTACTAAATCAAAGTACTGCAGGAGCATAGCTCTGAAAAAGAAGTAACACTGCTAGCATTAACTGAAATTCCATATCGGTTCATTTATCAATAATAAAAGCAAATGCCAGACTAATATAAATAGGAAACAAGCTGTTATGAAATATTAACTATTACAGCTAACTAAACACCTTTATTGCAATTAGCATTCATTAATGTCATGTTTCGGGATTCATTATAAATGTGTTGAGAGGGCATTGCTGTCTTATAAGGAAATACTTTATTTGCATGCCCACATAGAGTTATGCCTTGACGTGAGTGTGCATGTGTCACAGACAGTCTATCAAATTAAGACCTACCCTATTTGGCCTTTGCACAGAGGTCAACCAAGCAAAAAAAAAAAGATGAATTTCTGAAAATGCTGCACACTGCCCTCATACAGCATATATCCCTTTTTGCTTTCTTCATTCCTGCTTCCTTTGTCTATTATTGAGTCACTCCTCCCCTAAATACATTCTGTTTTTGCATAACTTACAGTGCCCCTGCTCCTTTACTCATTTATCATGTAATGCTTGCTTTTTGCTCTAAAGATGGAGCGAGTGTTTGTGTGTGAGTTTGTGCATGTACGCGTGGGTCGTGGTAGTGGAGACCTTGGGGGGTACCCAAGGCAAGACAGAATGTAAGCACAGCATGAGTAATGAAATAATGACTGAAATATAAAAGGACGAGGCAGGCCGTGCTCTCTCTATCCGGGGGCCGACAGGTGTTTGCCGGCGCACCGGTGCAGAATCCATTTGAAGGCTGTCAGAGGATGGCTGCCGAGAAGTGAATGTGCTTTAATTACAAGTTGTTCACACCGAGACATTGCTTTAGTCCCCCACTCATGTGCCTCTACTACAAAATGTAAAAGTGTAGGTATGTGGTCCGTCTACCATCTTTCGGTTGCATTTTTTTAATGAAAATTTGAGTAATGGTAAAGGGATTAAAGAGTGCATAATGGTCAACGCTCACTTCATAGACAGTGACAGAAAGTTTAAATGACTGATAGTCACGGTAATAGTCTTCATGAACCGCTGATTTGGAGCCATAAATACATACATAGTAATGTCATACTGGAAGTCTACATTTCCAAAAGGACTGAAATTCCTTCTGTGAAAGTAGCGATTGGATTGGTTCATTTATAGGTAGCAGAGTAGTTTGTACAGTCATCGCTGATGTTCTTCATTTTGCACTTAAAGGCAAGAATAATTCGATTTCCATTCAAAGGCACATTGGGACTAAAAGAAAAATGTCTGTTTTTCTATTTTCACATTTTTCTTTCTCTCTTCATTTTAGTGTATTTGTATGCATGTAATTTATCAACAGATTATTAACAGCCACTGTGATAATGACAGTTGTTTCTCCACCAGCTATTCTCTTCCTCTCGGGTGCATTGTGCATTCTTCTATGCCAGGCCGAGAGATCTATTTGGAGATATCTTGGAAAATAATTTGTAATTGTCCTCAATTTGACATTTGAATCAACTTTAATTAAAATATCTGCGAGGAGGTGCTCCGAAACAGTCGAAGAATATTTTGTTTTGGCAGCAGAAGTTGACGTGTCTTCATTCTTTAATAAGAGCGCTTTTGAAATTTTGAAAATACTTTCACGTTTCAAGGTCAGTCATGGACAAAAATGGCGTATGTTAGTGTTACGCCAGATGAAACAGGACTCAAATATTCCAAAAAGTTCAACTCGATATTTTTCCAAAAATCTTGGTGACGTCAGGATGGTTTTTTGGCAAATGTGTTCTTTCTGGTCAGCTGTGGTTTTCTCTCATGGATGCCATTTTTGCCCAGTTTCTTTCTTATTGTTGAATCATAAATTCTGACCTTAACTGAGACAAGTGAGGTCTGCAGTTCTTAAGATGTTATTCTGAGTTCATTTGTGACCTCCAGGATGAGTTGTCAATGTGTTCCTGAAGTAATTTTGGTTTATTAGATCTTTTAGCTTGCTTCATTTTGTCAGGCAGGTTCTATTCAACTAAATTTGTGATTTAACAGGTCTGGCAACCAGGCCTGTGTGTGGCTAGTGAAACTGAATTGAGCATTTTTAAAAAAAAAAAAAAAAAATTGGTTAATATTTAATATAATTTGTGTATGTATATATGTGTGTGAACAAAACTTTACACAAACACTGTCACATATACAGTGATTATTAGCGTCTGTATTTTTCAAAAAGATTTTTTATAAATCCCATTTTTAAATTTTTCATATTCATCATCCTTCTGCAAAAGTGATGTTTCGTTCTCCGTTTGTGGTTCACATCTCACGTCCAACATATGTTGCCAGAATTTGCATCCGTGACAGAATTTTGAGTCACCACTAAACACAAAATGGCAAAAGGAAAAAAAAAAAAAAAAACCTGTAGGATGAGTTTTTGCTAGTCACAGTTAATTCATGATTTGACAAAGGGAAAACTTTCTCACACAGGGTCAGGTAGGTTTGGAAAACTTTTTTCCCTTAATAAATGAAATTGTGAAAACTGCATTTACTTTTGTTATCGCTGTCTAATATTAAAATTTGTTTGATGACCTGAAACGTGTGGCAAATATGCAAAAAATAAATCAGAAAGGGGCCAAATACTGCCTCACAGCACTATTAAGCACAGTAACAATTAGGTACATATTTCTTTTGCATTCTGTTTTTTACATTATCAAAAAAACAAACAAACCCTGGATAACCCAGACATATACAGTTTGAAGCCATGTTAATGCACGACAGTGCTTCTACCATGTTTTGCAGAGGAGGCTGAATACTTTAGATCATAGTTTGTCTCTAATATATTTATTAGTTTTCTTCTATCTTTATTTGCCTTTGAGAGACAAGCTAAACAATCAAGTGTGAGCAGCATATTACTACAGTATCTGCAGCTGCCCATACTGCTAACATGCTGCTCACACTTTACCTCGTGTTTGGACACAGTTTTAAAAATGACTTGGTTCTCCAGGAAAGCCTCTGCAGTTGAGGTGACCTTTAGGAGCTCGCCTACTGATGACAGTGGCCTATATCAGCACCAGAGTAACACAGGTAAATCAACAATCAACAGCTTACAGGTTCCTCACATCAGTTTCTCAATGCAATCAGCCCAGCTGGAGTTATAGGGAACGGTGTGTATGTGTGTAATTGTTTACTTGCCTTGCTGAAGGACATCTCAGGTGGCCAGTAAATGATGAGAGAAAATAGGGAAGCTAATTACCATTTCCTGCATAAATAAACTCTTTATGATGTTCCAAACTATGCTGTGTTTCTCAGCATTTTTCCAAACTCTTTGTGCATGTCCATCAAATTAGCAAGCTCATTAGCAAAGCCTCATATTTCCCCCAGTTTCAGTCCTCCTGGTGTGTATTCTTGCCACCTCATTTTGATTTGAAAATGAACTCCCCGGATACATAATCCATGGAATCAGAATAATGGTTCACAGTTAACTCTGAAATCTCTGATTCCACATAGGTAAGCTGAGCTGTTCAAGGTATCTTGTTAGAAAAGAAGCAAAGGCGTTTCTGTTTTCTCACACACAGAAGGAAAGAGGTCATGAATTTATATGAGTTTCAATAGCAATGAAGCACGTTTGAGCATTGCCTGTGCCAGGTTTACCAGGGCGAGGCCCGGACGACACAGTAATTTTATGGGTTCATCCAAAGCTAGTGGGGTGTAAAATAGACTGTGGCGATAGACCAAACACACTCAATGGCAGCCCTTGTGTCTCCACTAGGCTCTGAAATCATACTAAGGATAACAATAAGCTCTGGAGCTGCACAGAAAGTCATAGCAACCTGAGATACTACGCGTGCCAAAAAATGATTTTCTTTACATGGTGGTTTGTGTATTCAAGGACACTTCAAAGCAGCATAATAAACAAATCAAAGATTTTAGTCATCATAGGTGAGCACAGCTGCTGAAAATATTGCTATTCTTTTAATGTGTAACATAAAAAGTTGTTGAAGAAACCCTTCAACGACTGCCTGAACCACAGTGTCTGCAAAAACGCTAAGCATCTCCTCAGAAGTAACGTTTTTCACCATGTCTCTAAACTGCGAAGATTTAATCAAGGGCTAATTAATAAATTAACCTTTTCAGGCAGCATTTCCTCTGCTTGCATCATAAACACCACAATTGTCAACAGCTGCTCTTGGAGCCAAAGTAGGAAAATCATTGTCCACAAAGGATATTCTCTTGTGAAAATTAAAGTCAGTGACAATCACACCAGATACTTAGAATAAATAATTCTACGAAAGCCAGTTTACGTCAAAATCCATGTCCCTGTAAATGTCTTTGAGAAAAACCTGCACTCTAAGTCAGTGGTTTAGTTTGGCTTAGCATTCACCGTCACATCCAGTGTCATCCTACAAAGCACTGAGTTAGACAGTCACAAACATGGAAGCATGTATGTATTAAAATAACAATAATAATAATAATTATTATTATTATTGCAGTAGTAGTTGTAGTGGTAGTAGTAGTAGTAGTTGTAGTAGTTGTAGTAGTAGTAGTAGCGGTGGTGTTGTAGTAGATTCTACATATTGTGACTCTGTGCTTTCCCGTGCATTATTTAAATAGAAAGTGTTTCATGATTGTTATTTGGGGCCTACAAAAGTGTAAATTGCTATGCAGTGACTCATAACCCTTCAAACTGGACAGTCTGGATGGTATTTGATTACTTCAAAGTTCACCAGCTGATAGGCAATATGCACCTTAGGCTCCCCTATCTGATCCACTGTGCTGAAATACAGTCTCATGATAATACTGCTTTGCTTGGAGCTCAGGATGAAAGGATTCATTGCAGGCATCCAGTGTCTGAGGGAGAGCCGGAACAAATCCACCAACATGTCAGATATGTCTCAAAGAATCCAAAGAAAGTCAAGTTGGTTCACTTTTCGGGACTTTTGACTTGCATTTGAGTTCTCTTTAAGATCTTTTGGTGCCACCGTCTTATTATTATGTGCATAAGTAAAGCATTTTGGTTATATGGACTGAAAGCAAAAGTCTTTTGGGTTTGTGTATGCACCAATTCACCGATTCTGCGATGAAATCAACATTTTTACAATTATTCAAATATATTCAAAAACTTCAATCTAAAGTTTAAAAAAAAAAAGGTAATTTAGAATTTCTTCTGCAACCTGAACTCTGGTTCTTGTGGCTTGCAAAATTTGTTACATAGGAATGTCAGCTTATTCTGCTACTGGAATCTGCAGAGTTGCATTGTATAAGGACATCAACAGGATGTCAAAAATGCAAATGTGCTCACATGGTACTGACTTTTCCATGAGTATTCCCTTTGCACTGTCTTTCCTTTTCCTGTTAAAGTGTGATTTGGCAGAATGGTGTAGATTTGACATCTCCATATCAGTTTAGGATCGATTTTGCCTTTTTCTGTTTGTCATGTTTAATCTTAAGATTGACCACTGTATATGTGTCTGCTCTCTGCTCTTTTTGCATCGATTTATTTCCCTACTAATCCCACTGCATGCCAAGCAGTCTAGCTGATCAATTAAGCACTTGCATTTTATGGGAAGGGTTTTGACGGTAACCGGGCAAATTGACCTGTAACCGAGGCTACAGAGTTTAAATCAGATGATTTGGGCTTGGCAAAGGGGTCACAGTGTGTCCAATTAGCGTTCTTATGAGAAGTTCAGACTAATGATTATCTCATATACTTGCTTCAACTGCTTCACCCTGTTCCTGTAAAAACACAAGTCATTTTCCAATCTAAAAGTCCAACCTGGGGAGGTTAAGCATGCACACGCATATTGGTAAATATTGCAAGCCTTTTTTTGGTTTTAATTTAGATGATTATGACTTATAGCTCATTAAAATAAGAAATCCATTATGTCATATTATTAGAATTTTTTCATTTTGAGTTTGAGTGAACTGCACACACTATAAATACCATGAATCCCACGGTATACTGCAGCTAAGAAGACTGCTGACTTGACAGTCATCCAGATGACAATCATCAACACCCTCGACCAGGAGGGTAAGCCACAGAAGGTCACTGCAAAAAGGTCACTGGCTGTTCATACAGTGCTGTATCAAAGCATATTAATGGAAAATTGACTGGAAGGGAAATATTTGGTAGGAAAAGGTGCACAAGCAACGGGGATGATTGCAGCCTTGAGAGGATTATCAAGAAAGGTAATTTCAAGAACTTGAGAGAGTTTTACAAGGAGTGGATTGAGGCTGATGTCAGTGCATCGAGAGCCACCGTGCACAGAAATCTTCAGGAAAGCGAATGTTACTGTCGCAGTCCAAATATCAACCAGAGAGCACGTCAGAAGCGTCTTAAGAGGGGAAAAAGGACTGGACTGTTGCTCAGTGGTCCAAAGTCCTCTTTCCAGATGAAAAAACTTTCGCATTTCATTTGTAAACAAGAAGCACTCAGAGGGTGCAAATCTCTGCCAAGGCAGATCACTCTCTAGGCAGTATTTATTTTTAAGGGAATGGTATTATACAAAATTGCCCATAGGTATGAATATGAGCGTGCGTGGTTGTCTGTCTCTCTGTGTTAGCCCTGCGACAGGCTGGCGTCCTGTACAGGGTGTACCCTGCCTTGCGCCCTATGTCAGCTGGGATAGGCTCCAGCCCCCCCGCAACCCTAAACAGGATAAGCGGAAGCAGATGGATGGATGGATGGATGGATGGATGGATGGTATTATACTTTGTAAATATTCATTTTATGTGTGTGTGTGTGTGTTTTTTTTGTTTGTTTGTTTTTTGTTTGTTTTTTTGTTCTTTTTAAATGTACTTTAAGAAGTTTGTGTGACATGACGTTTGGATCTAAACCGTAATGTGATATGTAGAACCCCCACATACCAGAATCATTTCCTAAATCTTGCCAATACAAACAAAGGTAGTAGAATTTTAAGTTATTTTAGTTATAAACATAAAAGTTCAAAGTGACGTTATATTTAGAATCCTCACATATCACTCCCCACATTTTGTCAATACAAACACTGACAGTAAGAAACATAGTTTTAAATAGATTTATATAGCATTATTAGTACTTTGACCTTCAGATCAATCTATTGAGCTTGAAGGAGATGTGACACGATATTTTAAATCTTTGTACACTTGTAAGAAACATCGTCTCTAAGTTGAGTTGACCTTAGTGATTTTAAGGATTTTGGTGGATGTAAGGCAGATTTTAATGGACTATTAGCATGACCCCACTCTACACCCCTTTTTATCAGAATTCATTCAAAACTTTTCAAGACAGAATTGCATGCACACATATGCCACCAAAAACATAAGTTCCTTGGCAGAGGTAATTAAGGTCCTCAAATCTAGAGGAAGCAGCATTCAGTGTGCTTTGAAGTTTTCCTGATCTGTGATGATTTCAGGTGCCATGTCATCTGCTGGTGGTGGTTGATCCACTGTGATTAATCAAGTCCAAAGTCAATGCGTCCATCTACCAGGAAATTTTAGATGACTTCTTTCTCCCATCTGCTCACAAGCTTTATGGAGATGCTGGTTTCCTTTTCCAACAGGACCTGGTACGTGCCCACAGTGCCAAAACTACTACCAAACGATTTACTGGCCATGATGTTACTAAGATTGATTGGCCAATCAGTTCCCCTGACCTGAACCCCACAGAGAATCCATGGGTTATTGTCAGGAGGAAGATGAAACACCCAAATAGCACTGATGAGCTGAAGCCTGCTATCAAAGCAACCTGGTCTTCACAAGCTGACCTCCCTGTTGATGTGGTAATTTGTACTTGGAGGTCCAACCAATTACTAAGTGTATAAATGAACACGCTTTTCAGAAGCTTTCTGTAGCTCCTTTTTTGATTGATTTTAGGAAATGTTTGAATAATCTGAGACTGGATTTATGATTTTCATGAGCTATAAGCTATAATCATCAAAATTAAAAACCTAAAAATGCTTGAAAATTTTCCCTTTAGATGTAATGAATGTAGAATATATGAGTTTACCTTTATGAATTAAATGACAAAAAAAAACCTTTCATGGTGTTCACGTTTTTGAAATGCACTTGTATATACTAATACAATACAACAGCCCATCTTAAAGTGCTTCAGCAATATATTTATCGGAATCAGGAAGGTGCATTTCCACGCTTCTTTCAGCATCAAATTAACAAAGTGAGGCTTACAAGGCAGTTCAGGCAGACGGCTCAAAATTACTTTTCCACGCATGCCATTCTCAGCTCTCTACTCATATGCAGTCAGTTTTGAACTGTCTTTCACTCAGCAGTGCTGCTGCTATAATGCTGACTACAAACTACCTCATCATCGCAACGGCTATACATACAGGACTTTCAATCAACCCAACAGCATGCATATGGGCTAGTTTCCCCTATGAAACCAGGGGAACCATGAGCTTAACTTAGAATCTGTAATAGGTTTGAATTCTGTGCTTTCTTTGATGGATTTTCATTATAATGATGAGTTCTGATGAAGCCATAGTGCTTATGGTCACCATTAAAGCAGCAGCAACTCAGAGTGGATGAGAATCACTAAGTTCTTTTCCAAGTGCATGTTCCTACTCACTTTTATTTTTGACCAATGAAAATTTATACTGACTCAATTAAAATCAATTTTACGCTAAGATGTAAACACAGACGCACATGAGCACATCTGGTTTAAGAGCAATAGGTTATGCCTTTACTTTCATTTAACACAAACCAGTAGGTGGCTGATCTAATGTCTACGGTTACATCTGGTGTGATGTCACAACTGTGGTCTCTAATTTCAGCACCAGAAGAAGAGTCAAATTAAGCATGATTGAAACGTTTAGTGATGCGCAACCCAGGCTCATATGGAAAGCATGTGTCAGTGGACATTTATTCTGTAAACAGCTGGAGTCAAGATAGAGTATCAGATTGGGCCTCTTAGAAATTCCACAAAGACCTCTGTGATCACACCAAAGCTCTGTGTTTGTGGACTGTGAGTAATTCTATTTTAATAAGTACATTTATGTGACACCTTGGAGTTACACTAGGTTATTAAAGGAGTGTAAATCAAAAGTTGAAGCAACCCCACCTGACTGAAGTTGCATAAGAAAACAAGTGCAAAACAACAGCCCAGAATGAAAAAAATAAAAGACCTCATGTTGCTTATAGTTCAAATGGAGACGATGTGTAGCAGACTGGAACTCAGTCTGCTACAGTGCTGTGCAAAAGTCTTGAGCTACCCATCATTTCTCAATGTGTTCCAAAGAAAACAGGAAACCTTTATTGTTCAACACAGCCTGAACTCGCTTGGCTGAGCTTTCTTTTAATATGTTTATGTAGTCTTCAAGAATCATTCTCAGGACTTCTGGAAGAGCATTCAAAGCTTTAGTTCTGTTATCTGTCCAAATGATCCCACAGTGCTTCGATAATGTTGCAGTCCAGGCTCTGGGGAGGCAAATTCATGAATGATAGTGTTTAAATTGTGTCTTTTTCTATCCAGGTATGCTTAGAAGTGTGTTTGTGGTTCTTGCCATACTGAAAAATGAAGCCAATCAGACACGTCACAGATAGCTTTCTGCAGTCATATTTTCATCACTTTTAACGAGATCCCCAACACCACTGACTGACTGCAGCCCCAAACACTGAGTCAGCCTCCACTGTGTGTAGCAGTCACTCACTGTTGTACCTCTCTCCTGACCTTCTCTGTACATACTGATGGCAATTTGAACCCAAAATTTCACATTCGGTTTCATTGCAAGAAAGTATGAAAGTCAGCTTTTGAAGCAAAAATATAAAGGCAGCTCAAACTTTTGCAGAGTACTGGAGATATGCATATGGAAAGACATAAAACGTACAACCGGGATAAAGTTAAGTAACAAAAACAGAATAAACAGGTTATTTTATGGAGGGGAGCTATCAAGACAGATGTAAATTAAAGTGTTATAAGGTCATTAAAGACAACAATGAAAACAACAATTAAATTAAAAGAAATGTCACACGATAAAAAGACAGCAAATAATAAAAGTTAACAAGGGGGGATATAAACTAGAGAAGCCTGTTAAAATGAGTACAAATGCAACACAGAAAATTCAATCAAAACATACACACACACACACAAAATCCTTACTTCATCTGACTCACTAATACACAGATTTAGGCATCTTTGTCATTAATTGTCACTGCTTACAATAAAGTTGCCTGTCACAGTAAAGCTGCTCTGAAGCCACAAGTGTTTCTATCTTGCATGCCTAACCAGCTATTGTTGCCAGGCAACAACAGCCATTTGCTGTTGTATGACATCTTGAGGTCATTTGCATTATTTATGTGGGCTTCTTGATTTCATTTACATAAAAGTAAGAATTCCTTCCTAATAAATGTATTTGAGCCACAAAAGCAAAAAGAAACTATAAAACTGCGAAACCTAAGGTTACCTGCACCCGAAAATGTGTCCCCCTCCAGGTTTTTTGAAGGGGAAACATAAAAAGTAAAACATCATCTGTTTTGCTTTACATCCTTTGGTGACTTCCCCATTTAGACATCAAACATTTCTAAGGTGATAACATTCGGAGTTGAACCAGAGATATTTTCTCCTAACATGCAGCAGTGTGTGTGTGTGTGTGTGTGTGTGTGTGTGTGTGTGTGTGTGTGTGTGTGTGTGTGTGTGTGTGTGTGTGTGAGAACAGCTGTGAACGAGAGGGAAAACTTACAGTTTCATGGCAACTGCAGAACATGAGATTATACTCATGCTCAAATAAGTGTGTGTGTGTGTGTGTGTGTGTGTGTGGGTGGGTGTGTGTGTCACTATCAATGTGAAAAGTCAGATTGTGCTCAGTGTTCATGTGTCAAACAGGCTGTTTAAAGTGTGTTTTAACCAAATCAAATAAGCTTTTCTTTTCTTTTCTTTTTTTTTTTGCTTTTGTGCATATTGAGGATTGTGTGAAGGTATAAAGTATAGTATTTACTGTATGCTATTGTATGCCTGTCAGCGCCATCCTTAACCAAAAGTGTCCCAGAGCATTTGCAGTAGTGTCTAGAGATGATTAATGATTGTTGACACAAACACAAACACTGGGAAGCACAGACAGAGTGAGACAGATGAGGCGATAGAAGCAGAGGGAGAAGCTCAAGTTAAATACCTCTGTATCAACATTGCAGACGCTGTGGATAATAGGCCTCTTAAGGACCTTCTCTTTCACCAAAACTGCCTCCCTAGAGGTCTGCAAGAGTACAATTTGTAAGGGAGAAACAGTAGTGAAGTGAAAAGGTAGAACAGTGGGTAATGCTGTGGGTAAAGTCCACATAATTTGACAACACTTTAGCTTTCACACTTCAGATTCTCCCTATCTTGCCGGGTTAAGACTGGCTAGTTTCCACTTGTCATTTGGCTATGTGATGTCTAAGAATTTGTATCTAAAACTAAGCAAAACTACACCAATGAAAAGCTATAGGTGCAAGAAAACAATGGGTTAAAATCACCTTATCCGAGGTTGCATCTTCTCAAACAAACAACAAGCAAACGTTGCCCGTTAAGACTGAAATATCACAATTGCCGTTCTCCGCTCTCATTAATATTCCTACACAATTTAGCGGCGTTGATTGTCACGCCTGTCCTGTTGGCAGTTAAACAGTATTCATGTTCCATTTACATGGTCCATCAGTAATGTAAAATTATCATATCTATCTGAGTAACAACAACACTGAGGTGATGTAATGTAAGCCAATATTACTTCCTCTTTGTTGAAGAAAACAAAGCAAACATGTCGGGGCGGCACGGTGCTTCTGTGTGAATTTATCTCCTGCAAGCTGTGCTTGTTAGGTTAACTTGTAATTTCAGTGTGACTGCATGTGTGGATGTTAAAGTGTGTGTGACTGTCTGGGCTGGACTGGTGACCTCTCCTCTCTTGTTTGACAAAACTGCAGACACAGCTGCTGAAAAATGCCCACTATAGTTTGTTAGTGTGGAAATGGCCCAACTTAAACATTAATTCACGACTATCGTGCACTGGTATATCTTTAAAGTTGAGCAAAGGGCACGGGGGCTATCACAAGGTTATTATGAAGGCACCACTTAGAGATGTTTCACTGTTCCAGATCTCCAATACTGCCAACAGGCTCTACGGGGACCTACTGCATCCTACGGTGAAATATTATGTTGTAACATGTTCCGTCTGACAACTGCTGTTGTATCTGTACTCCCATTTTTCCATTAACTTTTAATTACCATACCTGCTAAAGGGGATCCATTTAATTATCAATTTCTTATGAAACCCTTGAATAATAGCCCATCCCCTTTCATCATTACTTGTCAGAAATACAGCATGCACTGTGAATAGTTAGTGAAGATTTGATAGGAGAGTGTTCTCTGAACAACAGTGACAAATATATTTGATAACCTAAACTGTTTTTACTCTGTCACCCCCAGATAAACATTTCAAAAGCAAATTCAAACACATAAATGTTGCTTTTATGGCCAAGTTGATGAATAGTACTATGTGTAATAGTATTTTTATTTGCCAATGAACTACAAAAATAGAAGCTTAAATGACACTAAATGTACCATATATCTGAATGGTAAAAAGGGAGGTATAGCTAAACTGTAAGAAATCCTTTACAAGGTCAGTCACTTTATATCCAGACTTTCAGTGAATGAAATGCCTGACATATTTCAGATGTTTCAGACGAGTCACTGTACAGTAAAGGAAAAAAGTCAATGAGAAGGCTCCAGACCTCCTGTCATGGTTTGCCAGTCAAAAGCAGAGTGGCGTTTCCAGATGTGAAGTGCTGCTTTCCTGGACTCATACTGCTGTATCTTAGGAACCATTATGATAAAAAGAAACAGAGTCACAGCAGAATGGCAAGCCTCCACTGGAGCAGATAACAAAATGTAACTTAATTTGATAAGCTGACCGCACAAGGTGAATCTAAATGCTAAGTTTCCCTTTTATGCCAGTTGTTGAGTGAAATAACAGCAATCCTAGAACTATCATTTCAACAGCTCTCAGTTCCTTAAGCTCAGTGATGCACCTCACGTTTTGCAGACCCCGGTGTTGCTAGATGTGAAGTCCACCTGAAGTCATTCCACACACTGAGAGCTAATCAGGGGAAGTGAACACAGCTGGGGGAAACCTAGGTAGAGATGAAGGAAATCTAGATAACGAGACAAGGGGGGAGGAAGATTAAATGCAAAACACAGTACAGAGTAAATACACACACACAGCAACTTGACACTAAGGGAAACCAGGGAAAATAAACCAAGGCACAAGGAATGAGATATAAATGAATTAAAAGAAACCAGATCTCAAAGAAATAATAACTAAGACCAGAGATGCTAATTATGATTACAAAAAACAAGAAAATCCTGAATTGAAGAATATAAACTAAGAACTCAAAATCCCGAGGACCATGACAACCCTCCTGACTCTTCATAATTACATGGTGGAGTGTTTCTCTTCTTTTTCTTTTCTTTTTACATTTTTTTTATTGATCATTTGATGAATGGTAGTCAGTGGATAAAAATAAAAAGAAACTCTTCTGGTTCTTTGCTTCTTTAACACATTCTTTTTTTTAAAGTAGCAGTACAGTTCAGAAAAGCCAGATTGTGAGAAGCTTCTCCTTTTTCACCAATTGTACAGCCGTGCATTGCACAGAGGAACAAAAGCTTACTTTCCAGTGAACGGCCACATTTGCTGTGGACTAAGATAAAAACCGCAGTGAAGTAAAGCAGTTTGTTCCAGGTTTTTGTTTCGTAACACGACGACACGAGGAGCACGAAGAAGAGAGTTCAGTGCAAATTTAGTCTTGCCCAAGGACCCACTTGCGCACATCTGAACAACAAGTGCCAAGTATTATGAACATGCCTGCTAATTCAGCCCTTTCCTCACAGCAGCGGCAGCATGCAGCTTTGCACTTGATTTTCCAACACAGACAGTGTACAGCTGCTAAAGAGAGAGCTGCCAGCATGTAGAGCCTCTTCATTCCTGCTCCAGTGCTCCACACACCATATATCCCTTTGTTACCTTAGCAAGACAAGCTGTAGTGCTAGAACCATGTCTGCTGCTGTAATTATTAAAAATAGTTAATATATGCATTTCAGAAACTAGATTTTTCTTGGAATACCTAGGCATAAGTAGATTTCTCCATCACCACCCACACTGTGATTTCAGCATATGCTACAGGGATAAGCCCCCCATTAGTTCTTGTAACCAATCTCCAGATGTTTAAGACTACTGCTTCTACTAAGAGACTTAATCTGTTTCTTATTAATAAATACTGACTGGCCTAACATTAGAAAACATGAGAAGAAAACGATGCTAAATACTGTACATTGCAGGCCAAAACTGAAGCTGAGTCTTATCTGTTGAGCCTATTTTCCTCTCCTGATGGTACCCTTATCCCCTTAAGGTGATGTTCTCTAGTTGTGACAAGGTAGTGTTATTGTTGGAGGTGATGCACCTCACCAAGGTTAAGTCAGATCTTATCAGGGCACCAGTGTGAGAGGGATGCTGTTTTGCAGGCAGTTCTAGTGGAGCGAAGAGGGTAAGCAAAGGTTGGGTGATAATGTAGTGATGAGCCATACTCCAACTCGCTGACTCCCTGGATTTTTTTTTTCTTACAAATACTGTATATCAAGTCGCTGTGTACAATGTTAAAGTAGGTCAGGGTGGCTGCTGCATTGTTCAGTGGAGTATGACACCACAAATGTCAGGGTTAAAGGTTTCATTTGTAGTGTTTGCAGCACTGAGACTCAAAGGCAATTTGAATTAAAGCACCCAAAAATGTTTTTCTGAATTCAGTTCAATTCATTTCACTTTTACTTGTATAGCGCCAAATCACAACATCGCTTGCCTCAAGGTGTTTTATAATGTAAGGTAAAGACTCTACAATGATACAATTAGCTGTTGAATTTTTAATGCTATTTTCAGACTTTCTCCACTTTACTTTTCCTGCTTTGTAGGAGATAAATGCATAATATGAGCATAATAATGTATCCAAACTCCAACACTGGTCTCAGATGCCTACAGATTCAGTTTGAATCCAGCCACAAACATGTGATGTATGCCATACCCCAGCTCAGTATCATGCAATAGGGGGTTCTGTGATGGAGTGGCTATTACTATCAATAAAAACAAAACTTTCTAGAACTTTTAATCTGTGAAATTAGTTCAGAAGTGTGGTTGTGTGTGTTTCCTGTTTACTTGTATGTTTGCAAATGCTTATGACTGTGTTTGTGACTGTGAAAGAGAGCGTGATGCAAACTTATAACCTCTAAGGCAGGGGTGGCCAACTCCAGGCCTCGAGAGCCGGTGTCCTGCAGGTTTTAGATGTGTCCCTGATCCAACACACCTGA
>JAVDPK010001917.1:291123-306953 GCA_034780415.1 Cichlasoma orientale
TATCGTGATATTATTTTTGGCCCATATCGTCTGTTATCTGCTAGTGGCTAGTGACTGTGGCTAATTAATAAAACAATGACAGGAATGTGGAAGCTTGGCAGCAAACATTATCAGCACCGCCCTTCTGTAATGTTAATAGACAGTGTTAATTTAACAGGATAACAAAACTTTTTGTGCCTGAAAAGTGTTATATTTCATTTGAAGTCTCAGATTTACATTGAGAAAGGTATAGTGGCAACTAGAAAGAAACAGTGGCAGCCTACCTCACCAACTCTGTTTGATATTTATTTCATCAGCAGCACAAAAATACGGTGCCAAGTCACCAGAAGCGCGGGAAATAAACATGGCTGTGGATGAATGCATTTGCTCAGCTGTGTATTGTTCTTTAATTTTGTAACTTTCTTCCTCGTGGTATCAAATTGAGTAATAAGTATTTTCCTGGGTATTAAGTGTGAAATCCTAGTATTGTGATAATCTTAGCTGTGTGCTGCATACTTTGACCCTTATTTTTAGAGTATATTGATTATATATTGTAGAGCCAGTTGTACTTCTTTTTGCATTGATAGGAAAAAAAAAGGGGGGGGGGGGCTCCTCAGGAAAGTCCCACTGTCTCTCAAAATATCTGTCATGTCTCTGTGTTCAGATCTGACCAAGCTGTGACTGACTGATTGAGGTAATTTGCAGCAACTGGACTGTAGAATTATTTAAACACACACACACAAAAAAAAAAACCTCAGGTATTTAGAGTGCTTGGTGTTCACTGCTACAGGGTAGATCTGACTGGCAAAAATACTTGTAAAAGGAATTAATCCATTTGGTTTTTGTGTGGGGTTCACGCAGGTAAGGGGTTTGTAGATAATGCATGATTAAGATTTTCCAAGAAGCAAAAATATGAGGGGAAATTATGCCTTATTCTTCTCTTGGTTTCTACTAAAGAGCCTCAGATCTATAGCTTACAAGTCATCTGTGGTTGTGTGCTTGGCAGGGTGTTTTCAGGAAAGCAGACAATTAGGAAACCTCTCACTGGATGAGACATGTAAATCTCCTTTGGGAAACAATTTTGCTCCCAAGGGTTACATCTCTTGAAGGTCATAGTAGCATTCCACCTCCCCACTTGTCTTGCCCATGACTACACCACTGGGTATCACCGGATGTTTCCCGCCAAGCTAGTGAGGGGAAGCTGATGATGGTATGGGTCAGTGAGGCTGATGCACTGTGACAACAGCAAGAATAATAAAACACTGTCTCGCCTGTTTACTGCTAGCCAACATTATAGTCAAAGGAATGACAAAGAATGAATGATTCATATGCTGTCTTGGATAGTCATTTATGTTTGATTCAGAAGTGTAGTGTAACATACCGGCCGTGGTACCTTTGGGGCGTGGTGTGGTCATCACTAGGAGGATGGGAGAATGGCTGAAGATGCTGGTGAGGAGAGGAAAGAGATAGAGAGAATGTCACACAATAGCAGGGCAGAATGAAGACAGAGAGAGGATAGCACTGGTGGTGGCCTTGTACATTTCATCTGGAGGCCCTAATAAAACCCTCACAGGCCGGCATTGATCTCTCCCAGAATAATCCATTTAGACTGAGCGTGCCTGGCCATGTGGGGCCTCTTCAATTATTTATGGGAGAATGCTGTGCAAGCTTCCGTTGGGATGCAACAATGTGCCCTGGGAAACCTGTGAACTGCAGATTGCTGGAGAGCAGAGGAGACACTACATTTGGAAGGAGGAGAAATGGCAGATGGGAAACGAGAACTGGCTGGAGAGAGATATGACGGACAGAGGGAGAAAAGGTGGACAAAAGAAAACATGGAGGGAAGGTGAAAAAATGCAGATTTGAGAAGGAAGGAGATGACAGGGAAAAAAAGGGAAAGAACAGAGAAGGAGGAGTGGCAAGGTGCCGAGGTGAGGAGAACACAGGAAACAACAAAGGAGAAGAAAAGACTGCAGGGTTAAGTTTAAGAATAGAGCCCTTAAAAAGACAAAGGAGGAAGAGTGATGGGTGAACGGAAGGATAGAGTAAAAAGAAGGGTGAGTGGGGAAAATGGTATTAAGAGTAAGGAAATTAAGGAAAGATAAAAGGGATGTGGAAGAAGCAATAAGGCAGGTAACGAGGGAGTAGAACATACTGAGGAGTAGATGAAAGAGAAGTGGGAGAAATTTGTACAGAAGATGGAAAGAACAAAAGTCACAAAAGAGTTAAAAGTAAAATAAGGAGTAGGGAATAAAAGTAGGTAAAAAAAAAAGGGGGGGGGGGTAAGGAAGCATCCGAGGAAGAATTATAGATGAGAAAGGGTAGAAGAGTTGACAGGAAATGAGGCAGGAATAGATGGATAGGAAGAAGGTGGAGGATGGGACCTTTAAAGCAAGTCATGAACATCTATTGATCATGGCAGAGTTATGGTTGCCATTGTGCTAAGTGGAGACATGCCAGCTTGACTGGCTGTACAGCTGATCATTATTCCTGCTGCAGTCACCTTTTGTGCTGTGCTGTTAAAAAAAGAAAAAGAAAGAAATCCACATTCTTGCGTTTAGTGATGTGTTTTGCATAAAAAGTTAAAGAAAATCCTCTGGGAGATCTTTTTCATCTAAGTGACTTTCAGCATATCACTACAGGTTTTTCAGGACAACATTTGGTGTGATTGAGTCAGGCTTTCATAAATCTAAGGTTAAATGTATGATGATTCTTTTCATGCCAGGCTACATATCCTAAACCCCTCCGCTGCACAGTGTTGTACAATTAACAGGCCTCTCAGAAATCCGAACAGATTTGTCTTACCTATAATTCCCAGCACCCTATTAGGTTTTCCATCCAGTGCCTCCTGCCAAATCCAGATTTATGATAATGCAAAAGACAACTAAAATGGAAACTTTCACCTGCATGGTTGAAAGATTATGTCTAGCCCGTTCTGAGATGGTATATGCCTGCTTCACAATGTCGTTAACCCTTGTGACCTCTTGAAAGCTTTTGCTGAAACAAGTTATTGTAGTATTTTTAGCATTTAGAGCGTAGTGCGGGGGTTAGCACTGTTGGCTCGCTGCAAAAAAGTCCTGGGTTTGAATCCAGCCTGGGCCTTTCTGTGTAGAGCTTGCATGTTTTCCCCATGTGTGCGTCGGTTCTCCTCAGGTTCTGCGGCTTCCTCCCACAGTTCAAAGACATGCATTGGGTTCGTTAGTGATTCTAAATTGCTCGTAGGTGTGACAGTTCCTTTCTTTGTTTGTTTAATCAGGATTCTCAAGAGCTTGAAAAAGGGGCGACTGGACTTTTTGAAATTGTTTCACCTCTCATCCAAAAGGCTTCTTCTCTCCAGGTTCTCCGGAGAGCCCCATTAGCATCAGCCTCAGGCTTAGCTATTCTTCCTGGGGTCCTAAACACTCAAACCAACATCCACAACAGATCAACATAAAACAAGCTGGTTCTATTTATACAGATAGCACCTAATTTCTTAGCGAGAGCGTAAAACTACTATAACAGGACACCAAAAGAATCAATGATCAAAAGAAATAGTCAAGAAAAACCTGCATTAGTAGATTAGTAGTTGTAGTAGTAGTAGTAGCAGTAGTAGTAGTAGAATGGTTGGCTGTAGTTATGCGTTAGCCCTGCAACAGATTGACAGCCTGCCCATGATGTACCCTGCCTGTCACCCTGTGACAGATGGGAAGGCTCCATCAACCCCTGCGATCGGATGAGGGTGGATGAGGTGGAAGTTGCAAAATGTTTACAGTTTCTACATATTTTCTTTCATGGCGCAACCACCACATTTATTCATTTAGCCATTTGTCCTTCATTTATCTGCAATCTACATGAATACATTACATTAATATTGCAGGCAATTCATTGTTTTATGATATCAAGCCAGTGCTGTAGTACAATGCAAACTCGCTGGCACCATAATGGGGAAAGGGACTTCTTCAGATGATTTAAATTATTAGTGAAGCAGCAATTGAGGACGCATGCAGTTAGGAGGGGAAAGAAAGAACTGTGTAGTGGCTATTACATAGGCTATGTTAAACTGCTTAATCAGATTTGCTAAACGGTGTGGCGGTGTAGCTATTAACTAAAGATAGCAAGTCAAGTTTCTCTTTAATTAGTAGGATCCCATTTCCCACCACTCTTCCTTCTCCCAAGCAGCCACCCAGAATTTATTGTTTGTCTGCGGACATTGATTATTGGATTCTAGTAATTGTTTTGTCTTCGCTTGATTAACAAACCTATGTTTTCTCCAGAGGCTGTGTTCAATAGCAGCCATTAATGGCAGGATTCCAGCCCAGCTTTGAATGCTAACGAGATGTTTACTATGATTACAGTGGAAATGCATGAAGGCAGACGGCGGGGGTGGGGGGTGGGGGTGGGGGGGGCTGCTTCCTTATTTGCTCACTTTTGTAGTACAGCTAAATTCATTAACTTAGGCAAAGGGGTTTTTTTTAGTGAAAGGTTTCAAACACAAATTTTTGAGTGGGATTGGTCCCTTTAGTTGATGCATCCAGAAATCCAGAGGCAAGATAATAGATCCGTGGATGATTGTGTGAACTTTGACATTGTTGGCATGTCAGGAATTTGAGTAGTCTGCCTAGTTTTTGATGCCCCCCCCCCCTTTTTGAGAGAGGTTAAAGTAGGTGAAAAGTAAAGTGTAGTAAAGTGTATTCCAGCTGTTGAGGAATAGGCATATAATGAGAAAGAGGTAGAGGGGTGATGGAGAACTATTGGAGGAGCTTCAGGTCATGCTAAAGGACTTGAAAGATTCAAGGGCATAAGGTTTGGATGTAAGCACACTCAGATTCTGTATATGCCGTTTTGTAAGCCCCTAAAATAAGACCTTTACCTTTTATCTGCTGCTTCTCTGCCATTCTCTGCCTGCTACCACAACCCACTGACTAGGCTTTGAGTCTCATTCCAGGAGAATGTGTTTGGAAAAATCTAGATTGTTCCTCTTTAGATATCAAACTTTACAACAAACATGTGTGCGAGCATGTTGTCACTACAGTATAATAGTTTAGCTGTTCTGTTCAACATCCAGGAGGAATTTGGATCACTTATGCAACATTTGTGAATGAAATGATCCAAAGATACCAACTGTATAATGTTATGGCCGTGTTTCAGTATAACAGCACTGCGCAGTGTGGGTGCCAGCATAGAACTTTTCTGTCAAAGACCTGAAAGTGACTCAGCTCGCAGTAATATTGAGCTGGAACGCACAATGCTGTGGCAATCTAATAAGCTGCTTTTCATTGATACCTGTAGCAACACATACTTAAAAAGCAATCCTTTTAGTTTAAAAACAGTGCCGTTTTCATTCTTTTGTTGCCCTCCCAGTAATGCAGCATGCATGCTGAACCACCTGCATGTAATTTAACTTATCCTGGTTTCTCAGCAATTAATTCTATTATGTTTCAATTTGTTTAGTTTGCATGTGTCGTTCTTCATTTTAAATCATTTTGTAAAATTTTTTTTTTTTTTTTTTTTAACCTGGGGATTTAAACTAACCCCACTGTTTTCCTGTTTGCAGGTTGATTAAATAAAGATTATCTCTAAGAAAATTAAGGAGTGACAACTGATAAACGCAGTCAGGGGGATTTTTATTCTGGCTTCCCCTATGACAATCGACTTAAGGCCTCAATCTGCTGCTTGAGTTGTGTTGTTGGCTTTTAACTTTCTGCTGTCCAACTCAGCTGTGCTGTGAGCTCAAACCAGCTGCTGAAGCAAGAACAGGATGCTGAGGGAGAGGAGGAATGAGCTCTACTTAAAAGTAATTTATTTCTTCTGTCGCTTTGTTGGGTGAAGAGGAAGTGACAAATGTGAGCTTGTTGTTTATGAGGCCTGGCTAAGTGCTGGCAGGGCTGCTTTTCTCTGAGGTAGTTGGCTCTGTGTTTAATTCATGTCCTTGGGAGGTGCATTGCTTTGTGGCATAGTGTGTGGCAGGCGAGCTAATGAGAGATGAACCTATCTGCTTCTTATTCTCCATCTGCCTCCCGTGCACTTTGACCCTGCTTTCTCTCACTTCTTGCCCCTGTCCCTTCCACTTTTCTGTCCTCAATCTCTCTTTTGACTTTTTTCTACTTTCGACCCTGTCCTTTTCTTTCCTCGCTGCGCCTTTCGTTTTCTGTTACTCTGAGCCCTTGTGCAAAGCATGTACACAAAATTTCCTTGAAATTGCCCCCTAGCTTGCTGTGCTTATCTGGAAGTGAAACATGGAAATGAAGCACACTCCTTGTCATCACTTCCTGTCAAATAAATCATTCAGACCTTTGACAAAACCCCAAATAGGACTGCCAATTTTCAAAGCTGTCCCGTTCATCACTTTGATTCATCTTCCCAGAGATGGGAACCATGTTACCCCACCCCCACCATCACCACCACATACACACAAACACACACACACCTTTCAAACCCACCCTCCACCACCACACAGTCAGCGAGTTAGCCGGAGAGGCTACTCTGCATTCAGTTTTCAAAGAAGAAGCAGTTCAGTGCTGCACCAGTGGATGTGGAAAGAAAGACAGGAGAACGACAGGGTGAGCTGAAATGTTGACCTCTTCGTCACCTCAGCTCAGCTACATCCTCTTTCTTCTCCTCTTTCTCCTGTGTACCTTGTAAGGTGCTGTTTTAATTGACATGAGGAAAAAAGCTCTAGTTATCTGGCTGCCTGCTCCTGTTTCATGTCACAACTTTTTTTCCCCCTTCCTTGTTCCTTGTCCATCATTCCTCTTCTCTGTGTCTTTGCCTCTTAGGCTTCCCTTCTTTTTATCTCCAGTTTTTTTTTTTGTTTCTCTCTGCCTCTTTCTTTCTGTGCCTGTCTTCCTTCAGCACAGCAACATAACATTCCCCACTGATTGCTTGTGTTGTTTTCCTCCTCTTCTTTCCTCCTTGTCTAGTGATTTACATCTCCCTGCCTCACACCAGCCTTCTCAGCCTGTCTTCCTGTTCTCGTCTCTGACTTAAAATCTTTATATAATTGTTTTGTAAATTTTGAAATGACTGTATCAGCTAAGCTGCATAGATTTGGTTTGGAAAACAAAACAGTGGTACATGTTGCAGCAATATCTATGCTAGTTCAAGTATAGGCATTATAACGTTAAAGCTATGGGAGAATCATATGGACGTATAAGGAGGAGGGGAAAAAACACTGAAATTAAAGTTAATCTCAATAATGCATCAAAATATCTACTTAAATAAGAGTCCAGAGGACTTTCAAGATGTCTGTCAAGCTATGACACTTGCTTCTACAAGGACTTTGGTTCCAGCAACTCTTCCTCCGTTATTGAGCTGTCTATATTTCCATCTGGCATCACCTGGCAGTGGAAAACCTTCTCCTTCCATCCTCTGCTTTGCAGTGCATGACGGGTTTTGTTTGACTGACACTTCTGTACGTTCTTCCTATGTTCACGCTATTCAGCCCGGAAAATGAAAGAAATCCATTTTCACTTAGATCTGTAAAGATAGGAGCCCATCCCTCAATACGATGCTTTTTTTCATCCATTTCATGATGGGCTCATGAGCAGGTGAATATCATCCTTGCCTCCTGGAGACCGAGGACAGACAGGAAATGTTCTTTGGTTTTGAAATGGCCCATGGATCAGTATGAGCAAGTTATACTTTTTGAGTTTATGATGAAGTCAGACATTTTTATAGATGTCTTTATTTAGTCATCTCCATAGCGAGATGCTTGGATGTGTCTGTATGATTAGAGACCAGTTTTTACACTGATCTTCAAAAGCTGGATCAATTAAATCTTTGTATCATAATTACTGCATAACTTACACACGAACAGGAGATTTACAGCATGCACACGAGACAAAAAAAAAGCATTAATAGAGCCTGCATAGATATCATCTAGCTTAATTTTGTATTATTCCACTGCCATATGCTCCTTTCTGTATTTCACTTCCAAAAATAGCTCTTAAGTGTGCAGCCTGTCATGGGACCTTATTATGCTCCTGGGTCAAATGTCAGTCCTGCTTAACACTGATAGTCACCTTTTATGTAATTTTCATGGCTTTTTTTTTTTCTTTTCTTTTTTTCCGATCATTCCCTTTCCCCCCCTTTTCTCCCTAAGACCAGCTTGTCCTGTCACTTCAAGGTGGGGCTTCAAACTCTGGTGCAGTTTTTTCACAGCCGCCCTTTGTTTTCATCTATTGTTCTTAAAAGCGATTATGACCATCAGACGGTGCCATTAAATATTTAGCAGAACCCGGGCTGCTGCTTTCACTGGCTTCACAGGAACGCGCACCACAGATGTTCAAAGTGTCTCTCTGTAGCAAGACGGTGCACAGATATTTTTGAGGGGCAGTCACTCCGTTGCATAAAAGCTGCTTTTTGGACACTGAGTTTGTGGAGATCATGTGTGGTTCAATGGCATTGCTTAATGTGTTTCTTTGCCCTTTAGGTAGTGTCTTTGTGTTTTGTGTGTGCCTGTGCAGTATTTCTGTTGCCTGTTTGTGTAAGTCAGTGTGTTGCATTCACTCCTACGCCCATTTATTTGCTTTCTGTCTTTGCGTGTTTTCAGTGCCTGCCCCTCACATTATTTTGCTTTTCAATATAAGGAAATTTATATCTAACTCCATCCTTCTTTTCCACTGCAGAAAGTAGTAGAATGATGAGTTGCTTGAAAGAAAAAAAATAATGAACTCCTCTCTTATTGATTTAACTCAAAACTGCAGATTCACCAGTCGTCTCTCATGTGACTGCTACATTCAATAACAAAGTTCAAATCTGAGAGACTCTGTGTTATGTATTTCTTTTTTAATGCCATTTCAGCTGAGGATTATGGGCAAGCAAAAATCGTGTTTACTGTTTGTTTTTTTCGGGGTGGGGGTGTGTGCAAAATATTAAACTGAAAATATTTAATTCATCAAGGTTTACAGGTTGTAGGGCTATAACATTCATTGTTGAAGCCATCACGCCCTTGCAGCATAACAGAGCTTTGTTGTCTTGGCTGTTATTTTTCAGAAGGATTTCAACTGAGAGAGCAGCCAGGAGTTTAGTGTCTTGCTCAAGGATGTTTTGGCTGTTCTAAAAATGAAATGTGATGTGCCAGTTATGAGACGTCCAACCACAAGTCCACCCTTCCAGTTTATAATCTTACATTTACAGCAAGTGATGAGGATGAAAAAATGCTTTGCCCTACCAGCTATTATGTCTCATATTGCGTCTAATAATATAATGCCGTCTGCTTGCACTGAAGCTTCATTTTCTATAAACAAGTTAAGTAAGAAACACTCACTTGGTAGGGATTGCCTCATGGCTTCATATCTTCCTCCCACAGTCTCAAGAAATACAGGTTAATGAAGTGGGAAACTCCTTCTGTCTACATACTTGTTTTCTGCTGCTCAAAAAAACTTTATTGGGCACTCAGTCACAACAGTGTAACACACATTCAGTTAAACTTCAGGGATATCAGTGTGTCCAGTTAGGAAGCATAAACTATTGTGAATCTATTCCACCTGCTTTGCTGCAAATGAAAGTGACAACAGGTGCACTGGAGAGGCATAACAACACTATAATCCTCACAATGGGAATAGTTTTGCTTATGGTGGCCACAGACCATTGCTCTCGCCGTATCCCTCCTGACTGAATGAGACGGTACTCGCAGCCCACTCAGGTTGCACAGAATGGCAAGACAAGAATGGCACATCTGTATGCGCTATAGGAAGATAGTTTGCTGTGTCTCCCTGCACGGTCTCAGTAGCACTGAGGGGATACCAGCAGGCGGGCCATTACATAAGTAGAGCTGGGCCGGGCCGTAGAAGGGCATCAACCCAGATGCGTGAGAAGGAACAGGAGTACCTCCAGAGCCCTACAAAGTGACCTCCAGCAGTCTATTTACATGCAGCTCAATTGGAATTTGCTTGAGAACACCAGAACTGGCAAGTCAGACCTCGACATGTGAGTCAACATTTGCCTGACTGCTGTTATGTACTGGAATGAAATCCTCAGACCCATTGCCAGACCCCTGTGCTAGTGCAGTGCGCACTGGATTCCTTCTGATGCAGAACAATACCCGGCCTCATGTGGCCAGAATGTGTAGGCAGTTCCTGGGATGTTAACTATCAGTGCACCCATACTGCTCGGAAGCTCACTGACCTGATCCAGGTCTGAGAGCACCAGGGCACCATCCACTGTCTCATCAGGAGGATGCCCAGACATTGTCAGGAGTGCATGTAGGCACATGGGAGCCATAAACATTATGGCCACATTATGATGCAAGTTGGACCAGCATGCAATTAAAATTTTTAACTTTCACTTTTGATGTGATTTTTAATCCAGCAATCAAAGGGTTGATGATTTTGGTTTCCACTGTTATTATGTAATTTTGCTCTCAGCAAATTACTCGGTGTATATTATTAAAGATTTTCAGCTTGAATAATTTGTTCATCAAGATTTGAAGTGTTCCTTTAATTTTCCTGAGCAGTTTATTTTTGTGCTGGAATGTTTTTCAAATAGGTTTAGATACACTATTAAGCTGTGAAATACAACAACAACAAACAACAAAGCAAATAACAACAACAACAAAAAAAACCCCAGAATATCCAAGAGGTTTCAATAAAGTTATGAATTCATAGTAAATGACTTCATCGCTCTCAGTTCTGTCTACCTCTCTCTGCTCTCTGCTGAGGTGTCACCTCCAAGAAAATGAGGGCAGCCTGATTTTCAGCTCACCACACACCAGGTCAGGACCCCTTGATGTGACAATGTATTTTACCCTCTAAAATGTGGTAAACTCCGAGGGTGTATTTGAACAAAACCCACGATCTTTTCCCAAACTGAACCAACCAGTGTTGCTGTCAAAACCAAATCCAAGAGCGACCGAAACTGAAAACTCTAAAACTAGATGTCCTAGATTCATGCCTTTCCCATCCCAACCCCAACTGCCTTGTAAAGTTGACTCTGTTTTCATTTTTTTATGCCTCCGTATCCAGGAAGATGCTATTCTAGCACTCTGCCTGTAATAAAAAGTGGCACTAATGGAGTATCCAGTGCATTAAAATGAGACTGTGTGGGCAAAGTGAACAAATCCACCAGATTTTAAACACAAATACTTCTGATTCAGCTGAAGGTGGATGAAGGAACACAAAAACATACCCAGTGCAGATGTGAGTCTCAGTCGACGATCACTAAATCACTGGTTAAGGCAGACTTTGGGTGCAGCTGAGAGGCATATTTCAAAGACGCTGAAGAGCCTATTCATACTTGTGCACAAGTGAGTTATGTTAATTGATGAAAGTCCTTGGTTTTAATGGCTATGTAGTAGTTGGTATTGAGAAGAAAGTGACAAGCTGTGATATGTGCTTGCATGGGCCAGCCAACTAACCCTCTCTCTTTCTTCCTCCCTTTTTGCCTAATGGTTGATAATGAAGAGGGCATCTTTACAGAAATGACATGTGCACGTCCTTTACTGGGAACAGACGCACACATAAAGGCTGGGCTGACTGCCCTTCAGAATACTGGACCTGACATTAATCTTTAAATGACTGTTGCTTCTTCCCTAAGACTTTCAATCCATTAGTGGCTGCATCTTGAGATGGAGGGAGATTGCCAAAGAGCCAAAGACAGAGAGGCAGCGTCTGTGTGTATGTGTAAGTATGTGTTGCGGATAGGGTGGAACGATGGAGAGAGTGCAATGGAAAGGATGATGTCAATGATAATGGAGGATGAGGACGGGGAATCAAAGAGACACAGAGACCAGCTTAGGCCACGTAGAGGTATGCAGTGATATTGTGCGTGTGTGTGTGTGTGTGAAAGAGAGAGAGAGAGCGAAGTAAGACAGAGAGGGCACAGGTCTTTTGGAAAAAAAAATTGTCTTGTCAGCAGCTGTACTCCTCCATTGATGACACACTGCCACACCGTTTCCCCATCCTGCTCTCACACACAGGGGAGTAAGCTAAACAAACTGTCACATTTTTTTTATGTAAATAACCGCACAACAAAATCAGTAAATACTGAATTACTAAAGCAAATAGATCAAAGTTGATTGTTCATGTTAATGCTTAATTCCCTTACCTCCGTCAGTAGCTACAAATTCAAATTGAAATCAGTCCTCTATTTCTTTGCTTCTACAGTATTTCCAATATTGCACATGGAATTGCACCTTTTTCCTCTCCTTTTTTTTCCTTGGCATTATTCCCTCCCTACCTATTCCTGTCATTTCACATCCCTTTCACACAGTCATTCCATATATCACTCTGTTTCCTGTTTTGTCCACACTTCCCATTCTGTTCCGCCTTCCCTTCAGTTCACATCCCTTCTCACATCTCACCTTATTTTTTGCATTTTTGTTCACTTCTTTGCCTTGACCTTCTTTTATGCTTTCCTCTAATTGCAGTCTCTCCCTGCTATTCTTCAATTCTAACTATATGGCTGCTGCAGTTACAACTTTTCTCCCCACCTCTTCTTCACTGAAAATCCCCTTTCCTCCCTTTTATGTCCTCTTCACGCTCTCACACTTGCCTTTCATACTTCCTACCTCTCCTGCTCACACCCTTTTCTTTCAGCTTACTCTCCTCTTCCTCCCTTCCATTCTCTCTGCTCAACCCTCTTCTTTTCCCCATATCCTCCTGTCCCCTCATCTCCCTCCCACTGCTTCTCTAGCAGTGAGCTATAGTGACTCTGACATCATTACCCTTGTTGTGACAGGTTTCATTTGTACCCTGTGGACCTATACATCAGCCTGACTGATAGTCCAGGGCCTGGGGCCAACAGAGGCCCCACCCAGACTGGGACAGAGTAACAGACAGAACGATCCTAAAACCACTCCAGCCTGTGTACCACTGGATATTTTTCCATTACTTGTTCTGATGTGTCAAACTCAATACCGGTTCGTAACACGCCCCAAAAACATCACCTTGGTTGAAATAACAACCCCAGCGCTTGAATGAAATAAAGAAAGAGATTTCAGGGGAGAAAATGTGCACTCACGCTGTTTGATTTGTGACAGTGATTGACTGGAAATTGCTATACGGGAAAACTAATGAGTGCTTAGAAACAAATGGAAGTCATTAAATATGGCATTTAGTAGGATTTGCAATGCACCAATTTGCATGTGTCCTTTGAATTAACCACAAAACACCCTGTTTCTTGTTTAAACATATGGCGAGTCTAGAAATGTTACTGTATTGATTTGGATTGTTTCTGAAATAGCTTCAAGGTTGTTGCAACAATTTTTCTGAACCCACGCAGACCGGAATATAACTTGACCAATAGAGTACACAGATACTTACATCATGAATAAATCTATTAGATTATTCACGTGCACTGCTCACACTTTACTTTTATGCACATTTTTTCATAAACATAGCTTCTTATTGTTCATTATAAATATGTAAGCATGTGTCATTGTACATATATCTATATATAAATATATATAAATATCTCATTATAAATAATGAATATTTATTTTTACAGTAATTTAAGTAATTTCATTGCTCAACATTACCTCCCTCTCACTGGACAAATGACAGTAGTAGGGGATGATTTGAGAGGGTGATGAACGACTGCTGTTTACTCAGACTGCCTCTTGTTTCTGTACTTATGCGGGTAATGTTCACGTCTCATAACTTTATAGTCCTTGAAGCCTCAAGAAGACCGTTCGGGAATTTTCCTAGATAAAGAGAAAAATATTCATACTGCTGGCAGATTGCAAATTCACTAGGCACAGAAAATTAAGTGATCACTCATTTTAAATTTTAAATGGCCCACAATCTAAATTATTTGTCCTGTTCTTACATACTGCTCAGTGCTATTACCAAAGTATGTGAGGTATTCCAGTCAACACAGCATCATATCCATCGCTGCACCCTCATAAAAGCAGCCAGTACATTAACAATACCTTCAGACTGCTCCCAGTCCCATTGATCTGTGGTCATATTAATGTGTGGCTTATGAGCTCGCCGGCATCCTTTGTGGCCAGACAAAAATGAATCCACTTGAGTGTGGTGCGTTTAATGGCCGAGCTACACTGTTCTTTCACAATGGAACAGATCCCTGTTGTGTTCATTAGGTTATACAAAGTAGAAAGAACAGTTACGAAAGATCTTCATTTTGCAGGCACCTGAACCAATAAGTGTAATATGCTGAAAGAGTGGAATTGTGGGAGATGTCTGAACATAAAATTAAGTGCATCATAATAGAAGGTTAATATTTCAGTTCTTTTTTAAGTTTCTTTTTCAAAGGTCCTTTATTTATTTGACCTGTTACAAAAATAATAAATGCTATTTCCAAAATAACACCTCTTGAATTAGGTAGTTATGTTGCAACAAAGCATTTTTGAAACTAAGCCCTTCATGTGTTTCTGACTGTGTATGTTCTCAGTCATCCAGGCCGTGGTAGCCTTAAAAGTACTTGAAAAGAAGCCTGGCTGCCTTCTTTTAAAGTGCTCAAGACTTCATATGTTTCCTTGAGTACGTCAGTGGGAACAATCACATGTGGTCATTATCTGGTGATGAGTTATCCTACAGTGTGATGATTTTTTTTTCTAGCTTTGTGTGTTCACTGTGTTGTGATGCTTGCAGTTAGCTCAGCAAGAGCATTTATAAATAAGGGCTAGCTGTCTCGCTGTAGTCAATACCCCTCCATTCACCGTGGAGGTTAGCCAAGAACAGAGTGGAGCTCAGACATTTTTCATCTACTATCCTCTAGAATATAGCCTTTTGGTGATGTGTGTATGTGTGCATGTTTCTGCTTGTGTGCAAGCACCTGAGTAGGAAGGTATGTGTGTACTGCATTTTTTGTGCGAGACACAAACTTAGTTGCATGTGTTGCTGAAGAAAAAGACTGACCACACAGAAGGCACATTAATCACCCCGTGTTTCTCTTTTACCCGCTGCCTTGTGTACTGTGAGTTGAGGCCTGATGGATGGCTTGACTCTCACCCTAGATTCCAAGGGAAAGACTGTAACCTATCGACAGGCCAGAGACCCCTTGGGGAGATCCCTAGCTTACTCTGCAGATCATACATCTCTGGAAACTTAGTGTGGCTTCTCGTGTATTTATTCCATGCATTGTAGATGCATTCTCTCTGATTTAAAACTGCAGTGGGAAATTGGACTGTGCAAATGTCAGCACCGTTACATGATTTTTGACTGCCATGAACATCCTACTAATAGCATATGGATGGGAAATAGTCACTGGTGTTACAGTAGAAAGACTGAATTCCTCATAAAATTTACACCCTTTACACAAAAAATGATTTTCCACAGGTCATTTCATGTGAGCATTGGTGATTACAGCATTTATATTATATTTATTTACATAAGAATTAGTAACAATAATTAAAATGTGACAAATAGCAATAAATAACTATAGTTGAGTTTAGAGCAAAAAAAAAAAAAAAGCCAAGGATCTTAATCTAACTACCAACTATCCATTCGTTTTGCTTATCAAAGACAGTAACACCTGTAGAAATGAAGCTCGTCTGATGATGATGTCCCCCTCTGGGTGTCATCTTGATATTTTGTTGACCTTTAAATGCACTTTACCCTATTGTTTACTACTTTTGTGTTCTGTTTTCACGGCTAGAACGAGGAACTCTCAGTTGGAGATGTGTGCGCAATCTTTCAAATAAGTGAAGCACTAAGCAGACAATTAAAGAGACGATACAGGCTAGCATGACTCCCGTTTGCCACCTCCTGTGGATCATTTAGCTCACCCATTGCTCCTTGATAGCTGATGAATAATAATGCCGAGTCAACGTTAGGCTCCCTTCTTTTCTGAAGTGAGAGAAAAGGCTAGACAAAGAGAAGGGATGAGACAAAACTGTAACGTGTGTGTGTGTGTGTGTGTGTGTGTGTGTGTGTGTGTGTGTGTGTGTGTGTGTGTGTGTGTGTGTGTGT
>JAVDPK010001917.1:309740-325789 GCA_034780415.1 Cichlasoma orientale
GTGTGTGTGTGTGTGTGTGTGTGTGTGTGTGTGTGTGTGTGTGTGTGTGTGTGTGTGTGTGTGTGTGTGTTTATGTGTGTGTGCATTGCGCTTGTCTGTCTCCATGTACTAATGGAGAAATAGTAGGAGAAAGCCACCCAGAAGGCAAAGGTCACTCGCCTTGTAAAAGGGACAGAAGAAATTCCATTTTTCGCAATACATTGCTCCCAAACACAGCCACTCTCTCCTGTCTCATTGTTTTCCTATGCTTTTCCTTTGTTGAGAGCCTTCACTTTCAGATTGGCAAGGAGCTCTTGAGCTTTCCAACGCTTTAAAGCTCACCTGCTGCATCTACATACTTCAGCGAGGCTCTCTCTTACCAGTCTTTAAGGCTTTGCTTTTCCTTTTCTTTTAAGGGACACCAGTGTTTGGCCCTTGGTGCACACGTTTAATGCTCACTTAGGAAAAGAGGGATTTCAGCTTTATTCAGATGCACAGTTCTTTTTAAATGAAGAGCTTGGAGATGTCCAGGTTGTATTGTCACTGAGTCACAATAGTTCTGTAGTTTACACTAACTACTGAAACTGAGTGTGCTTAATGGGTCTTACAAATGTCTATACCTTTCTAAAGACACAGCTTTTTTTGGAGTCCAGTCATATTTATGGGCATGTCCTAATTGTTTGCTTGTGCTGAAATATTATAAAATTCCTGCTCTCTTCAGAGATGTTTTACATATGCCCATAGTAGGTTTATTCTTAAAATCTACAACTGCACCAGCGCCAATGTTTCTCCATCAACAAATTGATTAATGCAAAACAACAAAACTCTACCTGCTCATTCACTGGAATTTATTTGGGCACAAACATCAAAAATTGCCAAAGAGTGAAATTAATTGGAGCCATAAGAATATACATGATAACCATGGCTGTGACATTACTTTGGCCAAGGTGAATCGGCACATTGAGACAGTTACAGTCTTACAAAATGAATCCAGAGACAGCAGGTGTAAGTTTATCTTACCAAGAAACAGTCACTAGCTAGCATACATTAATTCCTGCCTGTGCTGTGAGCTGCTTGATTGACAGTAATTATCGTTTCAGGCTTGTCATGGAGACACAAACGCTCTTGATGTCTTTGTGTAAAACCAAAGTGAGATCCCAGCCTCAGTCATCTACACAAAAATAACTCCAGCAACATGACAAAACATAATCTGTCTGATTAAATATGCATTTTTTGTGTGTAAAATTTGTTGATTAAAATTAATGGCAGCGTCTATAAATAAATTACAATTTTCAAACTTTTAGAGTTATGTAATGTGCTTAAGCCTTTGCAAGTGTAGTTTGCAAGTAAAGTCTAAATACTTAAATGAACATTATGGCGTTACATATTTATAGATACATGATAGTCGTCGCTGTTATTATCAGGGATATTCAAGCAGTCTGTTTGTCAGCGTGCGTGGGGATTTTTTAAAATATAACCAGTGTGGATGCCAGTACAGCTAAAGTGCGAGCTTTAACTGCGTTGTACCTCATGCAGTATCTTTACCTACCCGAACACCCTGAGGAATCACCGCATTTTCATTGGTTAAAAAATAACTTGTGTTTTCTCTTGTTTTATGATGGGTTGATGTCGTTGTTCCTCACACACTTATTATCACTCTGTGCCAAGTTTTGGGGGACAAAATAACTTAAATTAGAAATAATGTCAATTAATTTAATGCATTAATGGGAAAATACTATATATTATGAATGGCAAGCTATTGAAGGCTACTATGAATTATTGTCTATGAGCACAACCCTCTTGGGAGGGCAAGGTCACACTTCAGAAGGTTGAATTTGATCCTGAGCTAAAAACATGCCTTTGCCCTGTACCGAGCGGGATAGTATTTCATGTAGCAACTTTGCCTCACTTAAACAATGAACAACTTGGGTGGGGGAGGAGGAAATCAAGGTCTTGCCCTTTTTAACCGTGGTGTTCTGCTCTGGGGCAACACCCCCCTGTGTAGATAGTAATGGAGTAATCCTCTTATCTATTACTGCTTACTTCACCCTTGCAGATCGTTTTTCTCCTGCTCTAGTGTATCTTTCCATGCAGTGCTCAGTGTTTTCCCCCCATTTGACTTTTGGACACAGTCTGGCTCGGGTCAGATTGAAATGGTCTAATGGTATTGGTGCAGTGCCATATCAATGTCACTCTGAAAGGATCGTTAATCAATCATTTAGTCTATTACAGCTGTTGAGTTTATTGAAACTCAGCGGTCAGTGTTGCTTCGTGATGTGCCGAAGCCCATTTTTATTTGTTGATTATCTACAGCAAAAAAGGAATAAAAATCACTGGCGCACAGACATGCATTCACAAGCTGACAATACCCTGCAACTTTACACATGTTGGCTCACATATTGGCGCCTCGGACCAGTCGTGTTGGACATGGTGTGTGAAAAGCGTCCTGCTGTGTCGATGGTGACAAAGACTATTTCTGTACTCACTCTCAGACAGAGAGACAAGCAGGATGTGCTGCAGTGAGCTCTCATCACGCTGTGCTAAATAGCACCAAGGGGTACAAACTGCACCTAACATTAGCATGTTCCTTTCTAAAGCTGTCGTGCCTTTTGGCCACCAGTGCACAGTTACTGAAAGGTTATATGGGACCCATGAGTACATCTGCTTTTAACATACTGTACATCACCTTGAAGCACCGGACACATCATCAGTGATGTTTCCTGGCATCATTAGGTGTTGCTGGGTCTTTCGACATCAGACGGCCTCACCCAGGTGACCTGGCCGGGCTTGTATCCAAGTAGTTCTGCACCACCCACGACTCCTCTCTCCTGAACCACAGCCACCCAGAAGCAACTTGTACTACTACTGTCTTGTTGGCCGAGTTAATAAGGTTAAGGTTAAAGTAACTTTGTTGTCTCCCATTGGAGGAAAATTGTCTTGGATAAGGGAAACTGCTGCATCAAAGCAGGCATTACAAGCATAAACCAAGAGTTGTATTTGAAAAGCAAGGACAGGCAGGTAGTAGATAATGGATGGCATGTAAGTAAACCCATGTACTATTCAGTATTGCACTGTACTGAACAGTCAAGTGTTACATTTAGTATGACTTTTCCTGTTGCATAGATATCATGAAAAAAAGGTTACTGAAATTATTAATGTTAGCCTTTACTATTACCATACACTCCGTGGTTCACTCAAAAGCTGCTGGATTACTCTTTGTGAGCCCGTTGACTGTGAGATAAAATGCTTGCACATGTGGGATGCACTTATTTTCTTAGTGCAGAAAAATGTGTTTATATCACCCCACTGAGATGGTGGCGTGTACCCCAGTGAGATGATAGCATTCATCTGAATGGCAACACCTGTTCTGCATTTTGTCTGCATGTGTTTGGCTGTGTAGTGTTGCTCAAACAGGCCTCTCAGAGACATGGCATCAGTGAGAATCCAGCTTCAAAAAGGTGCTTAGTAATTCTGTTCAGATGAGCATACAAGGAGAAACTGGGAATTGCCGTCCCACAGTTGCATTACGAAGTAATGGTGATAGAAGAGGTAGTAACTCATAATCTGGGTTAGTGTAAACGCTTGCTATGCTAAAGGCAATGCTGTACAGTAAAACCCTGAAATAACTTTACAACTTTATTTACTGATGATATTTAAAAAATGCTGAAAGCATCAAAAGTACATTTTCTTTACTGTTAGCAACTAGTATGTAGTTATCTCTTCTTGTTAGAGGTTAGAAAAAGAAGTCACTGCTTTTGCAGAACATTAAGTTGGAAATTCATTTGTATTAACTTATAATATATCAATATTATACATAAATATTATATGAACCAAATGAGAGTAGTAGACATTTAAACGCAGTGGCAGTTTTAAACAAAAGTGTAACCGTTTTCTCAAAATGATGGAGCCTGTTATTGAGGACAGGAAATGTTATTGCATGCACATGAAATCCAGTTCCTTCCTATATTTTGATTAATTTGTGTGGTTGCCTTTCATCTCTTTTCTTATTCTTTTTGTACATATTTTTATCTGGTGCATGAGCGAGGTCATGGAACACCTTAAAAGCACTGTTCCAGAGATGAGATGCTCAACAAACACATCACACAGTCCCTGGAAAATCCCCGGAATGTGTATAGATGCTAGCATTTAAAATTAAACAAAAATCTTATTACAATTACAAAAAATATTTATTTGTATGAAATAGTCAGAGCAGTCTCAGTAATCAGGCGAAATCAGCAAACTTGTGGGAAAAGTGCCTTTATTAAATACCTGCAGCTTCATATGGTTACTTTCTGTAGAAGGATGATCAAAGTGCTTTACATCTAAAATAACTAAATAACGTAAAATATAAGATAAAATGACAGTTAAGACAGGAAACATAAAATGTAGCACATTAGCTACCACGTCATAAATTATTTATTACTTTTTTGCTTTGTTTTGTTTTTTCTTTTGCCTGAAGCAGAGACAAAATCAGTCAGGACTGTAAATGTAAATTACAAGACAGGTAAGCTCATACACAGAGGTATTGCTTTACAGTTAAATACTTTGTTACAGAATAACTGTCCTCAGGTTAAGTCCTTGACTCCTTAATGGAGTCATTGATAGAGTCAAGGATTAATGTCAAACTCTGTCCTTACTTTATTTTTATTTTATTTTTTGCTGTTAATAAAACCCAAATCCATGCATCAATTTTCTTCTGCTTATCCGGGACGGGTCGCAGGACCAGGAGCCTAAGCAGAGAAACCCAGACCCCTCTCTTCCCAGCCACCTCCTACATCTTATCCAGGGAAGACCGAGGCGTTCCCAGGCCAGCTGAGAGATATAATCTCACCAGCGTGTCCTGAGTCTGCCCCGGGGCCTCTACCAGTAGGACATGCCATGAACAGCTCACCCAAGACGCATCCTAGTAAGATGCTCGAATCACCTCAACTGGTTCCTTTTGATGTGGAGGAGTGGAGGCCCTACTTTGAGCCCCTCTTAAATAACCACACTCTTCACCCTGTCTCTAAGGGAGAGGTCATCCACCCTTCGACAGAAGCTCATTTCTGCCACTTGTATCCACGATCTCGCTTTTTGGAACCATAGGTGAGAGTAGGGATGCAGATTGACCAGTAAATTGTCAGCTTCGCTTTTACACTCGTTAACCACGACAGACCGGTGCAGTATCTGCATCACTGCAACCACAGCCCCAATCCATCTGTCAATCTCTCGCTTCCATCTCCCCTGACTCGTGAACAAGACCCCAAGATACTTAAAGTCTTCCAAAGTGGAAGCCTTCTGCCACTTGGTTACACCTAGAAATTCTGTCCATAAAAATTATGAACAGAATTAGTAACAAAGAGCAGCCCTGGTGGAGTCCATCACCCACCGTAGTCTGACTTATTGCCAGCAATGCAAACCAAGCTCTCACTGCAGTTGTACAGGGACTGAATGGCCCGTAATAAAAGGACAGACATCCTATACTCCTGCAACACCCCCCCCCCACAGGATGCCCCGAGGGATGTGGTCGAATGCCTTCTCCAGGTCTACAAAACACATGTAGACTGAATGACCAAATTCTCATGCATGCTTGAATATCTTTGCATTCCGCAACCAGGAAGAAAACCACATTGTTCCTCTTGGATCTGAGGTTCAACTAACGGAGGAACTCTCCTTTCAGCACCCTGGCATAGACCTTCCCGGGGAGGTTGAGGAGTGTGATCCCCTGATACTTGGAGCAATCCAAATCCAGTTTAGTCAAAATATTCACTGATCCATCTCTCCATTTTCAGAACCACTTATTCACTTAGTCTTACAGGTGGGCTAGAGCCTATCCCAGCTGTCATAGGGTGAAAGCAAAGGTGGCAGACAGGTCAGCAGTGTTAAAATATCCTTCCTGGATAATGGTTTATTTGCATATTTTGTGGTCAGTGTAGTAAAATTCTTGCTGATTACCATGGCTAATGTAGAGCTCCATACAAAAATCAAATGCCTGCACATAAAAATAAATAGCAATTCAAATTTTGGTTACTAGCCAAACTGTAAATTGTAAACATCAAGTACCTCCTGATCCACCTTTGACGATGTTTTCAATATGATCACCTTCTTTTTCACTTACAAATTCTAAAAGTAAAGGAAGCAATTAAATGGTTTTTGTGAATTAGTCCTGTGCCAAGGTGACAGATAGAGTGGAATTTTCAGTTTTGTCAGCAGGATTGCACAAAATTATTACACTAATTGTCAAAAAATGTAATGAAAACACCAGACCATGATCAGATGAAGAACCCAAGAAGTTTTTGTGCAAATCCAAATCAGCAGTTTCTCAGTGCCCCTGATGTGTCCAGCAGTTACTGCCTTTCCAGTAATAGTTACATCTTATTCCTTAAAATTTGCTCTCAAGATTCTGGATCTCTCTGTGCTTTTTTTTTACCACACCACCAATTTTATATCATCAAAATTCTTTTCTACAAAGCTCTTCCTGATTGTACTCAGCCAGGGTATGATATCATATCACATAATAGGATCTAATAGAGGTGGGTGACAAGGGGGGGGGGGGTCATGGGAAGATGCACTGGTTGTTGAAGCAGAAAGAGTGGCAGCCATTTGTCACGTCATTATCAGCAGTATCCTGGAATTTGTCAGAGTCAATAACAAGACTGGCTGCGCAGTGACAGACAAGTATCTAACAAACAGAGAAACAGTAATTTTTCACAAGACAACAATTTCTATGCGTCAGCTCTCTCAATGAGGGATTGAGGAGACACAGAGGGGACATCAACAAAAGAGTGGAATACCAACTAAGTGTAGTCTGGATGCATAAATAGCAAGGAGAGTTTAGACACAACAACCCCTTCAGAGTGTTTGAAGGGCCAATATTGAATTTAGAGATAATGTGGCAAAGATGAAACGCTGGCTGATCAGACGGCTATTAGCTGCATCCTGCCACTACTCTTTAAGTGTTTTTTTTCGCTCTCCTCTTCTTCTCACATGCTCTTTCAAGTGTATTCATATTGGATGTTGGGAGATACACATCTTTAAATAGAACAGTGGGTGTAGGAAGGGCATATGTGGAGGAGGGGTGAAAAGACAAAAAGTTGATCTTTGATGTCTGTTTTACTTAACCATCTAAAAGAAGGCTTGATAAGGTTCTAAGATCAATAAATCTCAGGGAAGTAGAAAAGATCCAAATTGGACTCTTGTATTTCAACCTTTTTCTTCTTCTTCTGCCCAGTCCCTCCACTGGCTTTCTCATTTGTGTCTGCCTGTGCACCTCAAGGAGTATATACCTCTTCATGGCTCCAGTTGCATTTTCAACCCTGCCCATCATGCTTCCACAGTATAATGATCCGTGTTTGAGGGGAAAAAATGCCTCGTGGGGATGGGGAAGCAAAGCTGCTGTTGAAAAATTATTATCCCACACAAGCAAGGACAGCCTAGGGACCCTGCCACACACACAGGTCTCTGCATGTTTTGGTCAACTGACTAAAGAAGGGGGGAAAAAAATGATGCTCTTGGCTGCACATTCAAGGCTGTAGTTGGAGTCAGCAAGGTGTGCCAAGTAACACAGCTGCATGCTGCAATCGATGACCTGGCTACCAGAGAGCTGGGATCAATGATGCCCTCCCTGTTACACTGCAGGCTTTTTTTTTCCTTTTCTTTTTTATATCATGGACATGTGCTATAGTCCTACTTTTTTTTCCTGAGCCTAGGTGGTGAGATTAGTTGCAGAATAATTTAAGGCAGACAGATGGAGACAGATAAATACTCGCTAAGTTTTATTTGTTCATTCAATGCAGATTAACAATACCTTTTTCTGTCTGCCAAATTTTGTGCTTATAACCATGTGATTACAGGCTTTAAAAAATATGAAGCACCCAGCCTCTCAGATTTTATCCTTTATTCCAGGGTCAGACAAACATGGCACAGCACAAGCTAATTTCCACCATTTTTGAGGGCAATCGGCTCACCGCATCTTTAAATCTCTGCAGGGTAGAAGGCTTGCATGTAGTGGCCTGTTACTCTGATGCCTGTTCACAGTTCAGCTAGACAGAAATCTAGTCAAGTGTCTTCTGATCCTCATCATTGGATGCATTTAATGTTTAGATTACATGATGTGTGAAATACTGCTTGGTTGTAGAATAAACAGGGGCATACCAAACACAGAGAGCCAGACAACCATCACGCTCACCACCTTGTGCCAATTTAGAATTACCGATTAATCTAACGTGCCTTTGGACTGTGGGAGGAAGCTGGAGTACCCGGAACAAACGCACACAGACACAGGGAGAACGTGTTAACGCCACACAGAAGTCCAACTGGCTGGTGGATTCGAACCCAGAACCTTCTTGCTGTGAGGCGACAGTTCTAACCACTGCTTCACTGTCCCACCCTTAGTCATATCCTGTCTTACACAATGTGCTGCTAGAAGACCTCAAATAGTAAACACATGGGCTCTTATCTGAATGATAATGAGACATTTGCAAGGGCCAAGTTTGAAAAGGCCAGTGGGGGCAAACGGGGAGGTTCTAATTCCACTTCATCCTCTGAGATCTTTTGGCAAGTTGAGAGCTCTAGAGAGAGGGGTTGTGGGAACACCATCTCCCTGCTCTCTATCCTAATTCTGCTGCCTGGCACAGTCGGATAAAGAGGTAAAGAGGCCACCGGCACAGCCTCCAGTGTTTCAAGTCTGATTAATCTTCTGATTAGGTTAATCCAGCAACGCTTCAATGGAGGGAAGCCACTCCTCTGTGGAAAGTCTTCTCTTCCAAAAGAGTTTTGTTTTTGTTTTGTTTTTAAATCTTCAGGTCTTTCTGTTTTATCTCTAGTCTGGGGTTAAAGGTGTTGATCTTCATCACATTAACAACTTCACGTGAAAACACTTAAGGGAGACTTTAGTCGAGGTTTGTGTTTGTTCTTCCGGATCTTTGATTTGATTTCAGTTTCATTTCTCTTAGCAAAGTGCCCACAAGGAAAATACCTTATAAAAAGCTGTGTTCGATCAAGGCTCTGGTTATTGTTTAAGAGACAAAAGCTAATGAAAGCCAGGTAAGGAAGAATGCTTTACTGCTTTACACTGGAAGATACAATAGGAGCATTCCCTGATTTATCACCGAGTTGGAGCAATGAATAGAAGATGTTAATGAAGGTCAAATGACAAAGCGCTTTCTCTGGGTTCATAGTGAGGTTGAGTCTATTAAATGGCCCCCACTACCACACATATTTGCCTCTCTCTCTCTCTCTCTCTCTTATTCTTTCTTCTACACACACACACGTGCGCACACACGCATAAAACTCATTTATTTAGCTTTCTGCTGCTTAATGATCAGAGAACATTTATTTTGCACAGTGTATCCTGTTCTATTGGATAATGTTTTTGTAGAGTTCACACTTAATTAGCCTTTTTGGTCTCTACCCATCTCTAAAACATTAAATAAATAGGATGTGCTGCGCTGATATGCAAGCCTCCCAGGCAATCCTCTGGTGTATTTAATAGACTATTTATTTTTGATAATCAAGCGTTAGAGAGTGGTGGTAATCCTGTTTCTCTTGGCGTGCTGCCTTTGTCTTCGGAAGGACAAATGAATTTGCTTAGCTCATTAATTGATTTGAGTGATCCAAATCTCTGTGATTATTTGGACTTTTCTGATTTCACAGTCAAACCAGTACCTGTAATGTTGATCCTCGAGCACTGTTGTCATTAGTTTGAACAGTCCATCACATGATGTCACATTTTCATGTGATTAAGTTTAATGAGCTTCACAATAATCTGTGTGAATCTGAGGGTAGTAGGGCAGGCTGGCTGGCGTTAAAACGGGGCTGCGCTTTGAGCTTCTTGAAGTTGTACGCTTTGCACAGCTGGTGGTCTTACACGTCCAAGTTTGGTGTCTTGACATCTTGCCACAACACCTAGCTGTGGGCAGAAAAAGTGTTGTGCATTTGGATCAAGCCGGTGACCTTATAGTTACATGATATTCTGTCTAACTTCAGGCCACCCTGCTTCCTCTCTCGGATACAGCGCCCAAAGCAACAAGCATCACTACTAAGTACTGCTGTGACACAACTCTGGTTGACTTCACCCCCCCGCCTCCCCACCTGCAAACACACTGATTCAAGTTACACTGGGCACCAACCTAAATGGGCTTAAATTTTTAATTTGTGCTGGAGAACAGAGATCACATCTTGGGAGGATAGCATATCTGTAATTTATTTAAGAACCCTGCAGAGGAAGAGTTATTTTGGAGGCAGAGCGCTGGAAGGGAAGCATCCGGGTGGAATTTTTTTTTTTTTTTGTTCAGCCCAAGGGGCTTGTAGGTAGACTCCACTCAGCAGTGACCTTCTCTCTGATGTGGAGGAGCACAGGGAATGAACATTCTATTTATGTGCAAGTCCTCGGGTAAAATCTGTTGAGTGCAGAAACTATTTCTTCTCTATCCCTAGGAACAATAGAAGTGTTTTAATAATTAATATGAAGTTTTGCTAAAAATCCTTTTACATTTTTAAAATGATTCACCAGCTCTGTCACCCAGTTTGCCTCATCTTGCATTACCCCTCCGTCTGAAGACGTGGTTCTCTGAGGAGTGCAGGAAAGAGTGCGCAGCTTCCCCTGGTCAAATACACGTCCCTTCGCTGGCGTGAAATAAAAGCTTTGTCACTCTTAATTAAAGCAGGCCTGATTAGCACCGACAGGTGTGGCGGGTGTTCTGTTTGTTCATGCGGCAGTAACAAACATGCCTGCTACAAATCTACAGCAATTTATTAAAATCGCCATCAAAAGCTGCCGCTTATACGCGGCAGTGCGGTAAATGCGTAAAAGTGGGGTAAAAGTGGTGGGGGCCGTGGAGGCTGGTGGCGGTGGCATGCTATCATGGAGTTCATCCTTAATGAGTGTGGATTAGCAGGGATGATCCGGGCTTTGCAAAACCCCTGGTCCAGGGCTGGCCAGCGTTGTGTGTAACTGTGCATGTGTGGAGTGATTGGAGGTGACATCATGACACAATCCAAACTCAGTTTTGGAAATCTTTCCCAGAATTCTCCGCTTTGATTTCGAACTGTAAAATTACACTGTATGACCAAGAGAGTGTGTGTGTCCACGTGTGTGCTTGCACTCTCCCCCCCCTTGTGCCATCAGTCACCCTGCAGTGCATTATGGAAGTGAAACCTCCCTCCCAAATAAGTAAGAGCTGATTTATGTCTTTCTGCAGCGACTTCTTTATTCATTTAATTATTTGTGAGCTGTTGTTTGTGAGGGGATAATGCTTGATTTTTTTTTTTCCCAGTTATTTATTTTTTCATTACTGCACAGTGTTTTGGGGGTTATTTCATGTTTGGACTGCACAGTTTCTTGATGCTTTCTGCCTTGGGGCATGAATTTTTGAGCGCGTTTCTGGTCGGGGCACAAATTACGCTGCTTAGAGAGAGTTCAGGGAAACTTGTGACCGAAGCATTACCAGTTTGAATTTGCATGCTGAGCATTCAGGCTCATTTTTGTGGAGGGGCATGCGAAACACACTCCAGTACTAACTACTGATGAGCTTCCCTTGAACTCTGTGTGTGAAATAGTGAGGCTGCGTACTAGTTTACTGAGGTGAGAAGGTGGACGAGTTTGTGTGCTGAGAATTTACATGGAAGAAATGTGTTTAAGTACTGGGGGAAAAAAGCATTTTCAGTGTTGAATGAGTTAGATAAAACCCAAAACATCCTACAGTAACACTAAATGCTAAATGAGATAGCAAGCCATTCTCCTGTCCTTCAGGAAGTTCTTATTTTCACAATGTTACTGAAGCGCTGGCTTCTCCAAATGTAATGACTGATGCCCTAGTTTTGCCCGCAAGGTCAAGTTAACAAGCTGACATTTCAGACACCCTCCGGTTTAATGACGGCCATCTCTTTGCAGCCAATAGCTAATCCGGAGATTTGCAGCGAACACATAAAGACGTTACAGTGATATGTTTGCTGTCACAATGAAATATGGGCAATTGTCACAAAATAGCAAAGCCATTCCTCTACTCAACCACGGACCTCTCCAGTCACAAATACACACAAAGTGCATACGCTGCAGTGTCCAGGATGGAAATCGGATAGTCAGACAATAATTTGAGTAGAGCCATAAACATGTGGCCCGGGAGATGAATTATAATAATTAATCCACTGTGTCCATTCCCAACCACCTCTCCCTCTAACTCTCCACAAATTCACCACATGCGCACGCATAATACACACTCAAAACCTCCTCACCCCCCACCCCCCCACCCCCAGCCATTCAGGCTCGGGAACACAGCTGTGACCACCTCGGCGCCTTTCCAACCCAATGTCACCAACATTTCTATCGAAGGACATTGAAGGGGATTTAGTCTGTCTCGCTCTCCCTATTAAACCCCCTGCACCTTCACAATAGAACATGCTCTACTTTATCATGCCCATCATATCATGAAGCATTAACGTGGGGGCCTACAATAACATTATTTATAGAGGCGTTAATATTAATATCGACCTGTGCGCTGTCAAGCGACCTGATTTACTGAGCGCTGGAATGCCGAGCCATGTAGAGGTGGCAGGTGGACTAATTGAATATCAGTCACTGCACACAGCATGCCAATACACACTCTTGCTGCTGGACAAGCGCACACACACAATTTACAATTGTCCAGCGTGCACATGCAAAAAATAAAAAAAGACAAAAAGATTTAAGTGGATGAGCGCACTCCCAGCTCAAAGAAGCACGGAGGACTTCTGTGTGTGCATAAAACATTTCACCTCATACACTTTCTAACCAATGTTACACGGCAGCAATTATGACTGGGAATCTGCTGAGAACGTGTAAGTATATAGGACTCTGCTGTACTTATCGGCTCAAAACAGGCTCTGCTAATGAAGCTTCACTCAGAGTGGTTCATAGCTGGCGCGTTTCATCGGAGAATTGTGTTGTTTGAGTGCGCGGAGGTTTTCTGACGGAGCACAAAGGTAAAGGATTAGTTAGCAGCCACGGAGAATAATGAGGTTGTGGGGGGAAAGCAGTCTAGTTTAGTGTGTTTTGTTTGTTTTGAAGGAAACCCTTCACAAACTTTATTGAATTTGAGGCAGCGTGACAAACAGGCTGATCAAAGTATTTTAGAGGAAACTGGTTTTCCTTAATGAAACCGTTAAATTGCACTTTTAAACTATTGTCAAGCTCATTTTCTCAAAGTTTTCTAATGCTGCTCCGTGTGAAGAGTGTTTTTTTTATGAACACATCATAGTTATGCAGAATCTGTCGGCAAGGTACAGTCTTTTTGGCAACAGAAGCTTTCTTTGGTTTTATTCCCCAATCAAATCTGAGCGTCTATCTGCAGATAGACACTCCCTGAAGAACATCACAGGAAAAAACATTTGCTTGGATGCAATGCCAGAACTACTGGGTAGTTCTGGAAGCAGATTTAGCTTTCTAAAAATTATCTTTTATTTTTCATCTTTAAATCTATACTTGTGCACAATGTCTCGCACACAAAACCGAAAGTCTTGGCCTGGATATCCACTGGCACAGGAATACTGGCCACCCTGGAGGATAAGTCATCAGATGATATCATCAGACACAGTACGGCAAGACGTGGTCATTTTCATTCATTATTACGGTGGTTCAGAACACCGCCTAGAATAGACGTGTTGCTGAATTAAAATAAAGAAGGCAGGAGGTTATTACCCATCATTTGTTAGTTTTTCAAAGCTTGGCATCCAAAGGGAGTCTGGCTGGTACTTATCTACCTTGCTAAAAGGTTTTGAAATCTATCAGTACCAGATTGGTAATTTTGCCTGCATTTTTCTGTTTAACCAGTATTTCTAGTGAGTGAGGCAGAGACTTCATCAAGCACATTATATTCGAAAAGCACACATAGCTGGTGACAGCTACATGTCGTGACCACCAAAAGCTTCCCCTTTAATATTTGTCTCACATTTATTTTTAATATAAGATTTAGTCCCATCTATGCAGGCTAAATTGTGAAGCTAATAGTAAAAGCTCTTCAAAGTATGCTGTCAACATAAAGGCAGCGAGAACAATCCAGCGCACTGTAACATGATTGAGCTCGGGGGGGGGGGGGGGGAATTATAAACTTGAACAAAATGTCGCTTATTTTAAATGACAGAACATTCTCAAAGAATTTGAAATTGCATCAGTCCTTTCTGTAAGAGCAAGCTGCCCGCTGACAGCATCTCTCTGGTAATTTTGTCCTACTGTCATAAAGGAACAACAACAGAAGTAAAGTTTGTAATGTTACCACCCCTGTCTGTAATCTACTGATAAACCCTCGAGGAAGGAAAGCGCGATAGTATTCCAGTTCCGTATCACTTCCATAAAACTTCAGTCTAGGCTCCGGTGTGTGTGAGTCTTATTTTGCCAGCACAACTTTTGAGAAGTGTAAACAATCTAAATTTGGATTTCAAGCACCTGTGGCATAGAATTTGAGAAGTGTGTGCTGTGGGAGAGCCACTAGAAGTTCGAATCAGTCAGTCACACTGATTTCGTTTCCTCATTTCCCTCGACTTCTCTCTGCTCATCCCTTTCTTGATTTCATCTGATCTCGCATCTCTTCTAGCTCATCCTTTCTCCACCTCCCCACTGTCTTTTCTTATTCCTATAGCGCTCATCCTTGTTTCCCCTTTCCTCCACCTGTCTTTGTGTCCGTGTTCACCTCACTGCTGAACCTTTCCCCTTTTGAACTCCTCCTTTTGTCCTCTTCCTCGTCTCTGCTCCTCCTTTCACTATTTGCTCTCCTGACTCTGATCCTCCACCTCACTCGCTTTCTCCATTCGTTTTTCTGCCTTAACAGACGCCATCCAATTGATTACATCAACTAAACCTCACACACATTTGTCATTATTTCTTTTCATGCCTATTTTCTTTTCCTTTCTGTTTTCTTTTCCCGACTCTTCTCCTCACACTGGATCTGGTTTTTAGTCTTTTAATACCTGGAGGACAATGGAGACTGAGGAGGAGGGTGGCTGAGCATAAGGTGAGGAAAAGGTGCTACCATAGCAACATTTTTTCATTCAGAGAAAAATATAGTCTTTACTTTTGCGACATCAAGGTAGAAATTGTGTTGACATTTCATCATCTGGTTGAGGTGTGTGCTTTTTTTTTTTTACCTTTTAAGCAGCGTACCTGTTGACATTTGCAAAGAGTAGATCGTCCTTGTGGTTTGCTTCTTTTTGTGTTGTCATATTTTTGTTTGTTTATTTGTTTTTCACGTGGATGCTTAGAGTGTCCCAGTTCCTTGTTCTTCTATTCTGAATGCACCCTATGTGATCACATTGCTGGAGAGAAACCACATATACCCATTTCTGAGCATGCATGTTTTCATTTCCCAATTTGCCATGCACCATGATGCTCGGCCATCTGTCTCAGCACGGTGACTAAACTCAATGCCAATATGTTGCAGGGTCATGAGAAAACAAACCGGAGCTGCTTTCCACATGATTGGACAAAGCGTAACTTAACCCATGTTCTGTAGCAAAAAAAAAAAAAAAAAGAGAGAAAAAAAAATCAATCTGTGAGTTGTGCTGTCGCCTGCGTGCTATTGTAAGGACGGTAGGCAAGATTCCCACTTTCTTAGATGTTGATTTAGAAGGTATTTTAGCTCCCATGCTGTACAAATAGCTCTTCATTCTGGCTGATTAATGGCAACTTGCCTGGTCAAGGGAGTGTCTCATGCGACAGAGGAAGCGGTAGTGCAACAGCGTGTGTGCAGTGAATAAATGCTGTACATTAAACAATTCCCCCGCGCTCGTCTTGGCAGCCAGGCGTGTGGGAGTATTGCAGAATTTGGCCTCACATTTTTTTTTTCTAAGTGACACACAGGCATACATGCTCATGTGTGAAAACAGCCACCTATATTGTATATGCTACTTTCCCCCCCACAAAATCGCTAAACCAATGCTATGTACTTTTCCCAAACCCATTCTGTGAAGCGTTTTGCATTCTTTCTGATATGCATGGGCACACAAACACATTGCAGTTTCTCTGTAACATCTTTCAAAACATATTTTTTATACACACACACACACACACACACACACACACACACACACACACACACACACACACACACACACACACACAC
>JAVDPK010001917.1:332516-359119 GCA_034780415.1 Cichlasoma orientale
ACACACACACACACACACACACACACACACACACACACACACACACACACACACACACACACACACACACTTTCATACTGAATCTGCTCTGATTCATCCAGTTGCCACCACGAAGCAACGACTCGCTTGCTCTCTTACTGTCTTGAAGTCATCTGCGTTTGCTCCATAGCACTCTGGCATTCTGACCTTCTGCTGCTGCATGTAAACAGAGTACCACTGCTCCCCAATCCACTGCCCTGCCACTGCCACCCCCCACCTTCCACTACCAAATAAGGGAGACAGAGCCTCTGAGAGCCACCAAGTCGGTCAGCCAGCCCACTGAGAAGGCCATTAGAGAGCCAGCAAGCCAGCGGAGGGGTTGGTAGAAAACCACCTCTGGCATCACTCATCACTCCTGGCCTCTCTGGCTTTACCCGCCTCTCTGCGGTTTAGAAATACACGCGCACTCGCGCCATGTACACAAACACTCCCTGAAAGACACACATATATATCCACACCGCACCACATGCACTGTGACCTGAAAGCATTAAAGGCACTCAAATACAGTATCCTCTGTATAGCAGCACGCACTGAAAGGCGCATGCAAACACAGCACACAAAAAAATCATTCAGCATAGATACAAAAGAAATGTACACAGTGCAATAAACATAAACAGAGTAATGATATATTACTTCATTAAAAGCACACCTACACACAACATAAATAATATATTGAGTGCTTTCTGCAAGGCCTTCCTTTAAACAATCAAAGATGTGTTTCTGGATTTATATGGGCTACATTATTAAAGGTACTTATCTGTCAGTACACATAATTTTTACATCCCAATGCAAAAACAATGAACATAACCAAGATATAAGACAGATGACTGTTAACAAAAATTAGATTTTGCATTGGTTAAATTGATTGTTAAGCTCGTGTCATATGGCCATCCATTTTCTTAACCACATATCCAGTTCAAGGTGGGAAGCAGGGACAGAAGATTATCCCAGCTGTCATAGAGAGGTCACCAGTCTATTACACAGATGCTCACAGTCACACCTACGGTAACCAGTCACCAATTAACCTAACATGCATTTCTTTGGGCTGTAGTAGGAAGCAGGAGTACCCAGAGAGAACCCATTCAGGCCACTGCACCACTGTGCACCATATATATGGAATGCCATTTATGAAATGATTACATATATTAGAATAAAAGTCTGAATACACTGACTGATGAAAAATAAAACTCAAATATATGGAATGAAAGTTGAATATATTAAATGAAACTTGAATATACTGAATGAAAGTCTGAATATATGGAATAAAACTTGAATATATGGGATGCAAGTCTGAATATATTGAATGAAACTTGATGATATGGAATGAAATTCGAATTTCCTTTCCTTCTTATAAAAACAGCAAACCAGCATCATCAGTAATAAAACCTAAATATTTATGCTGAGATGAATGTTCAATGAATGCCTTGGAGAGTGGCAATTGCTGGATAATCAATTGCTTAGCCTTTGAGTTATAGAACATCAGCTTAAATTTATCTGCATTTAAAATAAGCTTTGAACTATTCAAGTACATTCAGATTACGATTACAAGATGATTACAGATTATGTTACAAAATGGATTATTATATTATACTTGTTTATTACACTAAATAAATACTTAACCTATGAGGTATTTAACCTATGAGGTACCAAATGAGGTATATTGCACAGATATAGCAGCTGGATAGTGTAACTGCACTCCATGAGCACCTGGCAGCACAAATGAACCAGCTGCTAATGGATAAGATGCACCCTTGATTTCCAAGGATCCCCAGAAGGGACCGGTACCATCCAACTGCCGGCCAATAACCTGCCTCAACACATCAGGTCCAGTTGTTCCTTCAGCTCCTTGTACTTATTTTACTTTTCAATCTTCTTGTGCGCCTTCTTTCTGATGTCACTTTATCTACTTAAACTGGCACATCTATCACAACTGCTGTCTTTTCCTTATCAACCACCAGTGCCTCTTAGTATTCACATCCCAACTTGAATCTCACATTCTGCTACCGTGTGATGGAGTGTGTCAGAGGCACCTTTTGAAAGCCTGAAACTCATATCCTGTTGGCTGTGATAGACTCTATGGATCTGGTGCATAGGGCCTATTCCCATGCTGCCATGGTCAGCGCCTCTATGTTGTCCTTCAGACCAGCCTTTCTTAGCCACTGGTAGAATGAGACATTTTTTATGTCAGCCTCTGACATTAAGAAATCCCCTATCTGCCGATGGCACATTGGCAGAAATGTAGATATTTTGAATGATATTTTCTAGTCCCCAGTCATTGCCATCATTATCATCTCTCTTTAGCTGCCTATGCAACTCTTGTAGCAGTTCAACCAGGGATCTTGGCATCTTTGTTGGATATGTATTGGATCTTATATTTTTCCTATTTTTTTTTTTTGCTGGCTTCTCAGACCTTGTCTGTAGTGTCAATCTCTCTTTCCTCTCTTTGCAATTATGCAGCCACACGTATCCAGTCTAAATTACATCTCAATTTCCTGCATCCTTGTAGGATCCCTTCTGATCAGGGCTGTCCTGTTGGGTTTGATTAGACAGTTTGGAGGAGTTCTTCATGCCAGAGACCCATTGTTGGATCAGCTCTGAGTGGGTCTGTCTGTCCACTGTGCCTTTGCAGCTGGTTGTCCATCCAGGACATATCTCTCAAATGCCTTTCTGCACCTCTGTTAGCCAGCTAATATTCTTCCGGGCTTGAGTTTGACTTTCAACCTTCTTCTCCATGGGAGGCTCTGCATATAAACTTGATCTTATACCCAAGTGTCTCCAGGTTTCCTGTTGCAGTGGCATAAATGAGCTTACTGGCTTCTGTGATGCTATCATGGGAGACGATGAGTAGAGCTGAATTAGCATCTGCCAGCATCTCTTCAGATGGTCATTGAGCTGTGGGAGTCTCATCCGTGGTTGTGCACTGTGTTTGGCCTGGCCACAACCTTAATCCACAGCTCAGTGGTCTCTGTCACTGAATCTGTCAGTGGAGGTGGTTGGACATGTCATTTCTCAACATTGCTCTCTTGAGCTCCAGTAAAGCATTGAGCTACCAAGTGTCAGTCAATGCCAATCCAAACTTAAATGCGTTACTTGCGATTTATAATATAGGAAACCCATACTAGTTTACGACATTCAACTCAACTGTCTGCTCAGTCTAGCTGTCAACTTGAAAATTAAAATTTACAGTTTAAGCAGGCGCCATATACAGTAAAGCATTTGTCAGTTTAACTAGATTTATAAGATACACAGCAAAAACCCTCCTTCCCTCTCTACGTCTTTTGTCTGTTTCCTTCTCTGTCTCTCTGAATTTCTTTGGTTTATTTAGCTGCACCGTGTCACCTGTATCCAAATGTCAGCTGAGTTCAGCAGAGCTTAAAGGAAAACACACTCTGTGAGGAAGCCATATTTAAAGTGAGCCATTTGAGAGCACTGCACGGGAGTTAAAGGAAAGTAAGAGGCAAGACTAGGTCAGTGTGGTTGGTCACAGAAAAGCACTTCTGGATAGTTACATTAACGAAACACACTATGATTAAAGTATTTATCAGATGTCCTTCCTTTCGATGATGTGCCCACATGGAAAGAAATAATGCCTGAACTGTAATGAACCATGACCGTGCATGTACTGTTTGGAGAACAGTCCATCATGTGCAATAAAGCATAAAATTTCCTAAAAATACAACAACAAAAAAAAGTAGACAGATTTATTCTTTGCCAGCAGCATGTAATTCATTGCAGTCCCATTCCTTCTCCTCTCCCTGCACCCACCAAGCTTCTATCTCCATTCTCAAACTCCTGTCTATTGCAGTGCTCACTTGTGTATCAAGGTAATGAATTCATAATCTCTCTCAAGCTCTTTGTAGATCTCTATCATGGAGGGAGATAAGAGCAAGCATCGTTGCTCTCTAATAGCCGTCAGTCTGCCTCTGTTCCCGCTTGCTCTGTGTGTGTTTGTGTGTACAGTATGTGTGTGTGTGTGTTAAGCAAATCACCCTTCACCACAAACCCCGGCACACTGTCCTCCATTTTAGCTTCCAGGGAAGAAGAAAAAGATTCTAGCCTAGAGAGTCACTTATCAGCAAACTGTTGAAGCTACAAGGCGACAAATGTCTCTCAGAAAGAAGAGCGTTAAACACTGAGCACCCGTCCACTTCCTCTTGTTCTTCCTCATGTGTACTAAAAAAAAACACACTTGTCAACCTAGCTGATAAACACTCAGTCACAGGGAAAGTAAATATCTGCGAGGGTGAGGCAGACTCAGTGTAACTAAACTTATGACAAGGGGCGGCTCTTGAGGGACGACTGGACGTGCACATGTTTTTAATTGTGTTTTCTGTAGGGTGATGAAATGTCCTCCATTTGAGCACAAGCTGGCAGTAAGTGGGCTGTCGCCTCCAGGGACAGAGTGAGCGATGGCCTGCTGCTATCAGAGGTGATTGTGCCTCAACCCCTAAGGGTGACATAGATGAACGAAAGGGAGCAGGGAGACAATAAGAAAGGAAGCAACCAGGGATGGACTGGAAACAAAAAGAAGCCAATGCTGTCAAGTGTCCCCAGTTACATACACCAGACGGAAATTGCCACGTTTGTAAATCAACATTTTGTTTAAAAAGAAGTAAAAGAAATGAACTGTGTACATGGTGCGCCACACTTACTGCCTAACATACTTGTCATTACTTCTATTTATTGTCATACAAGAATAAATAAGTAGTTCAAACATGCATAACATAAAAGCTCAATCAGAAAGTTTCATGACTCCACAAAAATCATTTTAAAAATGATTTAAATTCAATTTTGCCACTCTTCCTCTGAGAGTGTTTCATCAGAGCTTCTGTCTTCAGGTTCCCTGAAAGTCCTGTTTGGATTACATTTATATGTGTGCACTGGAACTGAAAAGAGAGCCAACATCAACTTCATTAACATCACAGTTAATGGAAGCTGGGTCTCCAGCTGCAAGCCAGTGTGAAGTTTTTAGTGGAAGTGGCCACACTGTCCAGTCCATCAAGAGTTCAAACAGCGTTTATAGTTTTTTTCTGTTTGTTTGTTTGTTTGTTTTTAGACATTCACAGAGTTATATGCCAAGAATTCCTCCCTCAGGTTCAGGCTGCAAATGTGGAGTTTTGCTGTAACATCTTTTGGCATTTCAGGGGAAATATTTAGCGTAAACAATCTTAGTTTGGCGGCACAATCCCTTCTCCCTACACACACTACTTGCAAGATTTGGCTTCCTAAGACTTGGACTTCTCCTTCAAAATGATATTCAGATTGAAGGGTTGCCATTTTGATACGAAAGACAAGATCGAGGGTGTGTCGCAGGTGCACAAGTGCACACGGTCAGAACAGGACTCCCAGGGAGCAATCTAAACATAGCAGGAGTGCTGGAACACTCACAGTACTTGACAAGGAGTCAGCCCTGAAGTGGATAGCAACCACATTTAAATGAGGTATGTTTTTGTTTTGTTTTTTTGTTTTGTTTTGTTGTTTTGCTTGTATGTGTGGACTGACCGAACTTTTTGATCACACCAAGTATAAATGATGCAGCTTTACTCCAGTCACACATTAATGTTCAACAGGGCACCTGTAATTGGAGCTGTGTTGGTTCCTGCTCTCTGATCCTCTATCCTTCCCTTTAAAACAAACAAACAAAAAAAAACCATTGTCTATTAAATAATATATGCCACGTAACCTATAATACAACTAAAAAAAATTCAAATACTAGAATAAAATAACTTTAAATGTTTACTGTACCCATTTTTGCTGTTGTTTTAATTTCTTCTTTTAGCATTGGTGCACTGTGTCTGATTAGTTGAGCCTTGGAAATGGCCAAACCTGGATTCTAATACTGAAACCCAAGGCCAACAAAAACCCTTTGTTCTTCAGTTGGCTCTGTTTATTCTGGGCACATAGCACCTACTCCCTCACTCTTTGATGTTTTTTGTCTCTCTCATACTGTCTTCATAATCATCTATCTTACCACACTTTGCAGCATTAGCCAGAAATTAGCTAGTGCCAAATACTAACTGCTTGAGTGCTACATACTAACAGTTGTGATGACGGCTGGTGGCTGCTTATTACAGACTGCACTAGTCGCGGTGCTGCAACTATGATAACCTATTGAGTATCTATAAAGCTGGGACTGAGGACAGAACAGACCAGCCCTCGTAAGATCAGCCAGGAAAACTCCCAAACATCCAGATGGACTTTTTTTTTTTCAGTAGACTCACTTGCATGGGGTAAACAAAAGGATAGGGCAGGGAGAAGAAGTATGTGTGTAAATATGTGCAAGCAGTGCTTAAGTGTTTGGAGCATTTTTATTTTTGGCTGAGAAGAGTCTATCTGCAGCACCCAGACCCAACAAGTGAAGTTAATGCCATCTTAACCTAACCTTAACCTCAATAATAAAGCATCCAGTTCACTAAAAGACACACTCCTGCATGTCACACCCAAGGTGGGCATACTTGAGCATATCCAAGTAAAAAGTGCAATCACAATTTTGAATATAAATTCAGAAATAACCCTTCTGCTTCCTGGAAATGCTTTTTCTTGCATGCGAGCGTTATCTGTTTGACAACATTGCTAAGCAGACACTGTGATGAGGATCACCTTCACTTGGAAGCTTAGCAGCTGACAGAAGGAGGCCAGCAGTTTCAACAAGGTTCACCGCTTGTTTCGAGGATCTTCAAACAGTACATGCTGCTATGTGATTTGGTAACAAGACGCAAATGATTAAATGCTCTCCCCCCCCTGAGCACTTGCCACATCTTCCGCTCTTTGAATTTACATGGCATTTATGAACACTCACAAGGAAAACAGAAAAAGCGGGAGTGGGATAGCCGGAGAAGAGGACTCCGGGAGTGGAGGAGTCTCATTATTCTGTTATGGATTGCACACGTCAGGCAGTAAGTGCTCTTTTTATCCTTCCAAGGCACTAGCCTCGGCCACTGAGCGCATTTCCCTACCCGAGTGAAATTTACCATGTTAAGGCTCACGCCACAAGGGGAATGGTGGTGAGAGCTCTGGGTCGCTTCTAAGATTTACCGCCTTGATTAAATAAAGGGCTGTAGTGTGAATAAGAGGCTGAGGGAGAAATCTTCGTAACATAAACACATGTTTTATACTCAACAGTAAATTGATTAGACCCCATCGTCATACACACACACACACACACAAACAGAGCCTTTTACACCTCTTTATGGTGTGCTATATGTCGCACTGGGTTTTAAACAAAGAACAGAAAGGGGGCAGTGGAGGATTGCTTGTGGCCCAGGGTGGCTTTCTGCCAGTACAGAGCAAAGATGTGTCTTTTCAAAAGGGCTTGTTCCCATCTGTTACTACCTGCATACCTTGAAAAGTTCACACACAGAAATACTGTTACTCTCCTTCTGTTTCGGAGGAAGTGGCCTCTTATTTGATGCACTGTGCTTCACTATATGTAGCCCCTTTAAAAAAAAAAAACAAGCAAACAGACAAACAAGCAAAAAAAAAAAAATCCACATATTTCAGTCTTATTTTCTTCAAATTTCCTGCCTTTACTTTAGTCCTTAAAGCTCCAGGAAAGTGCTTTACAACAGTCAGCTGCATTTTGCTGGGACAAAGCATTTTTTTCTAAATCCTGAGCTTAACTTAGAAAATCTAACTGGTCCTAATCAAAGACAACAATTTGCGGTATGCCAGGCCGTAGTAACTGACTGTGAGGTCAGTTGATTGATGTGTCTCCAGTATGTGTATAGGCTCCCTGCTGGACATAGTGGACACCAGCTGTCGCTGTTCAAATTCAAATCCCACAAGCCAATCAGGATTGCCTTTTCAGCTAAAAGCCATTGTGATTGGGTACTACCTTGTTTCAATTTATTTTCATTTATTCTAAGTTGGGGGAAAGTGTGAAGAAGAGGGAAGACTGGGCAAATGTTGCTGAAAGCCTGCAATATTTTTAACTTAATTGTGCCATACTTAATCACTATGGCAAGACTTATATATTCCACATATTGTCCACTGTTTTTTAAGCAGCGCATTGCAGCTCAAAAGAGCTTTATATATAAGGTCAGTCTGTTACAGTTTAGAACAAATTATGCAGATTTTTTGTAGGTTAATTTGCATTGCACATCTGCACAATGCACGTATCTAAACAAAAAACAAAACAAAAACAAAGGTAGCGCATACTTGTGCTATAGTTAGACTAATAACAATTTTACATTAGCCTGTGTTCTCAAAGAACCATCATACTGTTAAAAGCGTTTCATGTAAATGCGCCACTGCTCTGCATAGCTGTCCCTTCTTTGTTTTGACACTGCAACGCAGATTTATAAAACAAAATATCAGCCGCAGTAACTCGTTTCGTTTCAGGACACTTTGTGTTATGATTTCCTACTAGTGTGCTTGAACGCACCAAGTGGTAGGATTTACAATGCTGGAGAAGTCAAGAGACGACGTTTATGAGGTGGCATGAACGCAGCACAGGACTCCGTATTTTTTCTTTTTTTTCTCCGCTTCAGAGGGGAGGGAGGGGGGCTGGTATTTGACTCCTGTCTCCCCACCCCCAGCCCGTACGGGGTGGCTTTAGGAAGAAAGGAATCCAAACCTGCGACTCGGAGATAACGAGAGACACCAATAAAGAGATACACATTTGGAGATCCGCGCGCGGCGGTGTCGCGCACGGATTATTATAGGGCATTTTATTTTTCTCTCACTGAGGAGATTCTGGCTTGGAGCGTCTGATCTTGGGGGAAAGGAATACAAATGTACGGAGAATAAAAGGAGTATTTTATACTTGCTCTCTCCGCTAACAAGTGACTCTGCCGCTGGAGAAAGTGGAATATAGTGTTTTTTTTTCTCTGCCGTAAACTGTTTTTTTTTTTTTTTTTCTATTTATCTATTTTTTCTGAGGGAACTGGCCGCTCACCCAGAGCATACGGATTTAACAGTCGTACCCAGTAAACCAACTGGAGAGGGGGGGTAGTCTCAGAAGTACTTTTCTCATGCCGCTGAAGTGAGTGAGTGTAACTTTTTCTCCTTCTTAACTCCTCTTAATGCTTAAAATCAGTTCGGGTGATCGGTTAAAGACCTAAGAGTGGGGAACGGGTATATATATTTTAACTGTGCTGTGGTTTTTGGAGCTCAGTCCGCTGGGGAAAGCAAGAAGAGATATAAATTTGAGTATTTTTCTTCTTTTTTCTTTCAGCTTGTTTTTTGCTGTTTGCAACAAAGTCTTCCATGAATGAGTTTGTCTGAACATCAGTGCAGCGGATTCCACACTTAAAATTCAAGCAGACAAATCAAAACCTTAATAACTGTGTTGTGAGTTTTGGGGCAATGGGTTCTGATTCTGTTGCATCTGAAGATAAAAATGTTTTTGTCACTCGCTCTGCACAGCCTGCCTGTAAAGGGTAACCGTTAATCAGTAGGTACAGGGCTTACCAGTGCAGTCAAAAACAAACAAACAAAAAAAGCAAAAAGAATGTAATATTTAAGTATTTTAATATAAATTAAATATTTAGGTAATTTAATAATACTTATTGAAAGGCAACACTGAATGAATTGGTTAGTGTAGGATTTCCATTAATAAGCCCCAGGTGCCTTTTAATATCCCTCCAACTATATGGCAACGTGAGAACGTGGATAGTGGATTAATTTGGATGTGCGTGCAGTAGTCTCTAGTATGTATTTGAGATATTTTATAGGCTTCTTTGTAGTTTTTTTTTTTTTTTTAAAGGATTCAGTTGAACTAAGGGTAGTCTGCTGCCTTGTCGAGCATATTTTTCCTGGTTGTGTTGGAAAGTTTGGACAGATCTCCAGGTGATAACCGCTGTTGTTGCTGATCTTAATTTTTATAACACTTGGCAACAACCTCCACCAGAGAACACTGTCAACGCTTCACCCCCCAGTACCCCCACCCTAACAGCAAGTGAAGGGCAAAAACAGAAGATTAGTACCTCCAAAGCTTCTCATGCACCAGGGTTTGCTAAACAGAGGAGGATGTTTTGGTTTTGATGTTAGTGGTTATTGGGGGGGGGGGGGGGGGCAGTGAAATTTAAGAAGTTCAAAGGTCGGTGTCAGCCACAGAAAAGAGGCAGAGATGTGTTTTTGCATTAAGGGAAGGAATTCAGTCGTGTGGACTGGTTATTGATGCTTACATGCTTAACATGTTTTGTCCCATTTCATGTCTCGCTTCACTTGAGACAATTTTCCTGAATGATGAATAATTAATAATTTTCAGTTGCACCATTCTTAAAACAAAACAAAAAACAACATAATGAAAGTTCCCTGTTTTGTAAATCCAGCTCATCAGTCCTGCATTTCAAAGTTCAATCAGCCTGTTAACTTAAATAAATAAAACCATTTGTCTTATGATGAGAGTCACATGTCTGTTGTCAATAGCAAGAAGGAGTCTTGTCCTTTAGAGTAATTGGCCGACACGTAAACCAAGACGCTGCATGTCAAGTGTGTACTGCATTCTTAATGTGGCTTTAATTGAACAATTTATCACCCCTGATCACTGTCAAACAACTGGGCAAGAAAGACAACAGGCAATGAAAATGCCAAGGATAAGCTGCCAGCCACATTCCGCTAAGCGTGACCAGCGTGTCTGTCACGGCAGCATCTGCAAGGTGCTGTTTTATTTAATTGAGCTGATTTATTTATTTTGTGTGTAGAAATCACAAGTCGGTGCCTATTTGAGTGGCATGCTCGTAAGAAGTAGTAATGCATAGCGGGGGGGAGGAAGGGGCTGGCTGTGAGAACATTACATCCTTGAAAACTTCTTTTATTGGACCAAACTTTTGATTTCTCCCCGGAGCTCCTTTCCCTACACTTGGAAGAAAAGCTAATTGAATTGTGCCCCGGATATGATGCTTTTTTTTTTTTTTTTTTTTTTCCCCCAAGAATGGAGGTCTTGCAGAAGTGTCCTCCTCAGGGTTTTGAAATTCATTTCCTTTGCAATTTATTACTTTCTGAGCTGTTTTCCTTTATTTCCCCTACCTCAACAGTAGGGTGTATTCTCTCCATTTTTGAAAGTATCAAAGTGGAGAAGAGAGGGAGATCCAAGATTGCTACAGGCGTTGCACACTGTGAGTTATTCACTCATGTACTTTACTTTAGGTAATTGAACTCCTTTTTCTTTTTTCTTTTTTTCTTTTTTTTTTGGTAAAAGTTGTCTTTCTAGAGGTTTTTATTCAGTTTTTATGCTTTTTAAGCATCAAGCCAATTTTTGACATTTTGACACATGACCCACTTAAACATTGTGTGGTAATCAATTTTTATAGCACAAGCAAAGCTCTTGATACCTTAAGAGGCTTTCATTGTTAGACTTTCCAGATGTGGCGCCGAAACTGAAACTCAACCATCAAATGTTTTCAAGTTTTTTTGTTTTGTTTTGTTATTTTTTTTTCTAAATTATGCATCTGTTATTTGCAAATACGATGATTATTTTTAATTCTCAGGTGCAAATCCTTTGCAGTCAATGATTGCTTGAAGTTTGTAACCCTTGGCTATCACCAAATCTTTCCTCCTTTGAGATGCGTTGTCAGGCCTTGCAGCCGCCTTCAATTGCTGCTTGTTTGTTGGTCTTTCTGCCTTCGGTTTTGTCTTAATAAATAAAAAGCGCGCTCAGTTCAGCTGAGGTAAGGTGACAGACTCAGCCATTTTAACTTTTCATTTCTTTGCCTTAAAATATTCTCGGGCTGCTTTTTGCTGCATGTTTTATGTCATTGTTTGTATGAACTGTGAGGCACACGTGCTCCTGTCTGTTGTACATCCTCTGACTGAATCCAAGCAGAAAATGCACTAAAGAGTTTCTCCTGCTGCTTATAATATATGAATAGTAAACTCATCATCTGGAGGGCAGAGAGTACCAACCTTGCCCAAGGCCGGTACTCAAATTAAACATCATAATCATTTATCTAAAAATTCTATATGCATGCATCTATTCAGGCAGCAAACGAGTAACATTATACATCAGCCCACAATTATGTGCATTACAACATTACACATGAAGCTTTTGTACCTAGATATCAATGCAAATCATCCACTGGTTGATTAAATAGGCATGTTAAAATTAGCCAGCCACTGGGAGGCGCCCTAAAGGCTGTCTGCTATGCAGCTGTCTGGTGTACAACCTCTCAAGCTGCTGATGCGACTAAATTTCCAGGATACGCACCAAAATGTATTGAGCTGTTTCTCTGTGCCACCTCTCTAGCCAGTGTAATGAAAGTTGGCCGAGCAGCATTTGCATAATCCTTCTAACAGACAGATAGATAAACTGCAGCAAGACCATGACCCCAGTGGTAGAGGTAATAAACACTGTGACCGAGTTCCACTGGCAGCCATGCACGCTCACGCCTTAACGCGGCCTCCGCCATGTTTGAAACACGATGTAGTGTGTTGTTGGATCACGAGTGCTTCTTTCCCTTCTCTCCCAGTCATTTGGGTACAAGTTTATTTTTGTTTCCCGTGTTCAAAGAATTCTCTTCCGGAACTGAGTAGATGCTTTCCGGCGAGGTTTAATCTGCCCATTACGTTCCTGCATATTACCAGTACTTTAGATAAACCCTGTGTTTATTATTAAGCCACTTTTACATGTGTGACCTTTTGATTAGCCTTTTGATAAGCTGACCTCCTTAAGAAGCTTCTTTACAGTGTATTTAGTTCCATTGAAGAGCTACTAAACACAATTGTTCTACCCCACAACTTTTGTCTGCTTAATTTGTCCTGATAAAACGGTCCGCACATGTTCATGAACCTATTAAAAACAAAGGGACTGCGTACAAAACGGCTTCACTTCATCCCATTTAATCCAATATTTCTTTTTACTGAACGCCTTGAGTTAAAGTTGGAAGTCTACACTTCAATAACAATCAGTCGGCCTTGACTGCTTCATTTCAGCTCCACTGTGGTGGTGTGCAGATGTACAATTACAAAAACTGTGCCACTCTCAAAACAGCCTGCTGATGGGCACGCCTGTGGCTTTACTGTATACAAATTTATTGGCGTACCAACCATTGATGGACTCTCCTAATATAAACTTCTTCAACTGTCTTCATTTGCTTTGCCCCCTTTTTTCTACTTACATTCATATCATGGTCTAACCAAAGGTTGTATAATATTTAGCGGCCATGACAATGCCAAAACATCAATCAACACATATTACTATTATATTACTCAAGAGGACACATTGATATTACACACTTGATTTGTCCATTTTTAAGGCTTTTAGGACCACATTCGTCCTACCCCGTGCCCTGTTTATTTTATTCAAATCCAAATTAACAGAGTTTTGGTGGCTTCGAGTGCTTTGCAATTATTCACATTGCACTTGACGCAACAACACAGTTAATAACAGCTGCTGTGAAGTGACTGTTGTGGTAGAGAGATCGAGAGAAATGCTGCACGTTATGCAGAGGCACTGTTGCACTCACAGCTAATTGTGTTTATTCATTTTAATTTGCTCCGAGTGCTAAATCAGTGCTCTTCCAGCGACACGAGGTGCAATTAGCTTGACTGTGAAAACAGGAGGCAGTGTGTCTTCTAAAGTGTCCCTCCTCTCCTCTTTGATTTGTGGATTATCCATCCCTTGTCCTTCACATTTCTTCCGACTTAACCAGGCTGGAGAAGCACTCAGTAAAAGTAACATCTAACAGCGTCGTAGTGTGAAAGTCAATGTGCACACAACGGGAAGATTACGCAGATTGTCGGAAAAAATGAAATTCGATTTGTTTTAAGAAAACAGTGAGACATGAGGTGTCCTTGGGTTTTTTTCCCCCAAGTTTTTGATGGATTTGTTTAATCATAGATTAGGCAGATGTACCCTGCAAAGTTATATTAATGATATTCCTTGCGTTGATGTAGTTGTTTTGCAGTGAAGTGTTGGGTCTCTGTGTTACAAAGAAAGGCTTTTAGCATCAAGAAAAAGGATGACAATTGGGCATTGAACTGTAGCCTATTAGTTGTATAGTTTCACCAATCATAGAAAGTCATTACTGTGCCCCGTTAGCCTGAAACAATATTATATGCCTATAAGTTTGTATACATATGAAACTGGGAGACAAAAACAGAATGTAGAGCAACACGATACAATGTGACCGTGTAAAGGCAAACAGCTCTTTGTGTTTTTGGCACTCAGCTTGTTGTTTTGTTGCATGATGAATGTTAGCAAAAAGCCCCACAGCATATCTTTGGCTGCATCACTTTATCTGTAATGTTTGGTGCACTGCATTACATGCATTACGTGTTTTAGAGTTTTAAAACACGTCAGATCAGACCTCTGTTTGTGCAGGCCCAGTTACCAAGAAACACCTTCTCTGCCCTCTGGATAGAGAAAACAAAACATAACAAAAAAAGACAGACAAACTGCGGGTTGGCAGTTTTCTATTCTGTTTTCTCCTTGTCCATAGATGGAGACACAGGAGACTGGTGACTTGCAGAGAATGTTTGGCTATTCACTAAGAAACCGGTGGTTGGATGTCTTAGGTCCAAAGTTTGTAGCTCAGTTCCCCTCAGAACTTTGCCACACAAAAGTCACATTTACCCACCAACTGAAGTCTAAAGGTTACCACTCCAAAGCAAGCCATCAATGGATTTGAGCAGAGATGACACAGGTTGAGAGGCACGGGGCCAGATAAGACAAGGCTGTGATAAGGTGTGTGAACTCAGCAGCATTGATCTGTTTCTGGCTGAGTTTAAGTCCACCTTGCATCTTGACTGACTCCTGGGCTCCTCTGGTGTTTGCTTGCTCTTGGTTTTCTTCGTCCCCCTGTCTTCTTCACTTAATTTGTCTGTCTCCCTCAAAATGCTTTCTCCACTTTTGACATCATTTTTCTGGCTTTTGACACAACTCCAAACTCTCCAGGTATAAAATACTGGGGATGGACATAAAATTTACCCCTTCTCTGTCTCGGCATATGGATTCAGGTATTAATCATTCTTGAATCCGTTTTTTTCCTGATTGCATTGCTAATTTTAACACATTTGGAAAATTTTTAAAATATATCTTTGGTGCATTTATACCTGAATATTATATTTCCTAGAGATATGTCATAGTTGGAGAATGTGCAGTCATGTGTTGTGTGCAGAGGTGAAGGCAGCCCCTCATGCACATGAACATACTAATCTCTGCCAGACTATCTGGTAAAGCTTTTGAGAATACATAAGCACACTGTCACCCCCCCCCCCCCCCAGCTTCCTGCCCATCCCCTCTGGTACCTCCGGGTTTTACAAAAATGATTCGCTTCAGCTCCTTCTGATGAAGTGACAGTAATCTGCTTTTGACTACAAACAGGAGCAGACCTTCTGTTGATGCCTGCTACTTTCTCATACAGTTCCGTCTCATGTGAAAAATAACACCCTTGAACAAGCATCGCGCCTGAGAGAGAAAACTGTATTAGAGTTTTTACACAAGCACCAGTTTACTCTCATTTCCCTATAGCCCTGAACTCATCCCCTTTTATAGTTATATAGTTAATGTGAACTCATGCCTCATGGTGAGAAGTAATTAACAGTCTGTGACAGCCTACAAACGGGTGTGTCTGGTCCTGTCTCTCTGCCTGCGTCCCCTATGGGGGTCTCCTGATGCTTGCTGTTGGGCTGTTCCTGTGTTAAGTGTGATTACCAGCTGGCTTCCCCCAGATTGATGCACAGAGGTTCCCCTTAGGGTGTCTGCCTCCTTCTCCTCTTTGCAAAGTAGGTCTGGCAGGCAGGGCTGTCCTGTGCCCTGGCAGTTTGACCCCTGTGAGGTTTTACACATGGGTGGTAGCATGTTTGTGTCTGTGTGTGTGTGTGTGTGTGTGTGTGTATGTGTGTGTTTGGGGAGGTTAAACCCATTCTTGAGCCTGACAGATTCAAACAGGTTGTAGTTAGTTCTGCATAAGACGTATTTGTGGACTAGAGTAGAAGGTCCAAAGAACACTTTAGTGTGAGTCAGCTGGCGCTTTGGAGGGTGATAAACTTTTCTAACATTTTGCCAGGACTAAGCCTATGATCACGTCTGTCCATCAGCAGCTGTGTGCCCCGTTCAAGTTAACATACTTATTGTCTAGATGCTGTCAGTTCAGCATTCATAACCACATGCAATTTACAGTCTAACTTGTATTACTTTACATAATTGCGTGTGAGTCATCAGCAATGACAAAGACTGATTGATTTCCTAATGTTCCGCATAATCTCTCCATATCGCAAACTCCTCCAATGACATAAGCATTTAATTTCAGTGAAACTTGAGATACTCCTTGCTCTCGGAGCTATATTCGAGGACAGCTTTGCAGCTTATATAAATGTGCCAGAATCTAACTTTTTTTTTTTTTTTTTGCATTGTTGATGGATTTAGATGCCATATGAAAAGTTTATGCGGGTTTAGCTTGAGAATCCTGTTACAGCATCTTTCTTCTAAAGAAAACCTGGATTCGAGGTTGAAGAGGCGGCACATTGCACGCAGTAAGTGCAGTACAGTGTGCAGTTATTGCAAGTTTAAAGCATGTTTGTGTTTTCATACGTTAGCAAAGCATTGTCAGACCTTTGCAAAATTCTAAGGGTCACAGCTTTAACTAATTCACGCCAAGCATGGGCTTATCTTAGGTTGTTGCTTCAGTGTGGTGTTGTAATACGGCGTGAGTGGGTTTGTGTGTGCATGTGTGTGCTAAGAGCTGTTAATCCGCTGGTGCTCATTGTGCAGACACAGAAAGCCCAAGGCAAGATGGCTTGGCACCATTCAGATGACTTCCCCCACCTCACTCCACCCACTTCACCACCACACCCCATCTGTGTCCCTACCACCACCACCACCACCCCGTCCTTTTGTTCCTGCCCTCTCCACACATGCACACCCTCACCCAAACTTTAGGGGACATCTGTTGTGAGGGGAAAAAGGAGCGGAAAGGGAGCGAGGAGGTACACTCAGCTAAGGGGTGGCGGGTGAGGGATGGAGGTCGCAGAGAAACACATGTAATCAGGATAGTGGGGGTTGTCATAGAGTAGAGAAAGGGAAGTGGGGTAGCTAAAGAGGAGTAGGCAGATAATTGATGGATGGACGTAATTGTGTGTAATGCAAGCAACGAAACATGGGCCTCTGGGAAAAAGAAAGATTGAGAGGGAGAAAGAGAGGGAGCCGGTGGATTGCTGTTTGGGGGGGGGGGGGTAACGAGAGGAAAGGGAATAATGAAGAGAGGCCGTGCGCAAAAATTAGGAGGCTAGGAAAGAAGAGAAAGATAGGGAGAGAATGAGTAAATGAATAGAGAGAGGACGCTTAGAGAGAGGCAAGCAGGAGGAGCAGAAAAAGGGAGGGGGGGGGGCTGCCGTTCTGTTGCATCACTCAGTGTGAGCTGGGGTTAAGAAGGAGTAACTACCTGCCTGTCAGACTGATTGTTCATCCCTATGCATCAGGGGATACACGTCCTGGTTTATGAGAAATGGCGCAGATTCACTATGTGGGCCACTTAACCACAGAAAATGGCTGCATGCGCAACTCTGGGAATAAAAGCAGTGCTTCCAGTTTGGGCATCCTGGAATGGTGATGATTGCCGTAGATGCAGATGATGCTGTCACTTCCCTTAGTAGAAGACGGCCGTTATTAGATATTCTCTTTTTACGCACTCTGTTTGCAGTCTGGCTCACTGGAATCATTTGTTTTGTATTAATAATTCCCCTACCACAACAAACCCCTTCCATCCAAAAGCCCAATCATCAGGCTTCCTCAATAATTACAACTTCTGCAGCCTGGGCGCCTTTTCAAACAGCACGCTGCCTCATCTTTCAGTGAAATGGAAACAAAGCCTATGTGCTCCAGTCTTGATACACAAATTACAGCGTACCAGTGGCATGTAAAAGAGAAAAAAGACAGCGAGAAGGCACCAGAGGCAAAAATGCATTGAGTTTCCTCTCACTTTCTCACTGTGCAACACAAGCTTGTCTCCCAGACGGGGAAGAAAAGTTTGTCAAGCGCATCACGGTGGAGAGAGTAAAACCTTCCCCAGCCCCTGGGAAGATAGAAGGTGACATTTGTATGTAAATGGAGACAGACACTCTCCACTGTATTCCAGCTGACAGGAAACAGAGTGGGCAACCTGGCATTTTCTTTTTCTTTTTTTGAGAAGTTGAAGATTTAGTTGTTTCTCTGACATTTGTTTTCTGGTTGAAAGATGAATGCAAAAAGGCTTTACACAATGAGGTTGTGTTTATAAGGAATGCTCTTGTGCATTTGTCTCACGCATGCACGTGCAAATGCACAGACACACACTGTGTGTTACTGGCTCTAAATTACATTAATGCCTCAGCATTTAACGGTTCCCGTAATCTACACACTCATAGATTAGTTTCTTTGTTCTTTCTCATTTAAGGTAAAAAAAAAAAGGGGGGGGGGGGAGCTTGTAACACGTATTCTTCTCAAGTATTCGACTTCCATACAACTTCCAACTTAATGGGAGTTGTTGGCTGCTCTCTTTGGTTGCTGTAGGTTTTATAGATTCAGAGATCAAAATAAATTAGGGCAGGAAAAGAAGGAAAAATAAACCGAGCACTCCCAGTTGGGCTGTAGCACCTGCAGTGGCTGGTCCCCTAATTAACTCTCGAGTCTTGGTGTCGGAGACGATAATCCTGATTAAAAAGTGATTGAGATCGTAGGAAAAAATGACAGCAGAGCAATCAGAGATACCAGTCGTGGCTGGGGAGATTAGCACCAGGGTGGGGAGGGGTTGCCCCCTCGCTGCTGTCGCCCTTTTGTTTGTGGATCAAATACAGGGCAGAATAACAGCTATAGAGGTTTCAGTTTTTACTTCTGATTTTTGTACTCGAGGGAAGATCGTCTGAGGCACTGAAGTGCTTTATGGTTTTTGTGTGTTTGTTTTGTAGTAAATACAGAGCAGAGTTGCTGGTTACTGATTAAATGAATATTTATTTTCTGTCTTAAGATACAAGAAATAATGTGCTTTTAAGCCTTGTGGAGTAATTAAAATTGCAATGTTGGCAGATTTATTGCAGACCTATTGCTGGCATTTGCTCTGGCTATATAGATACATAGACGAGACAGCTAATCTGACACCTTAGGAACAGAATTTAAGGTGTTGTTCTTGAACTTATCTGGGATTCCCCAGTGGGTATAAAGCGTGCTGGAACTTCTGAGAACTATCTTATAAAATCAATAATAATAAGTTGATTTACCACTCTGGCCATTTTTGAGACAGAAATTCAAATAAACGACACTTATTATTTGAGAATAACTATAAGGTTTCAGTCTGCAATAGAAGCATTTTCCCTCTCGAGTGTCCTGAATGCCGAGCCATTACCTGCATAGTCTAAGAAAGTTGTTTAAATCCATTCGGTAAGTGTAAAATCTAAGTGCCTGTTAGGTTATCTGGTAAAAGACAGAATCAACGCAGGAGGAAAGTGTATGGATTTTTTTTAAAGGGGAAACAAATAAAGCTGTTAGTGTAGGCTGTGAGTCTATTTGTCGTTGATATGGGAAGATAGTGAGGGGGAAAAACAGAGCCGGCGCTGCTCAGATTAAGCTTGCAGCCTGATGCCACCAAGTGGGAACTAGAAGAGAAATACGCTTCAGAGACGGGGAGACATCATCAGTGTTGGGCATCTGAAATCTTACCAAACAGTAGTGAAATGCACAAACCTGAAACACAACATGTTTCACGGGTTTCTCGGGAAAATAGTGCACCCGATGTAAGAGTTACAGGAACATATTTACATGTTTTATCAGAGTGATGCCTCTGAGCAAAGTGTGTCATCTGTGGCAATGATGCTCCCTGCCCATTACTCTCATTCTGTCTTTTAGCCAAAGGTATAGGTTGGAGTTGTTTGGTGATAAATCCAGCCCCTGTCCCCACCACTTAGGGCAGCCCCTCTGACATTTGTCATTATACCCCAATCTGTAGTCTCAACAGGGTGCAGGATAGGCCTGAAAACATGAAAGGGAAGACAGAAGTGGGTTTGGCATGGAAATAGGGGTTGCTGTTCACAGCCCCATCATACTTGCCCTTGGGTTAGTGTAGTGGAAAACCAGGGAGAGACAGAAACAATAAAAGCAAATGACAGTGAGTTGGTGTGTGTGTGTGTGTGTGTGTGAAAGAGAGACAGACAAAGACAGAGAGAGACGGGCAGAGAGAGACTGCGGGCAGAAGGGAAATGGAGACCGCAGTTTAGAAACAGGAGGTAGATGGAGAACAGAGGGTCTCCCATTTTCATGGAAATAAAGGAGCACTAATGAATTTGAACGAGTGCCCTCCAGGGATATACCATAAGGGCAAAAATAGGAAGAAGCAGATTGGGGGTTTAGGAGCTTTTTAAACTACAGCCAAACTGTCTTTTAGCACACAAGGGTGCTCCCAATTCTGCAATCACTAAGATGGCCGTCGCCCCACTTGCCAACTGCCGCGGGATAGGCCTGTGCCAGGACCCAGAGAGGATTTGATGCCAGAGGAGATGTGCCTAACTGGGCAGGCTACATTACCTCCCTCAGCCAACAAGTTCATTTGTGCACCTATCTAACTCAGTTTTATTTACCTCATTTGTGCAGCACTGTGTGCGTTGTTTTAACACATCGCAGTGTAACAGCATGTGGTACAGTGGGCCTATTTTGTAGTAACAAATAGGAGTAAAGTCAATGTTGCAAGTGTGGATTAAGGGATTGCTTTCCCTTTGTAGCACAGTGAGCAGAATATGGCACAAAGAGTAAAGAAGTGTTCAAGAGAATATTGATTTTAAATTACATTTACTGACAGCTCAATAAGTTTTTGGGACAATGACGCATATTTTCCCCCTTTAGACCACCGCGGTGGATTTGAAATCAAGATGGGAATGAAGTGCAGAATTTCAGCTTTAATTCAAGGAGGTTTTACAAAACTATTCCATTAACTGTAGCCAACTGTGTGCACTGACCCCCATTCTCAGAGGCTCAAATCAAAAATCTGTTATATTCCTAAAAAGAAGCAATGGGCTGGCCAGTTCAGCAACACCAAAGGTCTGGAAGACCTTCACAACATCTAGCCAAGTTGTGAACATTCTCAAGGAGGTAGGTGTATCATTGTCAATGTCGACAATCAAAAGACAACTTTATGAATGTAAATACAGGTGGGCTTAAAATGAGGTGCAGACCACACAAGAACAGGAAGACTTAAGTGGCCTTTGTGTTCTTGTTGTCAGAAAACATCTAAAAAAAAAAAAAAAAAGGAGAAGAATTCTTGGACAGATGGAACCAAGATAAACTTGTACCAGAAGAGAAGGGAAGAGGAAAGTATTTCAAAGGAAACGCTTCGTGATCATCTGTTAAACATGATGGAGGCAGTGTTATGGTATGTTATGGGCATTTATGGCTTCCATTGGAACCAGGTCACTAGTGTTTTTGATGATGTAGAAGTAGAAGTAGCGGGATGAACTGTGTAGTGTACAGGGCTATACTCGTTGCTCAGATTCAGATAAATGCTGCAAAACTGGCAGCATTTCACAGTGCAAATGGATAATGTTCCAAAGCATACTGCAAAAGGAACCCAAGTTTCTCATCGCAAAGAAACGGAATGTTCTTCAATGGCAAAGTCGTGCTTATAATTACTGAAATCAGAACTCAAGGCACGAATAAGCAGAAACTGAAGGTGGCTGGCAGAACATCACAGGGGAGGAAACAGGATTTGGTGATGTCCGTGGGTTCTAGACTTCAGGCAGTCATTGACTGTGAATGATTCGCATCCAGTCCTCATATTTAAAATTATTAGTTATTAGTTAGTTTGTCCATTTACTGTAGAGTCTCTGAAAATGGGAAACTATGTATTAAGACATCCTAAACTGTTAATGTGATAATTGTGTTACACGGCTTGAATTTAAGCTTGAGGCCGGCACTTCAGTCACATATTGATTTAAATTCCACTGTTCAGAGGCAAAATGTGTGATTGTTGTGTATGTGGAGTTCAGGCCAGAAGCTACGTTTAATCATCAGTTTTTCATTTGAACAATGGTTGAAGTCTTGGTTATCCATGAAGCCAACATTTAACAAGGGTTTTAGTACTCAAAGGACTCTGAGGTTGCCTGGAGTCTACACTTATATACCTTATCTATCATTTTTACAACCTGTTGTTTTACCACATGAAGAGACCAACTGCTGCCTGTGGCATCTACCCCCATGTAGAGGTAATAGTCTTGCCCCCAGGCTGTGAGCCTAGCCAGTTAATAATGAAGTGGGCCTCTCTATTGTAAATCACAGAGGGAACTTGTTTGGCTGATGCCTTTGGGAGCATTGCTTATGAGAAGCATTACGTTATGAATGGCAGCCTCCCTTCAGTGCAGGCAGACAATCGGGGAAAGAAGGAAAGCTGCTTTGACCATGATGGATGGTGACCTTTGCTCCCGTTTGTGTCATATGAGATCTTAATATTTCAGGGGTGCCTATTATGATCATTTCTAGCTGTATTTTTCTTGTCCTGCACTTCTTCTAAGACGTCAGTAAACTAGCTATGGTATTCACAGTAATACAGCCCCTCATTTTATCTTGTATGAAACTGTTTTAACTTCTGTCCTTTTTAAGCCCTCGCCCCTAAAGGCTCCTTTTTTTCTGGTTATCTGACCCTCATCTGGTTTCCACTAGCAGAACCCAGAGTTTCTCAGCGCTGGCTTTCCTCAGGAAACAAAGTTTAAATCTTCTAAGAAACCTTAACCTTCTAAGTAAGTAATGAAGATTGGAAAACGCAACTTCTCAAATACAAGAGTGGATAGCACAAATGTGCAGAGTAACGTAAAGTGCAGCAGGATGTCTGGCTGATAAATATTAAACTCACCTACTGGCTTATTGTGGGACATGGCAGTCTTTCAGTCATAAGCTGTGTATACATTATTATTATTTGTTTATTTATTTGTGGCCTGTGTGTTAAATACACCAAAGTGGAAAACATCTGCTTTCAGGAAATATTATATAGGCAAAGACTTGTTCATATACCTTTATCAAGGGAAAAAAAACCCTGTAATTTTGCAGGCTGTTTCCTTAGAATAAACTGTGCTTGAGCTCTGGTGCCGCCTGGAAGACACAACCACAGGAAGACCACGCTGAGCCTGAGCTTTTAGCACATAAGTTATTTGGTATTTTCATTCAATTTAAAAACATATACAGCTTTGAGCCATGTGTGGTGCAGATCTACTCAATTTACTGTATGCTCATTTTGCATTGGACCCAAGAGATACATTCACCCTGCTTCTCACTGTTATTCTAGGCTAAAACGTAGTCCCGCAAACTTTGCGTATAAACCCGAGAATCGCTCTAAATTACATGGAATTAAGTTAATAATTACAAGTTTTAGTTTTAATTTGCCATCTGTCCATATGCACACTGGTAAATATAAAGGACACAGCCTGGAGAGGATGATGTCAAAAATGGCAAGTGACTTCAGGCATGATTTAATCCATACCTTGTCAAGTGTGAATAATTAACAATTAAGTCCATGCGCTACCCTATGACACTGTCACTAAAGTTGTAGACGTTCATAACAAGATTGGAAAAATTGTAAGTCTGTAACTAAAGTAAAAATGTAAAAATCAGAGCTTCATCGCAGTTTAAAATAAATTTGCTTGAGCTGATATGCATATTAATTGTGTACCAAGGAAAGAAATGCAAACTTACAAGAGAGGTGGGAAAGTGATCCCCCCCCCATATGTGTGGTAAGCAGTGAAAGTGTGACATTTTTGCTAAATTGCCCCTTGCATGCTGACAGCCAACCTTAAGCCTATCAGGCAGGCTGGAGTTGAACATTGTATGTTTAGAGAAAGGAGCCAGGAGGAACCTTGAGGAACCCGGGCCGGCTATTTTTCTTCAGTTCAAGTGCGTCACTCACTTCAAAGCGGGAATTTCACACAAAATGTTCTGGGCCCCCCCCCCCCCCTCTCCTTTGTGTAGAATTTACAGCACATAAAATGGGTCTGGGGAGACTTTGTCAGAAGGTAGCTGTAACCTAAGATGACTCAGTCTGTGTGTGTGTGTGAGAGTGTGTTTTTGGGCCTGTTTTTGGACAGCTTGTAGGGTGTGTGTTGCACATGTCCATAGAGACCTGCAGATGCCTGCAGTGGTGGTCTGAGGCTTTCCTTTTGTTAATGAGATGGAATCCAGAGAGTGCCAGCTATGTGTGGAGTCATGGCTAGCTAGGTTTGACCCCTGTGGTTTTATGGTTAAAAAGGGATTGGTGAGTAAGTCTTTTCACTTGTTGAAGCCGGCAGCTGTGCTAAAATGTAACAGAAATTAAAATTCTCAAAGTCTTTCAAATGAAATATGCAACAATTACAACACAATTCCAGTGGTCTAATGACTTTGATGTCAACGAGATAAAAGGTGTCCATGGAGTAAAATAGGCTGGCATACCGCTGCAAATGAGCTTTCGCTTGTGTGCATATCACGTTTGTGCAGAGGGGATTCAGTGCTTATTAGCCCGTTCGAGCACCTTTAATGTTTTTATACCACTTTTGTAATTGAAACCTCTTCTTGATGGCGTCCAGCTTTAATAGCCGAAGCCAGCGCTTGCATACAAACAGATAAGGGTATCTTTTCCACTAACCGACGCAGAGTTGTGTATGCGCGAACTCACACATATTGTTTCTGTGTGTCTTTATTAGTTTGTGATCATAACATCATTTAACAGCAACCATCTGTGCATGTGAAGGCTGTGCGTACAATTCACAGCTGCAAAGCTTTGTGTGTGCGCGTGCGTGTGTGTGTGGATGTGTGGGGATGTGTGTGAGTGAGAAAGCGAGAGAGGTGAACAATGGAGAATAGTGTGCGATTTAAGTGTAATCATTTTGGGGTTAAGTTATCTGCCTGCTTCCTGTTTGGTCTATCATATGATTCCCTCGGAGCTTATCACCTTGCCCCATTTTCACCCTTAACTGAGTGCAGTCGGGGGTGCTTGGTGGTCGGTCTCATTCCTTCGTCTTCGTCGTCATGTGACTTGGGCCTCTTGCCCTCTTGACTTCAATTTATCTGCTGGCCCAACAACACTGTAATTGAGTCTAGAATAACAAACAGGAGGACACTTTACCCTTCAGCAGCCACACAAGACGCGCTGCAATTTAAAATGGTCTTTTGTTGCGTTTTGACACTGCAGATTGAATCTGATGTGCTCAAGATGTTTTCAAGAGTTCAAATCCTTGCCCGCCAGCATCCAAGGCATTCAAAATACACCCCCCTCCCCCTCCCCCTCCCCCCATGAAGCCAATTGGCACTTTGGCTTTGAATTGCAGCCAAATGTGCAAGATATTTTTACCCAGAGTCCATGATTTCTCTTGATCTGAGTCGGTGCAGGTCGTTAGCTGAGGCGATTGCATGCACTTGACCTATTGGCCCGGGTAGCATGGGCACACAACACTGGGTGCTGAAAAAGGAGGGCGGGATAAAGAAAGAAAGAAAGAAGGATGTTGAGGTGTGTGTGTGTGTGTGTGCGCTCGCGCTTTATAAGCAGGATCTTATTTTATTAGGAAGGAAGAAGAGAGATGGAGGCAGGGAGTAGGAGGAAGAGTTGAAGGAGGAGGAGGGTAGATGCAATGATTCCTCTGAGACCAAAGCTTCCAGTCCTATCAAGGAGAATACTGGAGACGGAGGAAAAGATTGCATGAAAACAAGAGGGGAGGAAGCGAGGAGGAGAGAGAGAGATGGCGAGCGCAAATCAAAAAGCCGGAAAGGGAAAAGAAGAAACTGGCAAGGAACCGTCATTAGTACACTAGTAGTTGACGGATCAGATTTTTTTCTTAAATTTCATTGTATGATGTGGGCCTTGACAGATTTTAATGATGTCCCACTTTGCTGTAAGGCAGTTGTATACCAGTCACATATTAGTATGTCAGCGCGTTGTAGATTATGGAAGAGAAGGAGCTGGAAGGACATCACAAGAGAAGGTGCCCCCCTCTCAATGCTCTCCTTTCCTTATCCTTATTTTCTTGCTCCTCTCCCTTCCCCATTATTTTAGGAATTTTAAAAAAATGAATGAAGTCTCAGTAAACTGTGTTATAGACTGCAATCTTCAATTTTGGCGTATTCACCGACAAAGCGTTTCCACCTTATTTCAAGCCTGATGTATTACATCCATCCATTTCTACTTCGGTCCTCTCTTCATTGCTTGCTCTGCCTAGATTGGAGTCCTTGCATGACCTCTGTGGCGGAAGAAAATGAGCCAAAAGCTACAGATCGAAATTGTATCAGCTGATAAAGGCAGCAGGTGATTCGGACTGCTATAGGCACTTGAGGCAAGATTTGATTTCTTGCCTGCACTGAATTCAAAGGTTTCCCATTGACTATTACGGTCCTGTTTAATTCTGTTTGAACTCTTCTCACACGTAAACATGGCAACATGCACTACCATTTGGCTTGTTGAGACGTGGCTTTTTTCATCACTTTCGGGGCTGATGCCATGCTTGTTGTAGTGTTGTTGACACAAGGTGAATTACGTTCCCCTCTGCTTTCATCTTTTAGCAGCACCCAACTCATCACCTGGCACTCCACAAGAATTCAGATGACACCTCTTGATGTTAACTTTGGTTTCAGCATTCCTCCAAGCAAATATTAACGCAGCATCCAGTCAGCATAAAGTACCACCACAAAGCTCCCTTACACACCCCCC